>SJYO01033645.1:14425977-14814555 GCA_006410555.1 Capra ibex | reverse complement strand
TCTACACATATTCTCTGTCACCTTGTTGTCTGACCAAGGTTTATCCTTTTCCTCATGCAGTTCCGACATATAACAGTGAGACGAACAAATTGAATATACGTCTCATGTAGTACTCTTTGCGATCTGACCTTCTTTGTGTTCGGCTAGTTCTAACGGTCCTCTTTATAGTTAGTGGAGTCTATACGTCTACTGTGGTGGGAATACCGTCTTTCACTTCTCCTTGATTTTTCGGAGAACTACTTTCACTTTCACCTCTCACTTTTTCAACCGAATTTCGAGTTGTAAGTCTTTTACTTCTAGTACCGTAGGCCAGGGTAGTGAAGTACCGTTTATCTACCCCTTTGTCACAGTCTGAAATGAAAAAACCCGAGGTTTTAATGACATCTACCACTAACGTCGGTACTTTAATTTTCTGCGAATGAGGAACCTCTTTTCAATACTGATTGGATCTATCGTATAAGTTTTCGTCTCTGTAATGAAACGGTTGATTCCAGGTAGATCAGTTCCAAAACGAAAAAGGTCTCCAGTACATACCTACACTCTCAACCTGACGCTTCTTCCGACTCGTGGCTTCTTAACTACGAAAACTTGACACCACAACCTCTTCTGAGAACTCTCAGGGAACCTGACGTTCCTCTAAGTTGGTCAGGTAAGATTTCCTCTAGTCGGGACCCTAAAGAAACCTTCCTGATTACGATTTCGACTTTGAGGTCAGGAAACCGGTGGAGTACGCTTCTCAACTGAGTGTCCTTTTCTGAGACTACGACCCTCCCTAACCTCCGTCCTCCTCTTCCCCTGCTGTCTCCTACTCTACCGACCTACCGTAGTGACTGAACTACCTGCACTCAGACTCACTTGAGGCCCTCAACCACTACCTGTCCCTCCGGACACTTAAACCAACTGATCTTACTAGTGGACCTTCAACATGATATAGATTCTCCAATACTCTTCCTACCAGTCCAGAGATTTAAAGTCGTTGTAAAACTGCGTTAGTTGAATTGACTAAGGAGGATTTGACAGGAGGTGAATCTTCACTTTTTTTATTTTGTTTTGGTTTACTTCTACCGACTTGACTTACTCGTAAGTCCGACTCACGAGTTAGGAATACCCCGAGTGTCTGGAGGTACTCGTTCTTTAAAAAATTCTTCACGTAAAAAGATCTAAAGACTACTATGCTTATGGGAAGTTTTTAGGGTGACGACAAAGGACCGTAACTGGTTATGGTGACGTCCAATTAGTGGTTTTTGAACCATCTACTGATTGGAGTGTCTTTGTACCTTACATAAGATTTATCCTTAGTGAAAATTTACTTGAATGACTTGAAAATATAACGGTGGTGTTTAAAAGTAAAGAACTACCGGGGGATTTTTTTCTATGTGTCTGAAAATTTTAAATTATTCTTCCCGACTCACGATAAAATCATTAGAAAACTAGATGAAAGGAATTGTTCATAAATAATTATTTCTATAAAATAAAGTTGAAATCAATTTTGTACTGAATTGTAAAATGTAATTTTTGATTTCGTCTGTAAAGATTAATGTTTTAATTGTTGGATTAATATTACACATTCATATACATGTTTCATATCGTTTTATATAATCACAGGTTTCTAATGATGTTAGTTAATTCTAACTCTCGGTTTTGTTACAAATATTTAACAGGAAAGTTTTGGGTTGGAAATAAAGAGGTAATGGTTTGTACTAAGGTCAATCACCAAATGTTTATAAATACTTCCCTTTTTGTATGATTTTCAGTAGTTGTTTCCGACAAAAACTAATGAGACCCTAAGATTGAGTAAAATCTAAGAAGAGAATAAAACTCGTATGTCAAATCTTTACGAACAAAGTTATTGAAGAATGATACAAGTATTTGTGTTTGTGTATTGTACACACATACTTTCTTATGTACTTTTTAACAAAATAACCATAAATCTCCCATCAAAATTATATTCGATTTATATTTGTGTTAACAATCTATAACAGTGAATAGAATGTTTTGTTATAAGGTTCTAGTTGGAACTTCGTAAATATTTTTACTTTTCCTTATTTTATAGAAGGAGTTAATTGAGTCCTGAGGTATATGTTTACGTTTTTACACTTGAATTGTTATTATGTAGTTTACAACTCGATGATGATCATCTCGTTGTTTTGTTGTTAAAGACTACAATTTTAATTTATCGAGGTCCATTTTCGTACGTTAAAGGGTGTAGATGATAGAGACATAAAACGTATCTCAAGGTTCCGTTTCTAACGAAGATCGAAATACGTAATGGTCTCTCCTACGGGACACACCGACCGAATAGTGTCCGGAAAACCAGAAGAAAGGACTATCTAGGAAGTGAAGAAACCTTCCTCCGTATCCTTAACCAAAGGTACCTTAACCCAATATCTTCCGACCAAGACCTATTCTTAAGGGTGACATTTTTGGATTTTAATAAATTTTTAGTCTTATTTTGTTCTTGTTGAAAAACTCTAGTTTCTTTGATAAAATTTTGAGTATCTTTTTACAATTTTACAATTTTCCCGTTTTTATAGTGACTGTTTGGACTGAGTAAATTTTGAACTTGGGTTTATAAAAGTTTATGAAAAGTTTATGTCATTATAACATCATTTTCAATTTTATATTTACTATTAAGACTTATAAGTTTCTTGTAATTACAAGTTTTGATTTTTGAGTATGTTTTAAAGAAGATTCTTCAATTAAAATCTTGGGAATTTAACTTGTTTTAGAAGTGANTTATAGTGACTGTGTGGACTGAGTAAATTTTGAACTTGGGTTTATAAAAGTTTATGAAAAGTTTATGTCATTATAACATCATTTTCAATTTTATATTTACTATTAAGACTTATAAGTTTCTTGTAATTACAAGTTTTGATTTTTGAGTATGTTTTAAAGAAGATTCTTCAATTAAAATCTTGGGAATTTAACTTGTTTTAGAAGTGAAAGAATAAAGTCAGACCATTTGAAGACTAATACATGATCAAAGGGGATCAACCTGTGATTTCGAACGGCCTTTTTTTGCATACAACCTATACATCGATTTCACTTAGTTCTAACACCAAGTCTTGGTGACTTTAAGATTTAGTAACAGTGAGTTTAATTCGTCTAAAGTATGTGAGATCAAAACATTAATTCTCGTCATCCCGTAAACGTCTGATGTTACAAATAATATTGTGAATAAATTTGTGTTTAAACCATTTTATTAGGTAATAAACCGTTAATTCAAGATCAGTTATGTATGTAAGGTAGATTCAAAATTGAAATGATAGGTTAGCAAAACAACTTTGGTGATGAATAAAGTTTGTTCTCTCGTTTTATTTCCTCGTCTGAGACGAGCCATCGACATCACCTACTGGAAACACTGTACGTCCTCTCCGGATTTAGGACTGTCTTCCTTACACAGTAAGTCTGTGACCGTTGGGTGAAACTGGCGTATGTATACAGTTGTGTGTGAAGTGGTGCTACCAGTTTTGTTTCAGACCTTATACAAGATAACACCCTTGTTTTGTCTTACCCTCATAAAAATTATTATTTAGTGAATTTGTTCACTTCCGTCGACAGTCGTTCCATACTCGAAGGTTGTACCTTCATGTTTCCTTTTGCGTGTAACGGTAAATATTAGTCTGGTTCGGTTTTTTCGGTTGGTCCAGACACAGACCAAACACACCGTAGATCATAAGGTGGGACGTTTTTATTACTCGGTTTCTGTGACCCTTGAGACGGAGTCTCTCCAATCTTTTCCCTTTCTTTTACTGGGGAATTTATATAGGACTAATTCCGAAATTCCAGGTTCCTTACATTTTTAAAATGAATAAAGAATTACAATCTTTAGTAATGAAACGTCAAAACGGTGACAACGGAAATTTTACATAGACTAAAATCTCTTACTGTTGTTTAAACATCATAGAGGTGTCCTTGTGTCATACAATATTAGAAGGTCTTTTATCATTAAACTTTCTTTTTACTAAAAATGTGTGAAGATAAAGACAGTTTTCCTTTGTATTACATATTATAAGTGAGGACGTTCGGTATAAATACATTCGGTGTATTGTATTTTTGGTTGGACACTCAAAAGGTAACCGTATTGGTATCGAGAAGCGTCGACCTGCTCCAAATAAAAAACGTAAAAGGTTGGTAAGGAATTTGAAAAAAAGACGATAAAGGAAAAAAAGGACATTAAGTCGGACGGCAACAAAAAGAAAAAGGAATTTTACTGTTCTGGTTTCTTAGAGGTCCCTATAAGACATTGATTTTCAAGATAAGTCTCAGATGACTGAACGAGGGGTCATCGAGGGGTAGGGTTGTCGAATGACTAGTCTTTGTGACTTAGTATAACGAAGATTTGTTACTATAATTTAGGTTCTTCTTTTTTCGTTAAACAAGAAAATTTTATCTAGTCATTAAATGTTATTACATTATTTTGAAAGGTACTTTCATGTGACTTATTATAAATTTTCGGATTTGTTGTCATTTTTCGAATACGGACTGACGTCCTCATAGTTATCCGAATAATTATAAAAAGTCAGATTTTTTTAGTGTTTACGTATAAGTAAATACTTCGAATTAGTATTATATTGTTCATCCCTATCGATGTACATAAATATAATACGATTCTATTACGGTTAAAAGGTAATCTTTAAGAAATGTGTTATATCAACCGTATTATATTTGTGGTTCGGTACATCAGATTGACTAGTGGAATCACTTTTATGGAAAAGAAAGAAGAAGAAAAGCGTAAGAAGTCGTAAAAAAAAGAAATTGGTAAGAACTATAAAAAGGAAACGAAAAAGAACATTTACAAGAAAGAGGTCAAGGAAACGACGAAAAAGAAAGTAAAGGAATAATTAAAAAACAAGGGAAAGAAAAGAAAAGAATTTATTTTTACTTCCTTAAAAGTAACCTTAGACATTAGTAAGAGTATGTTCCCTTCACAATATCTGTCATTAAAAGATTTTTGTCCACCATTGTATCACCAAGTGTGTTACACCGAATACTTTTATATATTGTACGTACTTGAATGGACTAGTTAAAATCACATGGTCGAACTCATACATAAAGTACTACCGGATTGTTTCTAGAACAAGTTGTTTCATATAAGTCTCGGACCTTGTCACAATTCATTTATCATCCACAAGATATTTCTAAACGACTTATTTACTCACTTGTCTTTACTGTTGGACAATCTGACAGAACTTAGAATTCACAAAAAAAAAGGGAATTATATACATAAAATAACTTTATATCAACTGAATGTACAAAGTTCACGTGTCGTTCCGTTAAGTCGATATGTATCTGTGTATATAATAAGACTTTAATAAAAGGTGACATCCAATAATGTTCTATAACTGATATCAAGGGAAACAACGAACAATGTATGGATAAAAAAATTTAATCTTTAGATCGTAAGATCAGTATGATTCAGTTTGTTCATCTTAGTTTTACAGTATTTAAAAAGTCAAGTCGTTTTTAAACATTTAAAAGATTTTATATATATCACATGTATAATATATATATATACATATGTTTTCGGAAGGATGATACGAACTCTTTCTTGTATTTTTTTTTTCTCTGCTCTACCTCTCTAACCTTTTGTATTTGATTTACTGTACCCTCGTGACTTATACTTTATCTTTTTCACTTGTTTGATCTATTTTCATTTTCTAGTAGTGTATCGGTCAACGAAAATTTGTACTGACGAATAATCTTTGTATAGATCTCGAGACCTCCTTTTTTTTCGTTATGGACTCGTAAACATAAAAAGTTTTTTACCTATTAAGACTAAAATTTTTCACTAATGTCCAAAAAGATAATTTAGGATCAAAACCATTATATCTCAAGATAATAAAAAGACAACTGGTTAGTACTATGTTACTATAATTCACTTATTTTCGATGTATTAGTGTTGTCATTTTCTATAAATAGTCAAAAGTGTTAGTTATCGCTCTGTTTTTTTATATTCCATTAATGTTGACGTTCGGTATTCTCCTTGTACTAATCGAATTGTTATATTTTATTAATGTAAGGAAATCCCTCAGTTCATCTTGTTACACTATTCACCTTTACGTATGTACGTGTACAAAAGTAGGTGGGTCGGTCAGATACAGAAAGCCAACCACGTAAGTTAGGTAAATGCAAATTCTATTAATAGTTATACATACTAGGACAATGTTAAAAGAATTAACAAAACCCAAATAAACGACATCCAGAAAAGGAAGAGAACAAAGGACGGATCTCTTCAAGGAAATCGTAGACAACATTTCGACCAAACAACCCCTATTTAAGAGAATTAAAAACGAACAGACCTTTCGAAAACTCAAGAGGTAGTTTTGACTTATTCTCAGAAGCATCCATCTCATAAGGACCAACATCCAAGAAGGGAAAGTAGTGAAATTTATATAGTACGATAAGGAAAGACCGAATATTGTAAAGACAACTCTTTAGTCGACTATCGGACTACTCTCAAGGGCACAAATAATAAATAGGAAAAAGGGAACAACGAAAATTGTAAAATAGAAACAGAAAATAAAAACAGTCAAACTAATAATACACAGAACCACACAAGGAGGAACCCAAATAGGACGGACCCGGAGAGACACGAAGGACCTGAACCAACTGATAAAGGAAAGGGTGTAATGTCTTGAAAAGTCGATAATAGAGAAGTTTATAAAAGAGTCCTTGAAAAAGAGAGAAGATGAAGACCCTGGGAATTTTACACTAACAACCACACAAATTCCAACAGGGTCTCCAGAGAAGTCAAGTCAAGTCAGTGAGTCAGCACAGGTTGAGAAACGTTGGGGTACTTAGCATCGTGCGGTCCGGAGGGACAGGTAGTGGTTGAGGTCCCTAAGTGAGTCTGAACGCAGGTAGCTCACTCACTACGGTAGGTCGGTAGAGTAGGAGACAGTAGAGGAAGAGGAGGACGGGGGTCAGGAAGGGTCGTAGTCTCAGAAAAGGTTACTCAGTTGAGAAGAGTACTCCACCAGTTTCCTGACCTCAAAGTCGAAATCGTAGTAAGGAAGGTTTCTTTACGGTCCCGACTAGAGGAAGTCTTACCTGACCAACCTAGAGGAACGTCAGGTTCCCTGAGAGTTCTCAGAAGAGGTTGTGGTGTCAAGTTTTCGTAGTTAAGAAACCGCGAGTCGGAAGAAGTATCAGGTTGAGAGTGTAGGTATATACTGGTAGAGAATCCAACAGAAGTAAAGAAAAGTAAGAAAAAAAAAAAAAAATATAAGACAAGATACCGTCACTAAAGGTAGTAAGACAGGAGGTCCAGTAAGTAGATAAGAAGACGGAGTCAATGAGACGACGACTAAGGAAGGTCACATAATAAATGGAGATAAACAAAAAAATCAACAATATCCAGAAACCATTTGTAAAGAACTTAGAAGAAGTAACAAAAGGGCTCTAGGACCTAGTAAAAGTAATAGTAATAAGACTTAAGAAAAAGATCTTCCAACGGATAGAGGTGAAGTAAATCAACGAAAAGACCCCAAAATAGGACAGGAAAGTGGACCCTGTATTGAAAGACGAAAAAGTATCACTAATTGAAAGACATTATACCAAAAACAAAATCGATGACACCCTGACACAAAGAAGAACGAAGAAGACAGACGGGAGACTACTTACTCCGATTCTCTGCACACATTCGAAGGACCTACCCTTCCTGACCGTCACCCTTTTTGACTCAGAACGAGACGACTCGTCCTGGAGGGAGTCATTTCGAAAGTAGGTTAATAAACGACTACCCAGCCCAACATAAGGGAGGGACAATCAACAAACCGGACTCCGCTGAGTCGGGGCCCTAGATAACCGAGATACCATCCCAATTACCTCTTCGGGTTCTCCCAAATGTGGTTCCCCCTGAAAGGACCGGACGACGGCGGTCACGGGGACAGGGACCTCACTCTGGGAGGACTTGGTCCGGAGATGTCCTCCGGGAGGTTGTGACTCGTCCATCAAAACCAAACAGAGGACACCTCAGTGACGAGGAAAGGAGACCGAGAACCACGTACGTTCCAAAACAAGTACGGAAGGTTCTGACCTCAGACAAAGAAGGTCAGGACACCTTTAGGGTATTAATTTAAGACGACTGGAAGTTCCGGTATAAGGGATCCCTAAGGTCAGGGAAACAGTCTAGGAGTCCGACCCTTCGGACTGCACCCTAAGTCTTGGAAGGGTTGTCATCCTCTTGAAGAGACCATAATAAGAGGTCAAACACCTAGTGGATGGGCCGTCCATACCCTAAACTAAAATAAAACTAACACGGGAAACCGTGGGGTGAGGTCATGAGAACGGACCTTTTAGGGTACCTGTCTCCTCGGACCATCCGACGTCAGGTACCCCAGCGCTGCCCAGTCTGTACTGACTCGTTGAAGTGAAAATGAAAAGTGAAAGTACGTAACCTCTTCCTTTACCGTTGGGTGAGGTCACAAGAACGGACCTCTTAGGGTCCCTACCGCTTCGGACCACCCGACGGCAGAGACCTCAGCGTGTCTCAGCCTGTGTTGACTTCGCTGAATCGTCGTCGTAGTGGGCGACACCGAAGAAGAAACAGAAAACTGCACCCTATAGACAAAAACCACCAAGGTCGTAGGAGGATAACTACCAACAAGTTGTCGATCAACATTAAGACCCCGAGAACCTCTACTCACGTGTGAGAAGATGAGACGGTAGAACTTGGTCTTCGGACTTAGAATCACAAAGAATTACCTACAAATGGGAGTGAGATTTTGTCTTCGGTGTATCCATACATAAAGGGTCTGTTAGACGGTTATACTTATGAACCTATTCAGAAGTGATATTTTCTCAATGTCTCCTGGTTAAAATCGGGTAATTTATGACAATATTCCCGTGTATGTCTGATTAGAAACCGATACGTTAAGAACATTCAGAATGTATCTAGTTCCCAACCGTTTAATACAGGACGTCCGGTTTATACCAGGTAATGGTGGACATAAATATTTCAAAATAACTTTACACCGGTGTGTATAAATAAATGTATAAATGACAGATACCGACGATGACGTGGTGTTGTCGTCTCAATTTATCAATGTTGTCTCTGACATACTAGGTGTTTTTGATTTTAAAATAAACTGGGAAACGTCCTTTTTTGGACTGTATCTAAGATTGACTTATAAAAAAGGAAAAGAGTGGGTTTCCTATTAGATGGTTGTGTCACTTTAAGATTTGTTGGTTATTGTACCGATCGAGAGAAATAGTTTCCAAATCTGTTATTAGACGTTCCGTATTTCATATACATTATATTTACAGTATATATAGTGGGAAGTACCTCGTTTCTTTATACTTGGTTCTTTAAGAAGAGAACTTTCGTAGAACATCTTATGGAGTTATGTTCGTTAAGTTTATTCTAGGTTCATTGTTTGTAGTTCAATATAAGTTGTCTACATGTCACGACACGTTCTTTTTCACTTTCACTTTCAGTAAGTCAGTACAGACTGAGAAACACTGAGGTACTTGATATGTCAGGTCCCTTAAGAGGTCCGGTCTTATGACCTCACCCATCGGAAAGGGAAAAGGTCCCCTAGAAGAGTTGGGTCCTTAACTTGGATCCAGAGGGTGTAACGTCCGTCTAAGAAATGGTCGACTCGGTGTTCCCTTCGGGTTCGTATGACCTCACCCATCGGATAGGGAAGAGGTCACCTAGAAGGACTGGGTCCTTAGTTCGGTCCCAGAGGACGTAACGTCCACTTAAGAAATGGTTGACTCGATAGTCCCTTCGGGGACACGTTCTTTCCGTCCCCAATTTTTAGTTTCGGGTCGTTAGGGGTCCGTCAAGTCACCAATCCCGAAACTCGAAAGTGACGACTCCCACGTCCAAATTAGGAACCAACCCCGTGATTCCTAGGGGGTTTGGAGCACCGTTCCGGTTTTTCTCTTTTCTTTTAGTTTCGGGTAGTAAGGGGTTCAACAATATAAAGGAATAACAACCCGTCGGTTATGGACATTTTCCTTTAGGAAAGAACGACTCTTGAGTTATAGGTAATTTTATTGTGACCTTAAAATTGATGAAGGATGTCAGTCTTTTAGGTGTTCTAATTTTTCCTAGAACGACAATACCCCTCCCTCCACCTTCCCCCCCCAAGTACAAACCCTTGCGTACATGTGGGCACCACCTAAGTACAGTTACATACCGTTTTGGTTATGTCATAACATTTAATTTTATTTCATTTTTTTTTTTTTTAATATTTGGTAATTTTTTTTTTTTCCTAGAACGTCGAGATAGACTGAGTATTCTGAGGAGGTGTTCGAGTAGTTGTTCCTCAGTAGACAGTCTTTTTTTTTTTCCCCTCAGTTGGTCAGAAATGTGATAAAAGTTAAAGACTGTCGATTGTAAATAAGTCACGATTGAGACGGACAATGACAAGACATGTAACATATGTGTATGTGATACAGTCAATTAAGAATTTTCGTGTTATATTCTTTCTATGATAATTCTAGAGTAAAATATTTACTCCTTTGATTCCGTGTTTCTTCAATTCATTATACGGGTTCCAGTGTGTTTACCATTTACTTTCTGGTGATATCTAGAGAGTATATGTACACTCTATTGTGACTTTTGTTAAAAAAACCCCGGTTATTTAGGTTAAATTTACTCTGTAATTTTAAGGAATTTTTATGTAGTGAAAAGTTTTGACTAAGTTTTTCTTTATCTCATTGACTTCATTGACAATATTCATTAAGATGAATGATTTTTATTAAGTCTTAATTTTTGAAAGTATATTTCTCTTGAGGTCGAAGGTTATCGTAGTGACCATCTAAAATAGTGTGTAAATTCCTTCTTTGTCATGGTTAATGGTGTGTTTGATAAAATTTTTTGTCTTTTTTCTTGTGTTGGTTCGAGTAAAATCCTCGCGTTATAAAGAGATTATAGTTTTGGTTTGTACTTTATTCGTTTATAATCCTTATTCCGTTTTATTGAGGAAAGTAGTTTTGTACTTTATGAATCCCTATGTAAATTGTTTTCTGTAAATTTATGTGGACATGTAACTTGAATTTTTTTTCGACTAACTCTATTTATACTGGATTTATTTGTCTTTTCTTTTTAGTGTGAATATTCAAATATAATAATTCTGTTATTAAAAGAGGTCTTACTAGATACACAAGTTACGTCAGGGTTATTCATAGTCCGTGATAAGTTCGTTCGTACTAATCCCTTTAACTATTCGATTAAGATTTAACATGTACCTTTCCCATGTCTCGTTTATTTTGTTAAGACTTTATTTTTTCTACCTTCTGAATGTCATAAACTAATCTTCTTAAAATTTAATTTTTAATGAGATATTTCGATGTCATTGGTCTGTCACATCATGACCGTGTCTAGTTTCCTTGTCTTATCTCAGATCTTGATCTGGGTTTGTATAAACGAGTTAATTAAAATTTACTTTCACGATTCTATTGACTTATCCCTTTTTCTAATAGAAAGTTGTCACAATCTTATTGACCTATAGGTATGAGGTTTTTTTACTTGGAACTGGGAATTACGTACGATAGTAATTTTAATTGAGTTTTATGTTTGTGTCCGTTTACGACTTCAATATTTTGGAGATTTTCTTTTGTTACCTCTTATAAAAATGTTGGAACCGCATCCGTTTGTAAAGTTGTCTTTCGTTTTGGGTGTTTGATATTTTCTTTTTTTGTCTTTATGTCTTGGATGGGGTTTAAAATTTAAAAACGAGAAATTTTTTTATGGTAATTTTTAATTTACCTCCTATATAAATGTTATGTACAATGTCCTGAACTTCCTTATATTTTTCTTGAGAATGTTGAATGATAATTGTGTATGTTTTACCCGTTTTCAAATTTGTGTTTTGTTTGAGGTGTTCTCTGTGTCTTTACCAGTCGTCACAATACCTAACTTTATACGGGACGGTTTTAAGTACATAATTTTGAGATTAGGAGTCACATGACCAAAAACAAAATTAACCTCATATTCACTAAATGTTACAACAAGTCAAAGTCCACATGTCGACTCACTAAGTCGATATGTACATGGATGTAACAAAAATTCTAAGAAAAGAGTATGTCCAATAGTGTCTTAAACTCATATCAAGAGACCCACTATGTCATCCGGGAACAATATATATCATCGTACACATACAATTAAGATTCGACGACTAAATGACTGGTGACGGGAGTCCAAAATGGAAACCATTGGTATTGAAACAAAAGTTTTGGACATTCAGACAAAGACAAATCAGAGATGCAGGTTCGTACAACAACGTTTGCCGTAATAAAATAAGAAAAAATACTGATTATAAGGTAACATTTGTATGTGGTATAGAAGAAATAGGTAAGTAGACAGTTAGCTGTAAATCCAACGAAGGTGTAGAACCGATAACGTTTATCACGACGTTACTTGTGACCCCATGTACATAGTAAAGTTTAGTACTAAAATAAGGCTATATACGGGTTCTCGCCCTAACAACATAGTATATCATCGAGATAATGATCAAAAGAATTTCTTGGAGGGTATGAAAAGAGGTATCACCAACATGGTTACATGTCGGGATGGTTGTCACATCCTCCTAAGAGAAAAGAGGTGTGGGAGAAGTCATAAATAACAAACATCTGGAAAACTACTACCGGTGACACTGACCACACTCCACTATAGAGTAAACATCAAGCCTAAACGTAAAAAGACTATTAATCACTACAATTCGGGAGAAAAGGACACGAAAAAGTGTTAGACACATAGAAGAACCCTCTTTACACCGACCGTGTCCACTAAGAGTCCAGACACAGGGTAGTGAACCCCGGTAGATATATAAAAGGAAGTGAGACATACGTAGGGATCTAGACTTCGTCTAGAAAATATCTATCGTATATATTCCCAGAATAAAAACATAGCTAAGTCGGACAGAAAACCAACCTCGTAAATTAGATAAATGTAAATTCCATTAATAGTTATACATAATTATACAAGAATAACGGTAAAACAATTAATAAAATCTAATCAAAAACATCCAGAAAAAGGAAAGAGAAAACAAGAGAACACTAGACTACTGATTGAACGAACCTAAGGAAAAAGAAAAAACATATGGAGAACATTTAAAAGTCAAAAACTAAGGGTACTCTAAAACTATATCGTCAGATATGTATATGTTCTAACAAAATACAACAACCAGAAAATTAAAGTTTTACGTAAAGGTTATAGGAGGTAAACATGACAGGAGTGTTAACGACCAATATAGTATAAACACACACCTACTAAAGGATAGAAATGACATCAAACGGAAATGACCACTCGAAAGGGTAAGTATTAAAACAAAGATCAACAACGGAAAATAAAAAGTGGATCTCTTCAAGGAAATCGTAAACAACATTTCGACCAAAACACCATGACTGAAGAGAATTTAAAACGAACAGACATTTTGAACTAGAGAGGTAGTTTAGACTTACTGTCGAAACGACCCATTTCATAAGAACCAACATCTAAAAAGGGAAAGTAGTTAAATTTATGTGGTACCGTAAGGGGAGACCGGACGTCAAAAACGACTTTTTAGTCGACTGTCGGAATACTCCTAAGGGAACAACGAAAAGGGAACGAAGAAGATTGTAAAAGTGAAACCGAAATTAAATACAGTCAAACTAATTAGCCACAAAACCGTACAAGGAGGAACCATATTAGATGGACCCTGAGAGACACGAAGGACCTAAACTCACCGACAAAGGAAGGGTGCAATCCCTTCAAAAGTCGATAATAGGGAAGTTCATAAAAGAGTTCGGGAAAGAGAGAAGAGGAAGATCCTGGGAATACTACGTTTGTAAGCACGAAAATTACAACCGGGTCACCGGAGACTCTGACAGGAAGGAAAGTAAGAAAAAAGGAAACGAGACAAGGTGTCCTCACTAAAGGTTGTGAGGTAGAAGGTCGAGTGATTGAAGTGAAAAGGCGGAGTTAATAACACGATAACTAAGGAAGAGAACATAAAAAGTAAGATCAATAAGATAAAAAGTAGAAACAAGAAATTTAAAAGAAACAATTCATAGAAAAACATAGAAGAATTAGACACGGAGGTAAGAAAATGACTTAAGACCCTAGTAGAAATGATAGTAATGTGATTCAATAAAAAGTCCATCCAACGGATAGAGTAGATCTACAGAATACCGAAAAATAGAACCAGGAAGTAGACCTTGCATAAAGAGACGACAGAGTAAAAACAGGTTGAAAGACACAAACACCAGAGGGAAGATGACCGACGTCCTAAAATCGAGGAGAATGAAGACCATGGACGGACGACCACCCTTCTCAACCCACACAGAGAGACCACTCGTTTCGGTACAGTTTGTCACACAATCTCCCTCGACACTCGAGTCATGTCGAAATCTGTTGGACAGACGACTACCCACCGTTACACAAGGATAGGACGACCAACAGACCGGACTGCGTAAGGTCGTGACCTCGGACATCCAACAACCTGTCCCGGTTCAGAACTACAGTTTTACCACTGGAGACACTCTCGAGTACGGTTAGTTATGAGAGAGTCCGGTGACGGAGGTCACCCGAACGGGGGTCGAGTCACTAGGTGCCGGTTGGGAGTGGAGGGGTCCTCTGAGAGGTTCTGAGTGTCCAGTTGGAGAAGGCGAAACACAACCTAGGGTCACATACACTCGGGAGGTTCTCACCTCAGAGACAAAGTGGGTCAGGACACCTCGAGAACGTGAGTTCGGACGACCAGAAGTTTCGGTTCAGGAGACCTCCCAAGGTGGAGGACTACGGTCTAGGAGTCGGAGTCCTCGGATTCTACCCCGAATCTTGAAAGTGAGACCGTTCTCTTAGAGACGTTATATTAATAAAACGTCAAACACCCTGAGGGTGAGCACTACAATGATTACGTAGAGAGAATAACAACGAAATCCGAAGAAGATACAGAAACTTACGTTTTATAGAAAAAACCATCGAAGGTCAGAGGAAACAGTTACCAACAAGTCATCAAACAACACGAAAACCACAAAAGCACTCTCATCCACTCGAGTTCAAGCAGACGAGCCGGTAGAAAAGACCTTAGTTCCCCGACGAAAATCAAACCTATAGACGACAGAGGGAGGAGTTCCACTCGACCGACAATAGGGGAACTATACCCCCCACGTCCACATCGTCAGAAACGTATGAGGGTCCTGTCGTCCCCGTCTCGGACCGTGGTCGGACACCTAGAATCACCAACGGGTTCGGACGGAGACCTCGGATGGTACCGTCGCTATTAACACGGGTGAGGGTCTCGAAGACATTCCACCACAGGACGACGGACCCTCGTGAATGTCCCCTTTCTCGAGAGTACCACAGGGGGGGACTGGGGGGGGGGGTGGGGCGAGGAACACACGGGGATCATTACCGTGGAACGGAGAGACCGTCCACGACCGACGATGACTCGTGTGGGAGTCAATGGTGTCTGGTGGGAGAAGTCCGACAGAGGCGTGTCGGTTGGGACGAAAAGGAACCTAGACTAGAGACTTCGGACTCGAAGTCGGGGGTCGGGAGAGGACATAGTTGTCTCCTCGTATAATCCGACACCTTGTGTCCCGTCACTACGACTGGAAGACACGTCCAATAAGAGGTAAAACGGAAGATGTTTGGTCAACGACACGAGAGGAGGATCCGAAACTTACAGGGAGAGGTAGGTCCGACTAGGGGGTGGTCACTTCCGAGAGGGGTCCCATACCCTGAGAAAGGAATAAGTATCGAGGGAGGGACCCCACGTTCGGACAGGATTAAGGAAAGGAAAGGAAAAAGGAAACAGGACGGACCAGTACACCTCCAAAAGAACAGGAAAACCTACAGACTCCAGAAGACGACCGTAAGTGATCTACAAGACACATTTAGTAAGGTGAATGACTATACAATTACAATAACACTCTTATCCACTCGAGGGGATGATGAGGAGGTGTTAGAACTAGGGGACCGGACTACGACATAAAACTCTATCCTGAAAATTCAGTGAGTTAGACACCATCGGGGTCATCTGATTATCTTATTTGAATGCTTTTCAACGATTTATAGCAATCTAGAGTCCTTTTACCTTTAATTTTGTTACTGTATGACGACGATGAATCGGTCAGTACAGACTGAGAGACACTAGGATACTTCCGGCGGTCCGAGGAGACGGGTACCTTAAAAGGTCCATTCTTGTGCTCACTTCACGGTAAAGAATGAGGTCCCCTAGAAGGGCTGGTCCCTAACTTGGACGTAAAGGACATGAACATCTGTCTAAGAAATGGTGATCACGGAGGACCCTTCGGGTTACTGTATGATGTACATTGTCTTACTAAATTTTACTCTTTCTGACTCTTAGACCGTTCCTATACCATGTGAACCTTGACAGTCTATAATCACCGTCCTTATATTTTACCGTCTTCGTGAAATATTCTTTAACGGTTAAAAAAAAAAAATTTGGATTTTTGGATGGTATGTTGGGTCGTTAAGTCAAGGATCCGTAGATGGGTCCTCTTTACTTTCGTTCATAGTTGTTTTTCTGAACATATATTCACCAGTGTCTTAAAATGAGTATAGAGGTTTGACCTTTGTTGGATTAATAGGTAGTTGATCACTTACCTATGTATTAAACACTATGACTTGTTATTTTTCTTTCTTAGAATTATGTTCTTTATAATCGTTAAAAATTTTTGTTTCATCGAACCCTGATGGGACCACCATGTCACCTATTCTTAGACGGACGGTTACGTCCCCTGTGTCCAAACTAGGGATCAGGTCCTCCTAAGGTGAACGTCTCTTCATTGATACGGGTACTCGGTGTTGATGACTCGGACTCGAGATCCCGGGTACGGGACGTGATTCTCTTCGGTGGCGTTGCTCTTCGGGTGCGGGACGTCGTCTGTCGTCGGGGACGAACGGTGTTGATCTCGGTCGAGCACGTGTCGTTGTTTCTGTCTTGTGTCGGTTTTTATTTTTATAAAAAAATTTTTTCATCGGACTACGATTCCTTATATGTAAATCACTAAGATAGACTTTAAGATCTTTTCCGTTTAGAATAGATATCCTTGTCTTTCGTCTGGCTACCGAAGGAACCTCGACCCCAATCCAGCCCCCATCCTTCGTCCCCAATTTACGTTTCCTCGTGTTCCCTCGAAAGACCTCACTTCTTTCTCAAGAGAGATAGTAGAACAGTGTGGAGTCGTTTGAATTTTATCCACATAAAATAACATACATTTTATATCGAATTACTTTAACTAAAATGTTGTAGTCTGTCCGAGAGACGTCGTAAATTTGATGTCTTCTCCCTGACCTTACAGAAATCAATCGTTTTCCTATGGTCTTGTCCGTGAGTCTGTCTCATGGTTCTCCCTTATCGGTCGGTGATTCACCGAAGTCTAAAAGACCGCGAGGTCAAGATATGGTGTGTCTCATGTTGTTATTTAGAGAGAAAAAAAAAAAAAATTCTACCACGGAACTCTCTTGGAAACAAAGAAGGTTGATTTCCTTTGATTGTTTGGACTTAAAGATAAAAGTAAGGAAGTTATCATGGACCGTGTATTATTTTCACAACTTCCGTACTTACTCTTGACTACTGTCAATAGTTAGTATACGAACAACCGAACTTAATTAAAAAATGTAATTTTTCGTCAAGGAACGTATTTTTTTTTTGAAATTTTTATTTAAATGAAAATTAAGAGTCACTTCCGTTTATGGGAAACTGTTTTATACACCATTGTGTGTTATTTTTTTTTTAGATTTTTTATTTAATCATACCGTTGTGTTTATAGTCTCATGGTCTACTCTATTCGGGAAATAAACTTTTTTCTAAATGTTATTTTCTTTGGTCGAAACGATTACCTATGTATTTAAGAAAAACAGACTAAAAAACTATCTTGTGTCACTTTTACTGAATCTCTTTTATTACGGTGTCTATATCGATTTTACACTTACTCCGACCTCCGTCGTCTCCTGGTGTGTGGTACTTTACATTTGTCTCCTCTTTTTTCGATCTACGGTCTGTCCTTCTCTTCTTGGTCTTCTCGTCAGAAATGTTTATCTCCATTTACATTGGTTCTGACTTTATTCTTTAGACTCTCAAGAATTTCTTTTTTTTGTTCTCATAGGATTAATAAGGAATCGTACGTATTCATAAGATGTCTTATTCATTTAAATTAAAAATAAAGAGTTCCAAGTAAAAATTTGAGAAGAGTTGGAATACCCTAGAACGAAAATCCTTAATCACTAAATACAGTCCCGTTCGGTGAAGGGAGGTTTTTTTTCTTTAAAAAAGGAGTTTATTAACCTAATCTAGATGGTGGTGATTAATTTTGTCCCTTACATAGTAGAGATGTAAGAATCTGTTTGTTGTTGATACAAACTGACCGTACCATTTTACTCGAATTACCTCAGTCTTCTATTCTCTTCGAAAATCTCCTCTCTTATATGAATATGTTATGTGTGTTTTGACAAAATATTAATATGTGAAGTTTTTTCATAGTGAGTTCCGGATCATCACCAGTGTGTCCGAATAAAACTAAAACCGTAAATAAGTGTTTCTTGAGAAAGAATAACATAATACCCTACATTGTTTGAAATTTTTTATTAAATGAATTCATTTCTTGTTTATATAAATACCAATATTGTGTGTGTAGAGATCGGTTAAGGAAGAGTGTTATAAACCTACTTCTTTCGATACGTTAGAAGCTAAATGACCCCTTCATAAATGATCCATGAGAATAATTATGGTCATCCGTAATGTAAGTTGTTATCGATCCTTGGTTTTTAATCTTTATTAAATTTTCAAAACCAAATGTTAAAGTTATAGAGTGACGTAAGTACTTCGACCTGGAATTATTATTTTCGTCGTGGTAAGGTTTATACGTTTTTGAGTGTTGTCCTTTGTTTCACTGTTCTATTTATAAAAAATTTAAAGATTGAACACTAGGTTTAGTTCTTACATAATTTTAAGTTTCCTTCTACTATGTAAATAAGTAAGTTATTGAATAGTGGAGGTTTTACGATACATATACAAACGCACCCGGAGAGAGGCAAGCTGGGTGGGACGGGAAGGGGTGGACACACGTGTTCAGACAAGAGAGACATAATCCGTCGGTCACCCTTAAACGACACACTGTGGTCCTCGAGTTGGGTCTCCCCACCCCAACCCCTCCTTTGCCCTCCCTCCCAGTGCTCCCTCCACTGTATGCATATGGACACCGACTAAGTACAACTACATACCGTTTTTTTCGTAATACAGTCTCGAATATTATCTTTTTTTCATTATGTTTTTATTGAGGAATCAATGTTTTGTCTCTGAGTGTCTGTCTCTTCCTTGAATACCAGGGGCCTCCCCTTTTTACACCCCTTCCCTACAATCCTTCAAACCCTACCTGTACATGTGTGACGATATAAAATTTACCTGTCGGTTGTTCCTGGATGATATATCCCTTGTCCCTTGAGGCGAGTTACAATACACCGTCTAACCTACACTCCCCTCAGACCCCCTCTTACCTATGCATTTATACATACCAACTCAGGGAAACGACAAGTGGTCTTTGATGGTGTTGTAACAATTAGTCGATGTGGGGTTATTTTTTATCTTTCAATTTTTCTCCCCCTTGGTCGATTTTTTATTGAAGATAGGACTTCTCAGAATTTTAATGTACTCTTCAATTCTGTATACGTATTATTTTCGTCGGTGTTTTATATATGTATTGTGTACCGTCATATACTATTTCATTACAGTTAATTTGTTCCTAAGTCTCTTCTTTTCTTAAAGGTCATACACTAGTCTCTTATGAAGTACATCCTTTATGAAACTCAACCTATTGTTTTCCTCCAACTCACTTTTAGCGAGTCAGTAAAGGTTGACAAACACTGGGGTACCTGGTCCGCGGAGACAGGTGCCTTAAGAGGTCCGTTCTTATGACCTCACCCAACGGTGGAGGAAGATGTCCCCTTGAAGGGTTGGGTCCCTGACTTGTGCCCAGAGGACGTGACGTCCGTCTAAGAAATAGTAGACTCGGTGGTTTCCATCCCCCCTTTTACACTACTCTAGGGTGTAACTCCTCTATTAATAATTTTTTCCACTCTTTATCTTGTCTTTACAAGAGTTTTCAAGAACACTTGTGTATAAGGATCCCGGACCCTCGTGTTAGGTTTCGGGTTATAAAGAAACTTAAGATAACACATAAAATTTTTATGGTATTTTAAATACAAGATATGATAGTTTATAGACACGAACGAAATCGTATTTTTATTCCAAAAAGAAGAGTTATAAAAGGTCGTTTTGATTATGTGGTTCTTCTACCCGGTACGAATAGGACTTACGCGAGGGGTTTCTACGGTCAGTCTCCGTCTATCGCACCTTCCTTCTTATCGTGTCCACTTCCTCTGTACCAAGTCTCTCGTCTTCCATAAATTGGTCGGCCCGGTGTCGTCAAGTTTGCAATAAGTCTCCTCTCATCCCTTACTGTTTTCTACATAAACACTTGACTCCTTACTGTAAACCGAAAAACCCTTCTAAAGAGACGTTTCCTATGTTTCCTACTTCAGTTTAGAACCCACCGAAAATTCGTAGTTCCATGACTAAATAGACGACCTATTAACTTGTTTCTCCGTGTTTGGGGACGGGAATACTCCGAATGTAAGGTCATACCCTTTATTTGTTACTTCACTTCAGAGTCAGTATAGGCTTAGACTCTGTGGTACCTGACATCGGGTGTCCGAGGAGACAGGTACCTTAGAAGTCCGTTCTTATGACCTCACCCATCGGCAAGGGAAGAGGTCCCCTAGAAGGACTGAGTCCCTAGGTTGGGTTCAAAGAACGTAACGTCCGTCTAAGTAATGGTAGACTCGGTGATCCCTTCGTTTACTTGTTATTTATTTGACCTTTTATTTTACTCAGATCTGTTCTTCTTTCGTGTTTGTCCTCTCTCTACTAGCATTTCCTTTCCGTACCTGTTAATCTTTGTTCTCTTAAGGTTAATGCAGAACCACTACTCTTTAATGTGATTCTAGTCTTTAGTTCCTCAGTCCTGCTACCAAGACAGTCTCCTCTTACCTATTTTTACCCAACAAAATCTAAACGTCCGGGTCTCCACGGATGGATGACTTCTTTGCTTTTAGGTTACGAGAACCTCCGGTCCAGACCTCTATTGTCTGAAGTACTGATGGACGTTGGCGTAGGTTTACCTTCGGTGTACTACCTTTTCCCTCTCTCTCGTCTCTCGTTTCCTGTTTTCTAGACTATCGACAGGGAACCACCCCTCTCCCGACCCCACCCCACCTTTCCCCCGTCTTTGATCCGGTCTTTTCTTTTTTAGATTCTCTTTCACTCTTTGTGTATCCATTACTGATCCTCATTGTCCTACTTCTGATATTCGCTCTATGTCATGCACACACGGGAAAAAAGAGGAATGGACAAGTAAGAAGAAGACTTGGGTAAGGAACACGAAAAGAAGTCGTTAATAGAAAGAGAAAAGTGCCAGAAGGTGAAGAAAGAAAAAAAGATCGACAACTAAATTAAGGATACCTAAAATAAGTTTGTTTTCCGTTGTAAATTATCTTCATAAGTTGGAACGTATAATTTTTATTTTCAGACTCCAATTGGTTTAATTTGTTCTTATATCAAAGGAAATATCTTTATACGGTAATCACTGTTATTGAATGAATTCATTGATCAAATACTACTTTCCTTTCGTGACCATTTTTCATATTCAGTAAAAAATCTTTACGTTTATTAACGAACCGTCGTTTTGTGATCAAAGAATCTGATTTGAAGTCGATTTAATGGGAGTAACTTTAGTTGAAAGGGTGTGTATTTAAAACCGTAGTGAAATACGATGACCGTCTTCGAGTTCTCTTAACGTTGAAAAAATGTCAATATTTTTCGAAGATCTAAGAACTACTTCTATTTCCTATCCTTAATTTATTAGGGATTTAATTTGAAAATTAAGTCTCAATACGGTTTCTTCTTTACATTTCTTGGGTAAGTTAAAAAATTTCCCTCACTTTTTTTTTCCTAGGTCTAAAAGCAAGTAACTAAAATATCGACAACCTCACATTTTGTTTTGGTGTAAGTATAGGATCTAATAAATTGACGGAACGACAGTGAGCTTAGATGTGCAAACCCGTAAAGGAATCCTCTTTCTTACACCCTTCATACCGGTTTATTTTGATGTTCGACTTACGGTGGTGAGGCAGTGAGTCGTCAATTTAATGACGTAATCAACTCTTACGACAAGTTTGATCTGAGGATCCTGAGATGATGGTATTAATGGTCAATAAAAGGAAGAGAGAGGTATCTATGGCCGTTAACCTATGAAAATGTACAGAAAGTGACCTGGAGCGAGGGGTAGGGGTACGGGGGGAAAGGGTTCCTGGATGGATGGAGTCGTTACCCACCGTCACCCTTCCTGTTAAAAAGTTGAGAGTCTGTTAAGGTCACACAATTTACTTTACTTCTATTTTGGACTGTGGTTCTTATATAGAGTGCGTAAAATCTTGTTGACCAGAGTCCTATGGACAGAAGGTACTAGAGTAGGGGTTTAGGAAGTCGTATCCATTGTTGACAGGAGTGAGTAAGTCAGAAGGTTGAAAAGTTGAGACATGAGGGGATGGGGGGTTCATTTTATAGGTGGAACCAAAAATTTCCTAAGAAGTAATGGAGACACCGACGATAGGGAACTACTAAGTGAATAAATAAAAAAATTACCTCGTGGATGAGATTTCTATCGTCCCTACTTTAAGGTCTTCAGAGACTGGATTAGACTAAGACATATGTGTTTTCTTAATTCACGACACAACACTCCATGACACATCTTATTCTCGAATCTTTTCCTTTTCCTTCTACTCTCCTCTCTCATACCAGGTTTCATCATTTTCTTTTTTTTTTTCGTGGTACTCTCCTTGTTACTCCTTTACCGAACTGATATTTCCCCTCCTCACTTCTGATCTTTTAGTCTCACACCATAATTAGGATTGATCTGTCCTTTTCCAGAACACTCTGTCCGTCTCATTTCTTTTGTGACCCCTCATCCTTATGAAGCGTTTGCCTTACTAAGTCTTGAGAGTTACTATTTCCGACTTTTGACGTAAACTTCCCTAGTCTGGATAAGACTCCCTCTGTCTGATCCTCCGACGGTGTCATACACTCAGTCTTCCTCTATATATACTCAGACCTGAACCCAGTCCTTTATTCCCTCCCTATATGAAGATACACATACTGTTCGGTCTATATCTAAACTGTTGGTGTAAAAGGTTTTTTCAGAATTTAAAATAGTAGTTCTTTTCATTACTAAATTTATATGTTGATTTTTGTCCCAACTAATGAAAATGCTTGGAAAAGTCTAAGAAGTATATTAATTCGAGTTTTCATTCCCTTTTTTTAGTCTGAAACATAAGACTAAAATGTCAAGTGTTTAAGATTACAACTACATTCTTAATTTCTACTTCCTTCCCAGTTTTCATAGATCTTTTACGACGGTAACTGGGTTTGTCACGAGATTAGAGTCTCATAGACACGTTCGTTAAACGGTGGAGTCTTATGTGTAGTGTAAGACTCTTTGTTGGGAGGAAGGTTCCGACCGGGGAGAGTCTTAAAGGGTGGGATTTCCGGAGGTAGACAAATGGTGGTTTCGTTCAAAGATGGTCTGTGACGACCTCGGAAGAGAGTATTCCGGGATACAGCAGAAGACCATGTGGTGACTTAAAGTTGTCTTAATATGTAGAAGGGTGTCTCATTTGTGAACTAATGTCCTTTGGTTTTAGGTTTCTCCTAGGATTTGTACCTGAAAAATAAAATTATTGAAAACGGCTGATTCCATTGTTAGTCTTTCTGACTCAAAGACTCAGAGTGGTTGAGATATAGGACGAGAAAAGGAAGTAATTCGTGACTACTTATGTTTCCCGTTTTCGTCCTACTGCCCTTTTTTTGTTTGTTTGGACCTAATAAGTGTTTAATCTATTGAAAATATCAAATCTTATCTGACATGATTTTACAATTTCGTTTACAATTTTTGTTTTTAATAGGTTTCCGGTATTTCTTAAAGTCAGTCAGACGATTTATAAAAAAAATTATTATTTTTAAATTTATTTTAAATATATGGGATGTTTTTATATGATCAAAAAGTGTTATGATTACACTTTATAAATGATAAAAATAGTGAAGTTGTCAATGTTTATATTTATGATATTTGTATTAAAACTACGCAAGTAGAATGTCCCTGTACTTTTTGTTTTTTTTACGACGATTTTAGTTTAAATACTTTCCACTACTTGAAAAATTACTAAATTGATGGAAATTTAAAATTCTAAAGTTCCTTCTTATATACTTTCGGTCACATGTGAATTTTAATTTATGACTCAGACTGGATAAATAAAGATTTTACGTGGAGTCATGACACCTTTTTTATAAATAATTCAACCTTCAGTTTTCTTGGTCCTAGGTCAGGGTCGAAGCAGTGATTGATTTCGTAACCGTTTCGACGAGAGACCGGAAGTAGAAAATAATCCCTAGACTCTACTTGACAAGGAACACCAATTTTTAGACTCTAAAATTACTATACTAAATATTTATTTAGTCTCTTATGTCATTTATTCTTGTCTTTTCATTCCCTTCGTACTGAATCTTTTAATTTTGTTTTCCTTTCCGTATTTTTTTTACACTGATGGTGTTATCTAGTTTTATTCAAATATGGTTTCATTCATTAAATAGACATACAATACTACAGAGACCCTACTGACTATGTCAATTCTAAGTACGATTGTATGAAATTGACGAAGTCTTAATGTTGATTGAAAATGTTTCACTAAAGATATATAATCCGGTGTAGGACGACAAGTGAATCAAGGATTTTGTGATACTCCATTTACAGTGAGAGGGGAAAGTGACTATTAGGTCGTCTCTCTCCGATTTATAGGTTCTAGAATCAAAACTTAGGTCCTACATGCTGAGTTCTTAAATACGAAAATTGGTGAGATTATAACAGATTGTAGACCGAATATCTACTTCTCTGACCCCGAGTCTCTTCATTGAAAAGGTTCCAGTGTCTAAATCTTGTCGTTCTGATCTTAAAGTCGGATCAAGGTAAAATGAGGTTTCGAGTCTCAAAGAATATTAAAGACATTAAATTAATGTAAGTAAATACCATACGACTGAGATTTTTACCGAACTTCACTGGGAGGAAAAGAATCCTATTGTTCACTGAAGATCACTCCGACCTCTATTTCGATTTACTGTATTTGACCCGAGGTGTTATGGTGACTAAGTGATCTAGTCACAAAACGTTTTGACACTAAGATGTTAATTGCGTACCCAATACTGATCGAAATTTTTTTTAATCTTATAAAGGTTCAAGAGGTGTTTCAATTCTATAAAGTCCATATATGTATTCACACATATATACATACGTAAACACACTTTACTTCTTTTCGTCTAAAGAGTCACACTTGTTAATAAATCTTTCCATGCTTTAATTTATTAAGGTCATCAGTACATATCTACACTCTCAACCTGGCATTTCTTCCGACTCACGGTTTCTTGACTACGAAAACTTGACACCACGACCTCTTCCGAAAACTCTCAGGGAGTCTGTCGTTC
This sequence comes from Capra ibex, assembly GCA_006410555.1. Classification (NCBI taxonomy): domain Eukaryota; kingdom Metazoa; phylum Chordata; class Mammalia; order Artiodactyla; family Bovidae; genus Capra; species Capra ibex. Next base: position 14,789,002 of record SJYO01033645.1, on the reverse strand, counting down.
CTCTAGTTTGATCAGTTAAGGTTTCCTTTAGTTCAGAATTTATAAGTGACCTTCCTGACTACGACTTCGACTTTGAGGTTATGAAACCGGTGGACTACGCTTCCCGGTTAAGTAACCTTTTCTGGGACTACGACCCTCTTTGACTCCCGTTCTCTCTTCCGTCGTTGTCTCCTACTCTACCAACCTACCGTGGTGACTGAGTTACCTGTACTCAAACTCGTTTGAGTCCCTCTCACTCCTGTCTTCTTCGGGTCGCACGACGTCAAGTACCCCTGTGTTTCTCATCCTGAATCGTTGACTTGTTGTTGTTTGATTTGTTACCTTAGTCATTACAATTTTGAATTCTAACTTCCTTCTTTTAATTCGCAGACCCCGGAATTGTTGTTTACTTAAGACTTTTATTTACTTTTTCGGAATTCTTACGATACTGACTTCTCTCACCCGTTCTGCTACCTCATCTTTCCGGGACCCGAGTGGAAAAGAGTACTTCACTTGACTTCACTTCACTTCAGCGAGTCAGCACAGGCTGAGAGACGGTGGGTACCTGACATCGGGTGGTCCGAGGAGGCAGGTACCCTAAGAGGTCCGTTCTTATGACCTCACCAAACGGTAAAGGAAGAGGTCCCCTAGAAGGGCTGGGTCCCTAGCTTGAGTCCAGAGGGTGTAACGTCCGTTTACGAAAATGGAGACGTGGTGGTCATGTGGGTTTTGGTGTTGAGAGATGTCTTGTTGACGTCTACTTTTTCCGACCTTGGATTTCTGTGTTTCTTCCTTGGTATTAGTCTGTCCATCCTCCCTGTCTGAGTATAACGGGGACTCCTACCCGTTGGGTGTTTCATCTCTTATTCATATGACGTCTCCGAGAGAGTGTCCTTACTCTCTAGACTCGGGGTACATTCGGAGCGTCAGGTCGTGATCCTTCTGTTCACGACTCTCGTAAACCGAAAGTTCCAGTCACCCGAATGAACGTCTTCGGGGTGTCTTGACCCCCTTTTCTTTAAAGTAAAAATTTCCCGTGTATGTTTTATAGTACATGTTACCTTGGGTCCCGTTTTCGTCATTAGACTTTAATCGAACCCGGTCCGGATGGATGACCAGAACCTCTCAGGAGATCCGTCCGTACTCCACCGACACTGAGTGGGATTCCTGTACCTGTGACCACTGTCCGTATCGACCCCGTAAGTCGACGTACTCGACTACCACCGACGGTACAACCGAGTGATAGCGGTTCTGGACCTGGGTGGGTTGTCAAACATCCTACGGAATCCGGTTTGTTGATTGACTTGTCTCTGTATCGGAGTATGTGTTTGTCCGACGAATTTCTGAAGGACTCGAGTGTCAGTGGTGGTCTGTTCCGGGATTTGTGTCTAAAGGAGTGGTCCCACGGTTCTCGACCCAGACCCGGGAGACGTGACCCTTCGAGTGTGTTCGGAGAACTGGTGGTCCTCCCGTCTGTGGTCTTCGTTTTTTGATATTATGGTGTCGAACGTGTGACTCAGGGTCGTTGTCGTCCAGTCTGGGATGGGACCTTGGTCGACCCGTGACCTTGACGGGTGCTCGTCCGGTTGTTGGAAACCCTGTGGGTCCGGGGTATAGGTTGACACAGTCCTTGGTCGGAGGTTGTTGTTAGTAGATTTTACTCGAGACCCTAGGGACCCGGGACCTGGCCCGAGATCCTGTGTCGAGACGGACGGTCGCCAGGACGTGATTGGGGTCCTAGACCGGAGTGGACGGTTATCCACCCGTTCTCGGGGTGTTAGACGTCCTATGATAGAGATGGGTTGTCACTCGGTCGTGATGGGGGTCGTGAGGGATCCCAAGACGTTGTCGACGGAGGACTGGTCGACTGTGATTGCTCATTGGTCGTCGTAAGTGTGTTCCGTCACGGACCGTTGGTTGATCTGATCGTCGGTTGGTCCGGATAGTCTGGTGAGTGTCAGTCGGACTGTGTTGTCTTCCCGGATACGTCCATATACCGAATCCATTGTTCTCCTCTCCCGTGACGACCTTGTACTTTCCGGTGATGAGGTTTCAGGTCTTTCCATTGTTTCGACGGTGTATGTGTTTTTATGTTTATGGTTGTATCTGTTTTACTCTGTGGTGTCCTTATACAAGGTCTACTTCCTTTTTCTATTTTGGGGGTTTCTTCTTGATTCACTTCTCCTCTGGTCGTTAGATGGACTCTTTTTCAAGTGTCATCCTATCATTTCTACTCCCTTTCTTAACCCTTCTTTTACCTACGTATCTCCCTCTCTCTTCAGTCTTAAGAAAATTGTTTCTCTTTTATATTTCTTGTCGACTTGTCTCTACTTCTTATGTTATTAACTTTAATTTTTTATGTGATCTTCCTTAGTTGTCATGAGATTTACTATGCCTTTTTACTTAACCACTCGACCTTCTGACTCATCACTTTTAGTGACGGTGATTTGTCTGTAGACCCTGTTGTCGTTCCTATGTTGATGAGTATAATATCCCCAGTGACCTCCTATTCTATCTTTCCCGGTCTCTTTTATAAACTTCTACATTATCGACTTTTGAAGGGATTGGAGTCTTTCTTTCTACAGTGCGTTCGGGTCTTTTACCTCAACAGGGTATGTCCTATTTGGATCTCCTTGTGTGGTTTTGTGTAACATTAGTTTTGTGGTTTATAATTTCTATCTTATAATTTTCATCGTTTATTGTATGTTTCCTTGAGGATATTCCGATAGTCGACACAAAAGTCGTCTTTAAGACGTCCGGTCTTCCCTCACAGTACTATATAAATTTCATTACTTTCCCTTTTTGGATGTTAGTTCTTACGATATGGGTCGTTTCGAGAGTAAGTCTAATCTACCGTTTTAGTTTTCGAAAAGTCAGGTCGATTTCAATTCTCTTAAGTCGTGATGGTTTGGTCGTAATGTTGTTTACAATTTCTTTGAGGAGGTCCGTTTTTTCTTTTCTGGTGATGATCTTAGTTCTTTTAATGTTTTACTTTTCGGAGTAACCATCTCTGTTTGTATGTCATTTCTATTCTTAGGTAAGTGTTTCAATCATCACTCCAATGTTCTGTCCTCATTATTTCAGTAGACATAAGTGTTATTCGTCAATTCCCTATGTTTTTTGTTAATCTACATTTTATAATGTAGTTGTCGGCATTAGTACTCCCTTCTCATATTTACGTCCCAAAAAATTTACGTAAACTTTAATTCTTAAGTCATTGAATTTTTTCTGACGATGTATTTTTGAAATACCATTGACGTTTGGTTTTTACGTATTATCTATATGTGCATTCTTTATTCTACCTTAAAGTTTCTTTTGTGATTTTTGTCAGTAGTTTAGTGTTCTTTTCCCTCCTTTTCTGGATGTTTTTATTTTTGTTAATTGTTTTACCGTTATTTTTGTATATATAGTTATCAATGGAATTTACATTCATCTATTTTACGAAGTTGGTTTTCTGTGTGTCACCGAGTTACCTATGTTTTTGTTCTTCGTATACATACTACGGATGTTTTATGAGTAAAGTCTTAGTCTCTACGTGTGTCTGACTTTCACTCCCTTACCTTTTTGTATAAGGTACGTTTACCTGTAGTTTTCTCTCGGTCTCATCGTTATGAGTATAGTCTGTTTTGTCCGAAATTTTGATTTCTGAGTTTCTTCCTATGATGTTTTCTGTTTCTTCCTATGATGTAGTTAGGGTCTTCATTCTATATTGTTACCTTTTATGTATACGTGGGTTTTATCCACGTGGAATTGTATATTCCGTTGACAATTATCGATGTTTTCCTCTTCAGTTGTCATTGTGTTATTATCACCCCTGAAACTTTGAGGTGGAGATAGTGACCTGTCTAGTAGGTCTGTCTTTTAGTTATTCCTATGTGTCTGGTAATTTCTATATAATCTGGTCTGTCGGAATTAACTATAAATATTTTGTAAGGATACTCTCGTAGTCCGATGTGTAAGAAGAGTTCTCGTGTACCTTATAAGAGGTCCCATCTAGTGTACGATCAGGTTTGTCGTTTGGAGTCATTCAAATTCTTTTGACTTTAGTATAGTTCGTAAAAAAGATCGGTGTTGTGATTCTCTAATCTTTAGTTGATATTCTTTCTTTGACATTTTTTTGTGTTTATACACTTCGGATTGTTGTACAATGATTTGTTGATTACTTAGTGACTTATTTATTTTCTCCTTTAAACCCCCCCCTTTTTTTTGGATCTCTGTTTGTTTTTGTTTGTATACTACTAGGTTTTGGAGACTGCGAAACACGGCATTGTTTTCGTCAACATTCTCGTTTCAAGTGTCGTTATGTTGATATGGAATCCTTTGTTCTTTTTAGAGTCTGTTGGATTGGAATGTGGATTTCGTTGACCTCTTTCTTGTTTGTTTTGTGTTTCCTTTCTTTCAGTTGTCTAGTCTTATCTTTATTTACTTTATTTGTACTTCTTTAGTTAAATTTTTTTCTAGTTACTTTGATTTTCAACCAAGAAACTTTTCTATTTTAACTAAATCGGTCTGAGTAGTTCTTTTTACTCTCCCTAAAGGGACCACCAGGTCGTCGTTTCTGAGGCGTGAGCGGGTTGTCCGTCTGAACGACCCCCTTGATCTAAGGTGTGCGACTCAAACATACGGTGTTGATTTCTCAGACGTATGGTGTTGATTTCTAGGACATATGACTTTATTTCTGGACCGTACGACTTGACTTGACTACGACTTTATGTATTTATAAAAAATTCTTCCTTTTTCCTTTTTTTCTCCCGACTTCAGTTATTTTAATCTTTTCTTTTTCTTCAGTGTTGACTGTTATGTCTTTATGTTTCCTAGTGTTCTCTGATGATATTCGTTGACATACAGTTATTTTACCTGTTGGATCTTCTTTGCCTGTTTAAGAATCCATGTTAGAACGTTCTGATTTGGTCTTCTTTATTTTTTGTACTTGTCTAGTTAGTGTTCATGACTTTAACTTTGGTACTAAATTTTTGAGGGTTGTTTGTTTTCGGATCTGTTCTACTTAAGTGTCCACTTAAGAAATCATAATTTGTAAACGCCAACAAATCAGTGATTCAGTACAGGTGGAGAAAACACTGGTGTACCTGACATCAGGTGGTCCGAGGAGATAGGTACCCTAAAGAGTCCGTTCTTTTATGACCTCACCCAACGGTAAAGGAAGAGGTCTCCCAGAAGGGTTGTGTCCCCAGTTTAGGTTCAGAGGACGTAACCATCCGCCTAAGAAATGGTGACTCGTTTGTACATTTTTTTCTCAATTTGACTAGGAAGAGTTTGATAAGGTTTTTTTGACTTCCCCTTCCTTGGGAGGGTTTGAGTAAGATACTCCGGTGGTTTATTGTTTGGATCTGTTTCTATGGTGGTTTTTTATTTAATGTCCGGTTATAGTAACTACTTGTATCCACGTTTTAGGAGTAGTTTTATATTCGTTTGGTTTAGGTCGTTATGTAATTTTCCTAGTACGTGGTACTAGTTCACTCTAATAGGGTCTCTACGTTCTTAACAAGTTATTGACGTTTATCTCACTATGTGATGTAATTGTTTAACTTTTGATTGTTGGTATAATAGTAGAATTACGACGACGACGACGACGACGATTCAGTGAAGTCAGCACAGGTTGAGACACGCTGGGGTGTCTGCCGTCGGTGGTCCGAGGGGGCAGGGACCCTAAGAGGTCCGTTCTTGGGACCTCACCCAACGGTAAAGGAAGAGGTTACGTACTTTCATTTTTCACTTTCACTTCAGTGAGTCAGGACAGACTGAGACACGTTGGGGTATCTGCCGTCGGGTGGTCCGAGGAGACAGGCACCCTAAAAGGTCCGTTCTCATGACCTCATCCACGAAGAATTATCTACGTCTTTTTATTAAACTATTTTAAGTTGTAAGTAAATACTAATTTTTTTTTTTTAGGAGATCTTTTACACGAATCTCCCTTGGATGGAGTTGTATGATTTCCAGTATATACTATTTAGGTGTTGATTGTAGTATGGGTTGTCACTTTTCGACTTTCGTAAAGGAGATTCTAATCCTTGTTCTATTCTTACTGGTGAGAGTAGTGAAAATAAGTTGTCTCAAAACCTTCAGGATCGGTATCATTAGTCTCTTCTTTTTGTTTGCTTAGGGTTGACCTTTTCTTCGTCATTTCGACAGTGACGTCTGTTGTGTTCTGATGTGCCTCTTTTGAGATTTCCACGATGGACTTTTGATGAATCTCGAGTCGTTCTTAAAGATACGTGATTACTACTTGATAGTCTTTCTTTTTAAGTCCTTCGTCAGGGTAAATGACAAGGTAGTTTTTCTTTATTTTATGGATCCTCATTTAAAAGGATTCCTCGGTTTTCTGGAAACGAGACTTTTGACATTCTTGGACCACTTTCTTTAACTTCTACTGTGTCTCTCCCCTTCTATGTCGTTTTCATACAACAACCTAACCTTCTTAGGTTCTTAGGTTTACAACCTAACCTTCTTAACTGGTTTACAATATGATAGGTTTCGTTAGGTGTCTAAGTTAAGTTAGGGATAGTTTAATAGTTACTACGACAAATGTCTTGGTGTAGTTTATTAAAATTTTTAACATACCTTTATGTTTTCTGGGGTTTCTCAGTTACTTTAGAACTATTTTTTTTTTTACGTCGATCTCGTTAGTCCGAGGAACTGAAGTCTGATATGGTGTTTCAGTGTCATTATTTTCGTCATATAATGACCTTGTTTTTGTCTTGATGTCTAGTTACCTTGTCCTGTCTTTAGGGTGAGTGGATACCAGTTAATTAGATACTGTTTCTTTCAGAAATTATATATTACCTCTTTTTCAGATAAGTCATTCACCACCGTCCTTTTGAACTGTCGATGTACATTTTCTTACTTTAATGTTGTCAGAGATTATGGTATATGTTTTTATTTGAGTTTTACCTAATTTCTGGATTTATATTCTGACCTATGATATTTTGAGAATCTCCTTTTCTTTCCGTCTTGTGAGTGACTGTATTTGACGTCGTTCTAAAAAAAGTTAGGTGGAGGATCTTATTACTTTTATTTTTCTTTCTTTTTCGCGTATTAATTTGAATTTTCGAAAACGTGTCGTTTCCATTAGTACCTGTTGTTTTTTGGTGTGTCTTACTCTCTTTTATAAACGTTCGTTTAACTGGTAGTTCCCTAATTAACGGTTTTATATATTTGTCGAGTAGATCGAGTTATTGTTTTTGATTTATTTATTTGGTTAGTTTTTTTACTCACCTTCTAGAGTTATCTGTAAAGAGGTTTTTTCTGTATGTCTTCCGGTTTTTTCGTGTACTTTTCTATAAGTCGTAATGATTAATAATCTCTTTACGTTTTAGTCTCGATGTTACTCCATAGTGGATTATGGTCAGCCTTACCGGTAGTCGTTGTCCGACTACGTAATAGTTATTTACGACCTCTCCCACACCTCTTTTCCTTTGGGAGGATGGGACAACCACCTTTACATTTAACATACCTCCAAAGAATTTTTTTGTGTTTGTCGTACCTCCAAAGAATTTTTTATTTTTATATTCGTACACTGGATGGTTAGGGTAACAGTCCGTATATTAGTCCCTTTTGGTATTAAATGTTTCTATGAACGTGGGGTCACAAGTGACGTCGTGATAAATGTTATCCGTTCTGTGCCTTCGTTGGATTTACGGGTGACTGTTTACGACGACGACGACCACGATTCAGTGAAGTCAACGCAGAGTGAGACACGCTGGGGTCTCTATCGTAGGGTGGTCCTAGGGGGTAGGGACCCTAAGAGGTCCGTTCTTGTGACCTTACCCAACGGTAAAGGAAGAGGTTACGTACTTTCACTTTGCACTTTCACTTCAGCGAGTCAGTACAGGCTGAGAATCGCTGGGGTACCTGACGTCGGATGGTCCGAGGAGGCAGGTACCCTAAAAGGTCCGTTCTCATGCCCTCATCCCACGGTAACGGAAGAGGCGGTGACTGTTTACTTACCTATTTTTTTCTTCATCATGTATATGTGTTACCCTATAATGAGTCGATGTATTTTCTTACTTTATTGCGGTAAACTTCGTTGTACCTACTTGGATCTCTAATATTAAGGTTCGCTTCGTTCAATCTGACTCTTTCTGTTTATATACTATAGTGAATATACACCTTAGATTATTTTTTCTACTATGTTTACTTGAATAAATGTTTTGTCTTTGTCTAAGTGTCAGAAAACTTTTGTTTGAATACCAATGGTTTTCCCTTTCTTATCCCCCTCCCTATTTAATCCTCTGACCCCAATTGTCAGAGGATTAATTATATATGTGATCTTATAAGTTTTATCGATAGTTGTTCGTGGATGACATATCGTGTCCCTTTAAATGGGTTTTGACACATTATTAAATATACCCTTTCTTAGCCTTTCTCTTACCTATATATCATATTGATTTGGTGAAACGACATGTGAGCTTTAATTGTGTTGTAACATTTAGTTGCTATGGGGTATTTTTTATCTAATTTAATTTTTAATTCCTAGTATGTAGTATTAGTTCATTATGAAAAGGGTCGATAGGTTCCTGAAAAATTATAGGTGCTTAGTTAAACTATGTGGGGTGATTGTTTAATTTACTATTTTCGAAATACTAGTAGAGTCATCTTCTTCTTTTTCGAAGGTTAATTTATTTTGTAGGAGAGTATTCTGTTTTTTTTTTTTTTGAGATCTTTGACCCGTACCTCCCTTGTATGGAAGTTGTATTATTTCCGGCACATACTATTTGGGAAAGTAGTTCTCGGAGAACTACTTTCACTTTCCCCTCACACCTTTTCAACCGAATTTTGAGTTGTAAGTTTTTTACTTCTACCGCCGTAGACGCGGATAGTGAAGTACCGTTTATCTACCCGTTTGTTACCTTTGTCACTGTTTGAAATAAACCCCCCCGAAGTTTTAGTGACGTCTACCACTGACGTGGATACTTTAATTTTCTGCGAACGAGGGACCTTCTTCTCGATACTGGTTGGATCTGTCGTATAAATTTTCGTCTCTGTAATGAAACGGTTGTTTCCAGGTAGATCAGTTTCGATGGCAAAAAGGTCATCAGTACATATCTATACTATCAACCTGGTATTTCTTTCGACTTACGGTTTCTTAACTACGAAAACTTAACACCACAACCGCTTCTGAGAACTCTCAGGAACCTGACGTTCCTCTAGGTTGGTCAGGTAGGATTTCCTTTTAGTCAGGACTTATAAGTGACCTTCCCGACTACGATTTCGACTTTGAGGTTATGAAACCGATGGACTACGTTTCTTGGTTGAGTAACCTTTTCTGGGACTACGACTCTTTCTTACTTCCGCTCTCTTCCCCTACGGTCTCCTACTCTACCAACCTACCGTAGTGGCTGAGTTACCTGTACTCAAATTCGTTCGAGACCCTCAACCACTACCTGTCCCTTCGGACCACACGACGTCAGGTACCCCAGTGTGTCTCAGTCTGTGTTGACTCGTTGTCTTGACTTGAGTTACTGTTTGGGTGTCAATTGTAGTATGTTTTACCATTTCTAGTCCTTCTTTTGTTCCTACAGGTAAGAGTGGTGAAAGTAAGTTGTGTCAAACCTTCAGGAGCTGTGTCATTAGTCTGTTCTTTTACTTTCTCTTTTTTCCCCTTTCCTTTGTAAACTTAACCTTTCCTTCTGTATTTGACAGTGACGTTTACTGTTCTATGGTGTGTATCTTTTGGGAGTTCTACGATAATATGGTCTTTTGATGATCTCGAGTTACTTAAGTCATTTGAACGCCTGTTTTTTAATAATATGTTTTTAGACAGCGTACAGATAGGTGTTTGTTCCTTAATTGTCTCTTTCACCTTAATTCCTTTGTTAGAGTGAAAGGTAGAGTAGTCTTTCTTATTTTATGGATCCTTATTCGGATGGATTCCTCCGTTTTCTGGACATAAGACTTTTCGTATTCTGTGACTACTTTCTATGATTTTACTGTGTTTGTATAACTTTCTATATGACACAAGAAACTAACGTTCTTAGTTATAACAATTTTAGTGGTATAATGGAATCCCTTAGATCTCTAAGTTACGTTAGGGATAGTTTAATGGTTACCGTAAAAAGTTTCTTGTTGTTGTTTTAATTTAAATATACTTTCGTGTTTTCCGGGACTTATCGGTTTTGTTGGAACTCTTTTTTCTTGTCTCGAGTTCCTTATACGAGGGACTAAAGACTGATAGGATGTTTCGGTGTCATTAGTCTTTGTCATGACGTGACCCTGTTTCTGTCTGACTCTAGTCCTCTTGTCTTATCTCGACTCCTTATTTGGTTCTATGGATCCCAGTTAATTAACTACTGTCTTCTCCCTTCCGATATGTTACTTCTGTAAAGAAGTTCTTCACCATGACCCTTTTGACCTATGATAGACATCTATTTATTTTGATCTGGTAAGAGACTGTGATATATGTTTTTAATTGAGTTTTACCTAATTTCTGGATTTACATTTCTTTCTATGATATTTTTGAGAATTTCCTTTTACATCCATCTTATGAGAAACTATATTTAACGTCGTTATATAAAAATCTAGGTAGAAAATGTCATTACCTTTATGATTGGTTTTACATCATTATTCGTTTTCGTTAACAAATTTGAATTTTGGAAAACATGTAGTTTCCTTTAGTATTTGTTTTACTTTTCTGTTGGGTGTCTTACTCTCTTTTATAAACGTGGACTATGTTGGTTACTCCTTAAGTAAAGTTTTTTTATATTTTTCGAGTATGTCGAATTATATTTGGGTTTCTTTGTCGGTTTAGTTTTTTACCCGTCTTTTAGATTTGTCTGTAAGAGGTTTCTATATTTCTACCGGTCGTCCATATACTTTTCTACAAGTTGTAGTAATTAATATCTTTTTACTTTTAGTTTTGATGTTATTCCATATTGGAGTGTGACTAGTCTTACCGGTAGTAATTTTTCAGGTGTTTATTTGCGGTCTCTTCTACACCTGTCTTTCCTTGGGAAGATGTGACAACCCCTCTTATCTTAACCACAAGGGTGATACCTCTTGTTATACCTCAAGGAATTAATTTTTAGCTCAACGGTCGTTAAGACGAGGACTCATGTATAGGTCTTTTGTACTTTTGAGTTTAAACTTTTCTATTGCGTAGGGTCACAAGTGTCGTCGTGATAAATGTTGTCGGTTCTACACCTTCGTTGGATTTAACAAGTAGTTGTCTACTCACCTTTTTCTTCTACACCACACAGACACACATATGTGTGTGGTTTCCCTATAGTGAGTCGGTATTTTTATTTATTTTATTACGGTAAACATCGTTGTACTTACCTGGATCTCTAATAGTGTGATTCACTTATGTCTGTCTGACTCTTTCTGTTTATAGTATACTATGGTGAATATACGTCTTAGAACTTTTTACTATGTTTACTTACATGACCAAACCAATTTTCCAAATAAGTCCAAAAGGTATTTTACAATACCTTTTTAGGTTTACTTTAAAAAACCGGTCGTGTTATAAATGTTTTGTCTTTATGTGTCTTTTGTTTAGATATCTATGGTTTCCCTTTTCGTCCCCCTCCCTTTCTACATTTCAAATTATAATTATCCATGTATGATGATATATATTTTATGTATTTGTCGTTCCTAAATGATATATTGTCTCCGTTAATATCCGTTATAGAATATTATTGGATTTCCGTTTTACCAACAGACTCCTTCGGAATGTTTATCGACTCTTTTCTTCTCTTCGATTTGCGTTTCCTCTTCCCTTTCTATGTGTGTAAACTTACGTCTCAAGGTTTCTTTTCGTTCCTCTCTATTTATTCTTTCGGAAGGAGTCACTAGTTACGTTTCTTTATCTCCTTTTGTTGTCTTACCCTTTCTGACCTCTTGAGAAGTTCTTTTGATCTCTGTGGTTCCCTTGTAAAGGACGTTTCTACCCGTGTTACTTCCTGTCTTTACCATACTTGGATTGTCTTCGTCTTCTATAATTCTCCTCCACCGTTCTTATGTGTCCTCTTGATATGTGTTTTCTGGAAGTATTGGTGTTGCCATAGTGAGTGGATCTCGGTCTGTAGGACCTTACGTTTCAGTTCACCCGGAATCCTTTCGTAGTGATACTTGTTTCGATCACCTCCACTACCTTAAGGTCAACTCGATAAAGTTTAGGATTGTCTACTACGACACTTTCACGACGTGAGTTATACGGTCGTTGAAACCTTTTGAGTCGTCACCGGTGTCCTGACCTTTTCCAGTCAAAGGTAAGGTTAGGGTTTCTTTCCGTCACGGTTTCTTACAAGTTTGATGGCGTGTTAACGTGAGTAGAGTGTGCGATCATTTCATTACGAGTTTTAAGAGGTTCTGTCCGAAGTTGACAAACACTTGTCACTTGAAGGTCTACAAGTTTGACCTAAATCTTTTCCGTCTCCTTGGTCTCTAGTTTAACGGTCGTACACAACCTAGTAACTTTTTCGTTCTCTCAACGTCTTTTTGTAGATAAAGACGAAATGACTGATGTGGTCAGAAACACACCTTATGTTGTTTGACACCTTTTAAGACTTCCTCTACCCTTATGGTCTGGTGGACTGGACGGAGAACTCTTTAGACATACGTCCAGTTTTTCGTGTCCATCTTGCACGTGGTTGTCTGACCAAGGTTCAGCCCTTTCCTCGTGCAGTTCCGACATATAACAGTGGGACGAATAAATTGAATATGCGTCTCATGTAGTACTCTTTACGACCCGACCTCCTTCGTGTTCGACCTTAGTTCTAACGGCCCTCTTTACAGTTATTGGAGTCTATACGTCTACTGTGGTGGGAATACCGTCTTTCACTTCTCCTTGATTTTTCGGAGAACTACTTTCACTTTCTCCTCTCACTTTTTCAACCGAATTTCGAGTTGTAAGTCTTTTGATTCTAGTACCGTAGACCAGGGTAGTGAAGTACCGTTTATCTACCCCTTCGTTACCTTTGTCACTGTTTGAAATCAAATGACCTGAGGTTTTAGTGACGTCTACCACTGACGTCGGTACTTTAATTTTCTACGAACGAGGGACCTTCTTTTCGATACTGGCTGGATCTGTCGTATAATTTTTCGTCTCTGTAATAAACGGTTGTTTCCAGGTAGATCAGTTTCGATACCAAAAAGGTCATCAGTACATACCTACACTCTCAACCTGACATTTCTTTCGACTCTCGACTTCTTAACTACGAAAACTTGACACTACAACCTCTTCTGAGAACTCTCAGGGAGCCTGATATCCTCTAGTTGGGTCAGGTAGGATTTCCTTTAGTCAGGACTTCTAAGTAACCTTCCCGACTACAACTTCGACTTTGAGGTTATGAAACCGATAGACTACGTTTCTTGATTGAGTAACCTTTTCTGGGACTACGACCCTTTCTTACTTCCACGCCCCTCTTCCCCTACGGTCTCCTACTCTACCAACCTACCGTAGTGACTGAGTTACCTGTACTCAAACTCATTAGAGACCCTCGACCACTATTCTGTCCCTTCGGACCACACGACGTCAGGTACCCCAGTGTGTCTCAACCTGGACTGACTCGTTGACTTGGCTTCACTTTTGTCTTTTCTTAGATTTTTATATATACATGTGTACACACACAGACACACACACACACACACTCTCTCTCTCTCTCTCAACCACTACCTGTCCCTTCGGGCCACTCGACGTCATATACCCCAGTGTGTGTGTCAGCCTGTGCGGACTCGTTAACTTGACTTCACTTTTGTCTTTTTTTGAATTTTTACACACACACACACACAGTACGGTCATAAGAACGGACTTTTTAGGGCACCTGTCTCCTCGGACCGTACAATGTCGAGTACCCCAGTGTTTCTCAGTTTATGGTGACTCGTTGACTCGTGTGTGCGTCCGTATATACATATTTGACTTAGTCGAACAATATATAGACTTTGATTATGTTGTAACATTTACTTGATATAAAGTACCTTTTTTCTGACACTGATCGTTACTATAGTTATTGTTATGGTTATTTTAGTGATCGATAGGAGTGTGACAGAGTAAATAAGGAGATTTTGTGACACTGGCCCATCATAAGAAAATAGGAATGACATCTCTACTCCTTTAACTTCACATTTTCAAATTTATTCAGATAGACTGTACTTTGGTATGCCAAAAAGAGTTCAGGATCGGGAAGATTCATCTTTGTTCATGATGTCACATGAAAAGGTCCTTATTTAAACAAAAATCTTATGTTTCATATGAAGTTATCCCTTTTTCGACTTACATAACCAAAGATGTTAATAGACTTAGTACAGTTCTTGGACCGATCTTTCGGTAGTGTCTTTTTTGTTGATCAAAGTTTTGACTTTACCTTTTAAATAAGGCTTTTCTAGTACCTCCCGTTTCGAAATTAAGGATCCTAAAAATGTCGTTATCCCTACGATTATCTAATCAACAACAAAAATAGTGACACGAAAATAAAACGCTAGGGTACCCGACATCGGGTGGTCCAAGAAAACAGGTACCCTAAAGGCTCCGTTATTATGACCTCACCCATAACGGTAAAGGAAGAGATCCCCTAGAAGGGTTGGATCCTTAGCTTGGGTACAGAGGACGTAACCGTCCACCTACTCGGTGGTCCCTCGGGGATTCTCTACTCTTATTTGAATTTGTGTGTTGTTATCACTTGACCAATTAATAGAAGATAATATATATACTATGTAAAATTTATATAAAATTATTAGTCGGTAAAATTTTACTATATTTTTATAAATTACTATATCTTTGTATAATTATTACATTATCTGTGTTTTTTTTTGTCCAATGTTTTCTCACTAGTATAAATAATTTTTGTTCTATATAGGGAGTGGTGTGTGTAGATGGACCAAAGGCACAAACCTACCTCTCTTAAGTCTATTGGATCTATGACTTCCTAAATTTTGATGGGTTTGGATAAACCGACGATCTAAGATTTGTCGTTTGTCATTCTCAACTTTCTTACTGCCTAAGTACACTTTTACATAAAAAAACTCAAACCTCTCCCTCTTAAGTCTCTCTTAATTTTTATGTTTTTACGGGTCTTCACTCCGTCCCTCCATTTCTCTTTGGTCCTTTTGGACTTTCGGGGAGTCTGAGGGAAGAGGGTCGTATTTGAGTGAGACCCCGTGTTCGAGACTTAGCATATCCGATCTGAAAGACGGAGATGAAGTCAAAAATAAAGAGAGGAGAGAATTTTTAAAATGGTTTATATACTCCAACTGACATGGAATCAATTTGTATGTATACCACTGTGAGACATACTTATATGTAAACGTGTATACAAAAGTTTTTTAAATGTCTCTTCTTTTAGACCTTCCGATGTGCAGTATGATATTGTTATCAAAAGTCCCCCGGTCAAACCTCTAAAATTAAAAGGATTAATACGAATCGACATAAAAGGTTTACAAGAATATTAGACTTTGTATAGTAAAGAGATCATTCGATATTTATGCCTATATCGTTTGACTATGGTTTTATACGATTTTGAAACAACATTCCCTATTATTGTAGGACTATTATTGTAAGACTAAAACTGTCGTCGAGTTGAAACACTCGAACACCTAATTCATCTTTTTTCTGACAGATCAAAATGGAGATCTCGGAAGACAACGTCTGCCAGTGCAAGATGAAAAAGAAACGGTTGTTTGGTGTGAAGGGTGCCACAGTCCGACGAAAGACCATTCGCGTGGACGAAGACAAGAAGAACCAATAGAAGCCTAGGTTGGCACGATAATGTTTTCTCTCCTATGATGTCTGGAACGTGAGTTTTGAGAAACTGAATCGTCAGTTTTACTAAATCGACGTGTTATTTTCATCTTAAGGTACTATGTGACTGTTATGACACTAAAAAAATACATTTATATGTGAATTCTTTGATTCTTGTTCTCAGGTAACAAATTTAATCAAATAGGAAATCTGTCGGAGACTTAAGAGATTAGATTTTAGTGTGGGGTAGGTAAATGGAGTTAATGTTATTGAAAAAAGAAAGAACGAACCTGTTGATTAATGTTGTGTACTAGGATTGGTTTAGGACCACGTCTGAAAAGGGAAAAGAAGGAAATTCACCAAGTGTTTCCTTTCTTATGTATAGATGTGTCCCTCCTACCATTACGGTTACAGCATTGTTAATACCAAAACTACACTTCCCACCTGTCTCGAGAAATATGGGAGCTAAAAAGACATTCAAACTTCAACAAAACTTTATTTTTCCATGTGTTTCATATATCGGAACACAAGAAATTACCAAACCACCTGAGGTAAAACGGTCAAGAGTCTGTTTCACCGGTGCTAAAAGGGTCTCAACAGTCAGACAGAGAAGACCCATGTAGTTCGAGTTGTCTTTTCCCTTTCCCTTCATGAGCACTCACGTATGTATGTATTTCTTGTGTCCGGAACCGGTCCATGTTCTGGGGGTATCATTTTCCATTTGGTAATCACGGATACCTTTCTTTCCAACAAGTCCTGTCCTCCGTCGATCTCTTTCTGATCCAATAATATCTAAGTCGGGGAGAAACAGAGAAATTGTAAGGACGAAGTCCGTTGGTTGACGGAGGGGATACCGGTACGAGTCAAAAAAGACGGAACATTAAAGGTAAATGAACCACCACCACCACCTAAAAAGGGGATAAAAACGTAAGCAAGTAGGTTAATACATTAAACACAAGATCACCCTTTCCTTGTGACAACCATACAACAAATGAAAGATATATAGAAAGGAAGATTCAGAACGTTTTGTGATGGAGTAGGAGGGTATCGAAGTGACCAGTACTTCCACGCCTACTCCGGGTGAGGTCCGTAAAGTCCGATCTATAATGAGGACTCGAGGTTTGAAAATAAAAGATGGTAGTCTATCTACCGAAGTGAATTTATAGTTTGAGTTAGTTAGGTTTTGTTTAGATCAGTGGATGGTGAGTGAGTGATGGGAGGAGGGTATTAGGATGGAGTCTCCTCTCATGGGTGTGAGTGGGTCAATCGGTTCGGTCTTTGTTTTCTAGAAACTGAGGACGAGGGGTTGGTGTAAACCACGGCGAGTGAGGGTGTGGATGTGTCAAGTCAAGTCAGCGAGTCAACACAGGATGAGAAATACTGGGGTACATGACGTCATGCGGTCCGAAGGGACAGG
The DNA here is from genome assembly GCA_006410555.1 of Capra ibex. Classification (NCBI taxonomy): domain Eukaryota; kingdom Metazoa; phylum Chordata; class Mammalia; order Artiodactyla; family Bovidae; genus Capra; species Capra ibex. The sequence goes on along the minus strand of SJYO01033645.1, from coordinate 14,771,915 downwards.
CAGTGGTTGTGGGCCTCGAACGAGTTTGAGTACAGGTAACTCAGTCACTACGGTAGGTTGGTAGAGTAGGAGACCGCAGGGGAAGAGGACGGAAGTTAGAAAGGGTCGTAGTCCCAGAAAAGGTTACTCAGTCAAGAAAGGTAGTCCACCGGTTTCATGACCTCGAAGTCGTAGTCAGGATGGTTACTTATAAGTCCTGACTAAAGGAAATCCTACCTGACCAACCGAGAGGAACGTCAGGTTCCCTGAGGAAATTCTCGGAAAAGGTTGTGGTGTCAAGTTTTCGTAGTTTAGAAGCCGTGAGTCGAAAGAAATATCAGGTTGAGAGTGTAGGTATGTACTGATGACCTTTTTGGTATCGTAACTGATCTGTCTGGAAACAACCATGATAGAGGCGAAAAATTATAAGACAAATCCAACCAGTATCGAAAAGAAGGTTCCTCGTTTGCAGAAAACTAAAGTACCGACGTCAGTGGTAGACGTCACTAAAAGTTCGGGGTTTTTTATTTCAGACTGTGACAAAGGGGTAGATAAAGGGTACTTCACTACCCTACGGTACTAGAATCAAAAGACGTACAACTCAAAATTCGGTCGAAAAAGTGAGAGGAGAAAGTGAAAGTTCTCCGAGAAATCAAGAAGAAGTGAAAGACGGTATTCCCACCACAGTAGACTCATAGACTCCAAGAACTATAAAGAACTATAAAGAGGCCCGTTAGAACTAAGGTCGAACACGAAGAAGGTCGGGTCGCAAAGAGTACTACATGAGACGTATATTCAATTTATTCGTCGCACTGTTATATGTCGGAACGGTATAAGGAAAGGGATAAACCTTGGTCATACAACAAGGTACAGGTCAAGATTGACAACGAAGAACTGGACGTATGTCTAAAGAGTCCTCCGGGTTTGATAGTCCCGGGGTTGGTTTCCATTCTCCATCTCTCCACCTTATTCCTTTTCAAGATTTGTGAAAAGAAAGGACTTTTCTCCATGACTAAAAGACTTCGTAAACTCTTGTTAGTGACGTAGATAGACAAGAGATCCTTCACCCTTTATTCGTGTGAAAGCCGTCTGCAAATAATTTGTGTAGTGTCCGTAGACTGTGGACGGTGGGTGTCCGGACTGTTGAGAACGTAAAAAAGGTCTGGTCCAGGATGGTTAACGAAACTTAGTCTCCCCTACTTGACGCTATTCCTTCCGTCGATCTCGGAGCTCCACAATGGTCGAGTAAATCCAAACTGTATTTATGTTGATCGAGGAGGGTACCATTCGAGGTAAACCAGTCCTGAAACCGAGAACCTTCGATTTCGTTCCAGAATCGTCGTCTCGACACCTACCGGAGACCTATCGGTAGTAAGGGCCCCGACGAGTTGACAGATGTATCACGTCAGGACTACTAATTCGAGTCCTAAAAGGTTTTGGAATTTTAAATAAAATTTTTAGTGACCCTGGTCCTGAAGGGACTACCAGGTCCCCGATTTTGACATGAGGGTTACATCCCCTGGGTCCAAGTTAGGGGTTAGTCCCTTGATCTAGGGTGTACGACGTTGATTTTAGTTTCTAGGAAACCCGGTGTTGTTTCTGGGTCCCGTCGGTCTATTTATTATTTATAGGAGGATTTGTGGTGACCCTGGTTGAGTCAGGACTTCTTAGACGTGTTTCCGGGTGTACTTTTACCTGAGGAAACTTTGTCAAAGAACAACGATGTTTGACACACCTGTTCACCGAACGAACGAATGACAATGACTATAGGTAAGGATGGTTACATGAATGATAATGAAGAGGAAGAATTCTCTGAGTGCCAATATTGACACATACACTCAGTGAAGTATACCGAAGTATAAGTTAAATGAGTGGGGTCCATACGTACGGGATATCGATGTCCCCGATTTACCAACGGATGTGTATTTCGTACCCAAGAGACCAGACATAAAGAATCTAGAGGACATATCTTTCACTTCTCCTTGATTTTTCGGAGAACTACTTTCACCTTCTCCTCTCACCTTTTTCGACCGAATTTCGAGTTGTAAGTGTTTTGATTCTAGTACCGTAGACCAGCGTAGCGAAGTACCCTTTATCTATCCCTTTACCACCTTTGTCACAGTCAGAAATAAAACCCCCTCAGGTTTTAGTGACGTCTACCACTGATGTCGGTACTTTAATTTTCTGTGAATGAGGAACCCTCCTTTCAATACTGGTTGGATCTGTCGTATAACTTTTCGTCTCTGTAATGAAACGGTTGTTTCCAGACAGGTCAGTTTCGATACCAAAAAGGTCACCAGTACATACCTACACTCTCAACCTGACACTTCTTCCGACTCATAGCTTCTTAACTACGAAAACTTGACACCACAACCTCTTCTGAGAATTCTCAGGAAACCAGACGTTCCTCTAGGTTGGTCAGGTAGGATTTCCTCTAGTCAGGACCTACAAGTGACCATCCTGACTACGACTTCGACTTTGAGGTTATGAAACCGGTGGACTACCCTTCTTGACTGAGTGACCTTTTCTGGGACTACGACCCTCCCTAACCTCCGTCCTCATCTTCCCCTGCTGTCTCCTACTCTACCGACCTACCGTAGTAACTGAGCTGCCTGAACTCAAAACCATTTGAGGCCCTCAACCACTACCTGTCCCTCCGGACCGCACGACGCTAAGTACCCCAGTGTTTCTCAGTCTGTGCTGACTCGCTGACTTGACTTGACTATGACGGAACACGTCGGACTGTTAGTCTTGGAACATTTACGAAAGACTTCAACTGTATTACTCAGATTGAGGCTTACGTGGACCTAGTAGTTCGGAGAGATTCTTTTTCTATAAGGACGTCCCTATCCGGGAAACGAGTATAAAGATATATGGGTTGTTATCCGTACATCGTATCCGTTCTCTTTTGTACTAGTCATATGGAACCATGATCCGGGTCGAGGAGATTACTAATCCACCTTCGGAAACTTAATCTGAAAAATAGACAGAAGACTCGGTGTCAAAACAATAGACATTTTACTTACCGAACTGCATCCGAAATTAAGGTTCTCTCATGTCTGGTACGGACAGAATAAATATCCGGGAATAGACCATAGAGTGTGTGATTTCTTAGACGGGGGTTACTCCTTCTGGACCCAAGCAAAGGACCCAACCCTTCTAGAGGACCTACTCCGTACCGTTGGGTGAGGTCCTAAGAACGGAACTCTAAGGGTACCCATCTCCTCGGACCACCCGATGTCAGGTATCCCAGTGTTTCTCACCCTCTGCTGACTCGCTGAGTCGTGTATACCGTGTTTGATTTACAAACGACTTTCTTGTTAACATTTTTATTTAATTCTACTGAAATTATTGGGGAAACTAAGATCGTAAGTTACCGAAGATGAAAATCATTGACGATTCTCGTCTGGACTGTAACAGAGACTTACGATTTCAGTGACGATTGGAGTTTCGAGGTCGAAAATTAGATACATGATGAATGATGTTGGATGAAGTGACTGTTGGTATAAAAAAAGTATTAGCGATGTCCATAATGATTCTACGTCATTTGGTGTAAACCCACAATTTCTAAACTTGTTTTCAAGATCACAGGGGTGAGACTGAAAACTCACAAGTATTTTACAGGCTTTGACATGGTTAAAACACACAAATCACGAGCGAAGAACACACAAATCCACGTAAAGAGACCCCTCCTTCTAACATCGTTGGTAGTGTATGAGTCCTTTTCCCCAATTCTTGCTACCTTTTTAGACATCAGTACTCATTCTTGGCCGGGTTCTGAGACCCGGTTTTCCTCGTCGTGGACGCCGACGTTCACGGGCGCGATGGAAAACTCTCCCTTCTGTCCTTCCATAGACCAGCGGGCTGCTTCCACCCCAGATTCCTTAGAACTCCCCCGACATAAAGCCTAAATGGACCACGTGGGGACATTGAGGTGAGGAGAGTCCGAGAGGCGGAACCGGAGACTCAGTATTCGTAGAAGCAGGTGTAGGAGGAGGAGGAGGGGCAGTGGTAGCAGCAACAGTTTGCCCTTCGAGACCACCGGCTCCCCTCTGTTGTCGCTGTCCCACCTTAACGACGTCGAGTCGCCACAGCTGTCTCTCGTATGGAGGTGGCGGAAGTCCGGGCCGGGGGCCCCCGGACGACACTCTTGTCTCTTCGGGCTCCTCCCGTCGCTGGGCCTGGACGTCAGCCGGTACTTTGCCCCAAGCTCTTCCCCTCTTCGTCAGGGGGTGGCGGGACGCCGGGTGTAGACCGGGCGGTTCAAGTTTGGCCGCCTTGGCGCCTCCCCTGCACGAAAGGGTCGTCCGGAACGCGCGCGGCCGCCCCGGTTAGGCCCGCCCGCGCCTGAAGCGCAACGGTACCCCTGCGCACCTCCGGAGGTCCCGAGACAGGGCTGGACGCCTCGCACCGAAGGACGAGGGCCGTCAGAAAACCTACAGGAGGGAGAAAGGGTCGGACCTAGACGCGACCACGAACACTTAATTGGAGCGCGAGTCGAGAGCGAGCGTCTGTTCCAGGGGCGAGGGCCGAGTGTCGGTCCTCCCGGGCAGGCAACAAACGACACCAAGCAAACCATGTCTTTTACACGACAATGACTTATTCCGTCTAAGAAATTTCGCCTTTCTCCGTCTTCGGTTTTGATGGGGGTATAGTAATGTTCCAGTCCCAATGTTCCTAGTCAGTGCTAAAGAGAGTCGTGTACCGGTGTGTGACGACATAAAATCCTTTTCCAGCCCCCGCCCCCCGCTTGAACCATAGTTTCAAATGTTCACATAGATTTCTATGTGAAGACCATGCTAAAAAGTAACAAAAACCATCATGGAGCAGACGGATCGCAGTGGAGCAGAAGGACCGTAGAATGTCCTTGAACGAATAAGTCCACTTGTATATATTTGTATATATACATATTCGGGAATGAATTTTTGTCCCGGAGAGACTTCGTAGATCACATGACCCCAGAGATGATTAGTGACCTCTATATTTTTTATTTTCGGGACATCAGGAGTGGGAAAGGATCACTTCTCAGTATGGTAATTTTATAGTACACTATACATATGATACTCCTTACTTTTTTTAAACACCCTGAATCTTTCCTCGTGAGAGGAGAGTCCCTAACTCCCACCCCTACTTCCATCATTCCCTCTTCACTATCTGTGATTTCGATCACCGAAATAAGTACGATTATTTGCCCGAAACAGGTCGAGTATTACGTATAACAATCATCTTTATAGTGTGTTACTTTTGTCTGTCACCGATTTCGTCGTGTGTTCCAAACGGTAACTGGTTCCTCACTATGTTTTAGAAGCTACTGTAAATCTAGACGTTTTGAACTGTGGTTTCTTAATATATGTCATCTTTATTATCATTGATTCCCGCTAAATATCAATTATTTTATGCTGTACCAAGTCAAGTCAAGTCAGCGAGTCAGCACAGGCTGAGAAACGCTGGGGTACTTAGCGTCGTGCGGTCCGGAGGGACAGGTAGTGGTTGAGGGTCTCAAGTCAGTCTGAGTGCAGCTAGCTCGGCCACTACGGTAGGTCGGTAGAATAGGAGACAGCAGGGGAAGAGGAGGACGGGGGTTAGGGAGGGTCGTAGTCTTAGAAAAGGTTACTCAGTTGAGAAGCGTACTCCACCGGGTTCATGACCTCAAAGTCGAAATCGTAGTAAGGAAGGCTTCTTTAGGGTCCCGACTAGAAGTCTTACCTAACCAACCTAGAGGAACGTCAGGTCCTCTGAGAGTTCTCAGAAGAGATTGTGGTGTCAAGTTTTCGTAGTTAAGAAGCCTCGAGTTGGAAGAAGTGTCAGGTTGAGAGTGTAGGTATGTACTGGTATCCTTTTTGGTATCGGAACTGATCTGCCTGGAATCAGCCGTTTCATTACAGAGACGAAAACTTATACGATGGATCCAACCAGTATTGAAAAGAAGGTTCCTCATTCGCAGAAAATTAAAGTACCGACGTTAGTGGTAGACGTCACTAAAACCTCGTGTCTTTTTATTTCAGACTAACAATTTTAAAAGTCATTTTTATTACTTTTACCTTCTTTTGACCTCGTTAAATTTACACTACTTTAACTACCTCCTTATTTTTACCGAACTCAAAAGTAAGAGAATGGATTAATAAGTTATCACAGTACAGACCAATTTTCGAAAATCCACTCCTAGAAATCTTAATTAACTACGTTTTGTCATAGTGGGACCCAGTGAAATCTCGAAGTATTCCCTCATTTCAACTCTTCGACAAGGGTTGTTTGTAGTGGGGTATAATGACTTCGTATCATCCTTTCGTTCAAAGTCATACTTTCCTGGACCTAAACTTAGGTACCAAAAAGAGAATAAACGATCCAAAGGGAGTCATTCAAAGGGACCCCTTTCTTTACCGGTGGGTGAGGGTATAAGAACGGACCCTTTAGGGTCCTGTCTCCTCGGACCACCCGATCAGACACCCCAGTGTCTCTCAGTCGGTACTGACTCGTTGAGTGTGTGTTGTAGTGGATTTATTCGACAAACCGGAAAGGTTCCGGAATGAGTGAGGAGACATTTTGTCCCTTTAAGACATTAGCCAAAGGGTCAATATAGTAGAATAAGAGTTTTGAAGATCGTGTCCTAGTCTATTCTCTTTTACCATTTACCATTGCACAGTATATTCGAGGTTTTGAGAGGGTGACATTGGAGAATGATACCCTTAGATTTTGCAAAATTTGTTTAATACGGGAAAGGACCTACGGAGTCTTAGTAGGTTATGTACTGGCATAACGTAATACAACATTGTTGAGACCTTGATACTCCGTTTCTCGGTGATCACAACCACGAACTTGTATTAGTTTAGGATACTAGAGCAAAGAATGTCGTGGAAAAGTAATGACCCTGACTCTTTGGTATTAGTTCAAACCATCTTAATATATATTCTACATATTTATTCCAGTTTTCTTCCGGAGAGGGAGCAAAGTCCTACAACTGAATCAACGAAGAGAGGAATGATGAGTACATAAATATAGAAATAAAAGTGAAAGTACCTTATAACTCCTATTGAACACAAACAAAAAAAAACAACAACAACCGTAACATTAGAACATATTCGCTTTTCTCTCTGGAAACGAACTTTTAGACAATGTTTTCATTGTAATAATGGTCACTCAGGATTCCGTTATATAATATGGAGTTTTTTTACATCGGGACCTGTATAATTTTGTAAACGTCTACTTTGTTTAACAGATCCTAATCGAAGTCACATTAGGTTCCCCGTCTCCCTAAGGTCTCCACTCATTTACCCTACTTCTTCTTTACTGTAAATGGTGCACGAGAACTGTTGACGGTTTCAACCTACTACCCATACCCGTCACTCCCGGCTCTCGCATCCTTCTCCCCATTAATGTCATAAGATGAAAACCAATACCTTTAAGGTTTGTATATGACTTCAAATTTTGTTTTTGTTTTGTTTGTTTTTTTTTAATTCCCCTTGACCCACGACCAAACCCGAGATTAAACGACATACCCAGTCTATAAGTGAATTTTAAAGGAGATAAAAGGGTAGGCATTTTACTCCTGAACTACTAATACTTATGACTCAATCAAGATTCGTGTTGTCAGGGAGGAATAGGTACTCCCAGAGTGTGAGGGTCACCTACGGACTTTGACGTCTATCATGGTTTGGGATGTTTATGGTATAAAAAGGGATGTGTCAACAAAAAAAAAAAATTGAAAAATAAAACATAACCCCATATCGGTCAATCGTTACAACACTATCAAAGTCCACATATCACTTCCCTGAGTCGGTAAGTATATGTACATAGGTAAGAAGGAGTTTGAGGGGAGGATAGGTCCGACGGTGTATTCTAGCTCGTCTCAAGGGACACGATATCTCATCCAGGAATAACCAATAGGTAAAATTTATATCGTCAAAATAAATACTTAATCCGTGTCATTCTCTTATAGGTTTAATGGTCGTAGTGATAAGAGTACGAAACCCCGGTAATGAACTTGTGTTCGCGACTCAGTCTCTACCGATGATTCACTGATTGCCTGTCGTTTATGACCTATTCCCTACTAAGCAAGGTCTTATCCTCACGTTCTAAAGTAGTGCGATGAGTCTTCCCGTGTGTTAAATTTTGAATACTGAAATAAAGATCTTAAAAGGTAAAATTAAAAGGTAAAAACCTGGTACCAACTGACCCGTTGATTTTGATACCTTTCACTTTGGAGTCTATCCTGTTCTTTCCCTCCTGATGACGTAAAACCGTTAACGGACATAGACCTTATACATTAAAGAAATTTTTTTTTTTAGTAAACGAAAATTTATTCTAGATTAACTCCCATAGGAGAATTTAAAGTATGAAACAAAAGGTACTCATAACAAGTCTGAATTCTTTGTTATTTCGGAATGAAGATTTAAAGTCGTTTCACAAGAGGGTTGTAAAGAAGATCTTAAGAATTTTATAAAATGAAGTTAAACGAATCAAATTGTGATTTTGTTTAAGTAAGTATATGGATCAATATTTAATTCCGTTTTATCTAACGAAAGGTCTTTCAAATTACTAAGTTATATGACGTATGTTATAAAGGATAGTATACATATTGTGTCAAATGGTGTATAAAATTTATAGACGATAAGATAACAAATTTACTTAGGTTACTTTCATAAGTCATTGTACTGGAAACTTCTTTTTTTGAAAATCGATCTAAAAAAATGGTTCAATACTAAATTATAAATAGTCTACACATTTATATGTTTGTACTACCGTTAAAATTTTTGAACACCTATCAACCGGAATGTTTTAATGTTGTGTGACATTTATTTAGGGAGGGCGTAAAATATGTTTGATGCACTAAAACTATATGTTTCTAAGACAAAAATAATGTGACTGTTACATGTTGGTTCTCATAAATGTTACGTTTTTCATATATTTGGTGTTAAATTGTAAGACGATGACCGTCGGTGATATCAAATCCTCCATCGAAATTAATTTGTTTTACTTGTCTTCGGTGTAAAGGGTTGAACACAAGATTTTTATTAAATGTATTCTATTTTTAAGTAATATACGTGTAATATATGTCAAATTAATAATTTGACGTTAGATCGAATTACAAAAAATCATAGAGTACTTGTTGATTATACCGTCACCTAAACGATAACTAAATCGTATAACAAGTTTTTTATATAACTTGTGAATATTGAAATTCTGAGGTGTATTACTGTACAGTTTTCAGGTATCTACTGATAGTTCATCTTAAAAATTAAAAATTTCTGTATCCGGATTCGAAATACGGAAAAAAAAAGGAATCACTGTATAAACAGAACAGAGTGTTCTTGTCAAAGTCTCGACAACGTGTCCGAGAACATTTAGTTTCCTTCCCTTTTATATGCCATCGCAGGTGTATTCTCGTATACAAGTCCTCTTAGATCGAGTGATTCTTTATGTACATTCACGAAACACAGTATTAATGAGGGCTAAAGAAGGTGGAATCAACTTTGGTAAACAGTGTTAAATGAAAGACATGTTAGGTTCGATGTCCATCTAGTGTATGGTTGTCTTAACTTTTTATGACTATCTCGGTTACTATAATCCTTCTCAAAATAGGTACTCTTGTAATATGACGACGACGATGACGACGATTCAGTGAAGTCAGCACAGACTGAGACACGCTGGATTACCTGCCGTCGGGTGGTCCGAGGGGGCAGGGACCCTAAGAGGTCCGTTCTTGTGACCTCACCCAACGGTAAAGGAAGAGGTTACGTACTTTCACTTTGTACTTTCACTTCAGCGAGTCAGCACAGGCTGAGAATCGCCGGGGTACCTGACGTCGGATGGTCCGAGGAGGTAGGTACCTAAAAAGGTCCCTTCGCATGACCTCACCCCACGGTAACGGAAGAGGTCCCTCTTGTAACATGCCTCGGTAGTTCAGGGAGTCTATGAAAATTTTAGGGGACAATCATCAAATCGGTTTAGATGATTTTAGTGTGTCGTTACTCGGGAAATGAAAAAGGATTATCATACTAGTGTTTCGTGACTTCTTTTTTAATGACACTGGTTGTGTTTCGTTACGTATTACTGACTTCTGTTTACACAAGTCAATAAGAAAATTTTAGATTGTCAACAATTATAACAAAATTTGTGTAGTCCAAAATCTAAATTTAGAGAATGTGTTTTAGCTACTAAGATAATACAGTCTCTACCTAATCTTTTTACGTTCTTAAATCACAGATGTAGGTGAGAGTATCAGGACCCTTTAATAAGGGGAGGTGGAAAAAAAAAACCGGGACGTCATTCAACAGGACTCTAATTACTACTTTGTAATCCATTTTAATCGTTCGGAAAAAGAAGTTAATATATTTTAGTGGTAAATTTTATAAGAAATTTTTATAATTGTCGACAAAAGATAGAACACGAATTAAGTCTTTGTCCATATTTAAACGAGGAATACCTAGTCTTTTTGGGTTGCAATATAACGATACTATATGTATTTTAGAAAAAGTTCAATTGATAAACAAAGTTTATCTGATGTGTAACGAACCTGTGACGTAAAACAGTAGTTAGGTATCAAGTCCGTGAACAGGAAACGTTTCCAGACCAACTTCTTTATTGACGGTGGAAAGAGGAAGAAGATCCACTGTGGTCCGTCACTAGTGAATTCACGAAGGGTCTACTCTCTAGTTTGATCCCAAGTAAGAATATTTGTGACACTAAAACCAACTACCCTCTTTGTCAATGTTTGTGTACCTAAGTCAGAAATTGAGAACCCTCTAACATTCGTATCGCGTGGTTTCCCTTAGGAGCTGAGACTATCTTCGTCCGAGAAGGCGTTCGGACTTGGACCAGTCTTGACAGACTCTGTTTCCTTAGAAGAAGTAGCCGTATTAGTCTCACCCGCCTGACGCACGGTGTCAGCCTGGTTATCGGCAGACCGGAAACCGTTCTTGGGTGACAGTTCCGTCCTGTCGACACACTAAAATAATTCACAAACGTCCTGTGACCGAAACAGTTGTTCTTCCGAAGCGTCGTCAGTGTGTGTCAGTCCAACGGGACGTCTACACTCATGTACGGCGTCAGCATCATCTTTAGGACGAGGTGTGTTGGTCGAACCGACGACTACCTTTGACTCCGACTAGGCGAAAAGAACCATTGTACCGCGAAATCATTGAAGGTCAGAAGAAATTTGAAACCCAACTTCTTCTGTATCTCCTGACCTAAGTCCGTTCGTCCGTTACCCTTTTTATAGTCTCATTGTCTGAAGTAATAAAGCCCCGACTAGCTCTACCGCCACTAGTTACCGCGCTTTCTCTTTTTGCGGTGCCCCGTCTTTTTCTACGTCAACCACTTCTACTCGGTTCGCTGTACGAATTAGTACGATCTCACACTCAAGAGCCTTTCCAGAAGAAAAAGGTTCAACGTCATCTCAAATCACATCTATTACCGGTAATTATTTTTACGATCACTCAAATTGTCGTGATTTCAATGCCATTTGGGATTACTACCCCAAAGAGGCCACCCTTTACCGTTCGTGTCTCCCCTACACCTTATGAGGGGAGATACCTTTTCCCCCTTTGTCGGACGGTGACGCCGGGGGTCTTTTCGGTTTTCCCGTCGTTAGGCCTTGACGAACTCCACTGACGAAAAGGGTAAAAAGTAGTATAGAAAACGTCTATTCGAAGAAAGCTACCGACGATTGTAATTATCTTTATACCGCGAAAGACTCCTCTTTTGTCGTTCTTTGGGTCGATAAAACGTCGGTGACGGATAGAGGGTGGTTTACGGTTTAAGTCGTTTAGCCGGGGTCCTGTGTCGTAGGTCTTTTCAATTCTAAGGTCATATTCGCGGGTACTTATTCAATCTGTGTCTTTAGTCCGGATATTTGTTAAACCTCCTCCCGTGACTACGTGTTCTACGTTTACAACAATTTTACTGTTCGTCCAACTTTTTGTTACGGTGGTTCTTTTACTTGGTGTGTCATTCTGCCTAGTAGGTTGAAGGGTCGTTCATAAGCGTCCCGAATTTTCGTGGATTTTACTTTCTCTCTTTTCTGTCAAATATTTTCTGATAGAAGGCATTCTATACCGAACTCTTTGTTAATTATCTTATTAATTAGATGATGGTTTCACTTAACTGGGTTTGACTTTTCTAATAGTAAAGAATCCGTAGATTAGGAACCTGATCCGATAAATTTTTAAATAAAATTATGCAGTAGAATTATATATAAATGAATAAAATAATTGATGAACCGTTTCAGTATGTCACTATAAATTTCCTTTTAAGAGTGAAAAAGAGAATGACTTCAATTATATGTATCCTGTCACTGATCATACACTTTCATTGAAGTATACCCCGAATCTTAGCCTATTTGATCCCAAACTTAAATTCCAAATATTGAACGATGAAAATTCTTCCGTCGAATTTGGAGATATTTAAAGTAAAACGGTGAACACCTATTATTATAGATAAAGTATCGTAACACATCGAATTCATTTTAATGTGTATGTTCCATGAAGTTGTCCGATGACCCATGTATCAACCTGAAATTTTTTACAATCCAGGAATAGCAGAAAGAAGGGTCAAGGATTATATGAAATATTATTAATATACACTATATATATACATTGTATATAAAATATGTGTGAAGAATGTCGGAAGTTTTCGTTAGACTACTTCGTCCGATTCTATTTATGTTAATCGGGATAAAAAGTACGTCTCTAAAGTTTCACAAACCATCTGGACTGTCTCTAGTAACTTGTTTTATCATGTCACTCTCGATTTAATGTAACTACAATTGTTTAATACATTTTGATACAGGTTATTGTGGGACGTAGTGAATTTGATCTTGACGTTCTTGATTAAATCATCGACTCAACGTACAAGATCGTTGACTGAAACCGTTCGATCAATACAGGGTTTACTGTTGACAAAATAAATTTCCAATCATTTCTTTTTGTTTTACAACAGACGTCTCGTGTTCTTTTACACAAACTATGGAGGACATTTCGCAGAAATAGTGACTCTATAAGTGTCTGAATTGTTCGGACTCGACGTGATAAATATAGTTAAACTGACTTCTTTGAACATTTTTTTTAAAAAAAAGATCAATTAAAAAAATAGGAGGGGAGAGTCCCTTCATACTTCTCCTTCGAAAACGGAAATAGAGACTTAGACTTGAGTAGGAAGATGTTCCTTGTTCCTCATCGAGTGTACTGGGCCCTCTTATCCTGTGGGAAGCCTTTCACAAACTGATCACCCACCTTAATGAAAGGGAGTTCCCGGACCCTTCAGCCGAGGTGAGGAGACAGAACCTTTGGACGACGGAGGAGGTCAAAATTTTCTTCCAAGGACGAGAGAAGTGAAGGACGAACGTAGTGGCGTACCGACAGAGACACAATGATGTAGCCTCACCTCAACCCCTTTATCCAAACGGTAAGTGAGGATAACGGTGGACCCCTCTACTCGAGTCTGGTTGAAAGGAGGACCGACTGGGGGTTTCAAATTTTAGTCTTTCTTTCTTTACCTTAGAGACGTATAAGTACAGATCTGAGGGGAAATTATTTCTGAAAGGGAAGGAATTCAGGTTATGTTTTTGGGGACGTTTGTTCACTCACTTGATGTCGGGAACTGAAGATTGTTAGTTATGGAAAATATCTAAAATATTTTCTAAGACCAGTTGGGGTAAGTGGGGGTAAGTGAGTAGACTAACGATATTTGAATAAGAGATGTGGTCCTTGACACAATTCATAATTTTCTTGTGTATGTGTCGGAGACTTCGTCGAGTGGTTAAGTCATCATTAGTAATTTCTTAGGTATTATGAATACTAAGACTCAATATTTAATTACAAATCTTGTAGGTCACACTAATTTATCCTTAGATGAAATATCGTGTGTTGAATCGGTAAATGTAAAAAAAATTGTCATTTTAATATTTAGGTAGAAGAGACTATCTAATCCGTCCTATAGTGTCAGTGCTGGATTATGATTTAACACCAAAGTCAAATCATTGAGAGGGTTCAGATTTCAAGTCACTTCATTTTATCTCTACATCTGTTCCAACGTAAATTTTTTATTTTCCTATTGTGATTTTCAGGAATATCTGATCATTGAAGATCTTGATAGGGTCCCAATCTCAACGTACTTCTTTCATGGAGAGGTAGGAATTACACACGTTGGGGGTAGACCCCTCGAACAATTGTGCTTCTAAGACTCAGTACCCAGACCGGACTCTAAGACGTTCTCTCCGGATTCGAGGACCATATGTCTGGTGTCCACTTAGTCCAGAATACTTTAGTGGATCAGGATGGAGACAATGTCTTTAGTGTAAATAGGGACCTTCAAATTTCGTTCTTTGACGTCGGTTTACATGACACGAATGGACAGCTCCCACACGTCACCTATTACTAAACTGACACAAGGAGTAAAAGTCGTGACGACCACTGTGGACGGTGTAGTGACTCTGGACTTGTATATTATGTTTGACAAGTTAAGTTCGACGTCCGTCTAATTTTCTAATGTTGTGAAAAGGTCGTCACAAAAGAGAACATGTACTATATTCAAGTCACACGTGGTGTGAATTATTGTATAATTTCTACAGTCCTTGTGTCATGTCTTTTCGGTAAAAAAGAGGTGTCTAAAGTATAACTAGGAAATGTTTGACTAATATTATTGTGTCTGAAACTAATTACGACATTTCTCACAAGACAAAAATTTTCAAGTACGTGAACGGAAATAGGAAACTGGGTGACACCAGAACGTCCGACAATAGAAGACACAAACTTACACGCATTCTCAGTGTTGGGGTTTTACGTGTCGTGACTATTCGTATACCATGTCTATTTCTGGACCTTTTTTTTACCGTTTTTTTTTACCGTTATGACTTTATGGTTGAAGTGTCTGTACGAAAACAAAACACTTTCCATTTATGAAATTTGACCAGGAATAGGAGAGACCTGAACCAAAGGAGTAAACAACTTTTGTTTTCCGAGATCATAGTCCCCTGTGGTACTCAAAGAGGTCAATCTATTCTATACGAAACTTTTTGACTTAAACTTAGTTCGGTAGAAATTTCGAATTATCATTATGACGTTAAATTTCTTTTTAGAATAGTCTGAGGAAAATATTTACTTAATTGGTGTGGGGTACATAGTATACTTTGACCATCAAAGTAAATTTTAATTGTAAGGTCAAGTAAACACTGAAATGTGGTAATTTACTTAAGTGTAAGAGTATATTCATATTACTTTTATAAATAAGAGAAGAGGGTACTATTATAAGGGTTCGGGAGAGAGATGATACAGATTACTCCAGGGACGAGATTGAGACAGAGATACTTCATAAAGTGTAACATAGTCAAAAGATATCCGAGTGTTCACCAAAGACGATAGAACAACATTTACTATTTAGGACAATATGTATTTTGGTAAGACTACTTCCCGATATAATAGAGAAGCTGTCGTAGTGTCCGATGTCAAGTACAAGAGTTGTTGTTACCTTATCACGAGATAAAAAAAGGTTTAAACACTCCTAACTCCAACTTTTAGACCCTTGGTGTCGTTTTTTTTTTTTTTGTTTTGTCCTATGAGATATTAGACTTCCGGATGGTTTTGAAAGTGTTTTTTCTTTTTGTGTGGACTCTAATTGTTTCAGAAAACGACGATTCCGAAGAAAGTCGAACTTCAACGGGTGTTCAAAGTCAACTAAATCGGGTAAATCCGGAAGGCAACCTTTACTTCAATTAAGTAACTTTGAATGTAGAGATTTTACACTTATTCTGAAGTTTAATTGAGGATTTTGTGTTCAGACATGTACATAATTGTAGTATTTATGATCTCGAAATTCTTCTTCAAATCCACTCCTTTTTGGTAAAGTCTTCGACAGTGATGTACTATCGTCTAATCGTAAATATTTTTCCTTGTGAGTTGTCTTTCTACTAAACCCATCCATTACGATTTTGTGTCAAAGACATCTGATAAGTGATGAAAGTACTTTAGCAACGTACTTTGAATGTTCAAACAATAACTGGGTTCGAACCGTTTTCGAGACAGTAGTTAAAGTACCTAGTCCAAAGATGATTCTAGAGACGTTAATATTTTTATTTAACAATTGAGGAAAGTTTATTTGAGATTTACGTTAATGAAACTGATGTGAAATCCTAGACGACGTCAGTATTATTGGGACTATTTTATTGTTTCTAGAAATTAGGACAAGTTGTTGTAAAAATTATAAATACAACTTCCGGAGGGGAAGTATTGTTAGATAAAGAATCTTACACAAGGTCCCTCCTCATTAAAGTCAACCGTAGACAAAGTTTTGTCAACACTTAAAAGAGGAGGAATAGTGAGACCATGGTCAAGTTTTTATGTTTACTATACTATATCGAAGACCATGCTAACGGATCCACTCCTTTTCGTGTCGAGGACTGTTTCGACTTTTATTTTTGTCCGAATCGCAACAAACGTAAGAGTTTCCAATCACTATTCCGGGAAGCCCTTCTGTTTCTTAGTTATGCGTTTGTTCTCGTAAGGTCTTCCCGAAGTCTATAGTAAAAAGGGGGTTCGTCCTCTTTTTTTTTAGGTATAGTTGTGGTCTCGGTGTATAATGTAAGTCCTTGTGTGGGACACCTTAAGACTATAATGTCTTAATTTTAGACGTCAGTGTGAATGTCCCTCGGAATTACCTTTAAATTTCTATCCTATTTAAGTAAGGTACTGTGTAGAGGACCTATTATCCTTTTAAGCTGTCTGAACCAAGGTTTAGTACTGTTTCGTCCCATCGAAACGTAACAACAGTGAATAGCCACGAGACCTTCACTGACGTAGACCCTCAGCCAGGGAAAGGGATGATGACGGGTCTGGGTGTCCTTCGGACGGTGTTCCGTTCTAGGTCTTTGGGTTGATGGTTATTGCATAAAAAGATCATCTTGTGCACACTAAAGAATTACCCCTAGATGGTCTTTTGTACTATATAATCATAGACATTAAAGTTAAGTAACAGTTACAAAGGTTAAAAAAAGACATAATTTTTTCAAAGGATAAATTCACATGACACAGAAGACGTAACGTACTTCCGTCACTGTACCAAACAGAATCAGTAGAGATATAAGGGTTCACGAATTATCTCATGCTCTGTGTTTATACAGGAGGTTATGTTTAGTGAAAAATTTACTCACACAGACGACGTGTAATCGACACAAACAGTACTATCTGTGGTCATGTCCCCAGTCGTTTGGAGAAGACATCTCGTGGTCTATCATTTATAAGAAGTGGAGACCCCCAGTGTACCAGAGATGACGTTGATCAACTGATACGGTATCGTACCACTTTTGTCGAAATCTGTTATGAATTGGTTTCCCGTACCGACACAAGATTATTTTGAAATAACTGTCTTTGTCATTCGTCCAACCGACATTGTGTGTCGGATATCACACGGGTGGGTAGTGGATTTCTCCACCGTTTGAAGTGATGATACTGGACTTTTATGTGTTCCACGTAAGGAGTTCGATATGTGCAATATAAGAAAACTGAGTGTTTAAAGTATTTAATCGATTCCAATTTTTTTTTTTTGTGACTTTTCTTTAATTTCATGGTGTACCGTTTCAAACTTTTTATCATAAATACGTATTATTTAGTATAAATTCATATAAATGATTGTACCCTTAACATTGTTATATAATTAAATGTCGAACTGTTGTTAAAATAAACGGAGACTATTAGTATCTCCTTGAATGTCTTAAAAATCCCTACAGTCCGGAACTTTTCATAGAAGGAAATAAAACACCTAGACTAAAGCGACGTTTCTTGATTTTCTTCTTATTCTACTTTCCATTTTTTTTTCTCTCTCTTTTTGTTCTCTTTTATAAAAGATAAAACTTTTTATTGTAAAGAATTAATTGAAAAAGCTTCAAATTTATAAGTAAGTGTTTATTGTCATTGACTAGAACAACTTGCATTTCTCTTGACAACAACGGAGTAGACTTCATACTTTCCTGATCTGATTAACCATAATGCGGGTTTTACTTGGATTGTCAATTCCGTGTGATAGATTTAAGGAGTGGTTGGGATGAGTCCTCACTGTCGTCCTTTTGTTTAAGTGTGAAGTGGAATCGGTCATACTATGGATAGTAGGATGACCAAAAGCGTCGGACGCTTCGTCGTGATCCGGATAGAAATGATCATTACCATAGTTTGTGTATGCCATGGCTGATGCCCTCTTTCCTGGGTCCTGTGATAGTTCGAAAGTTTTCTATACCTTATCGTGATCAACGATTCACTTTCTTCTGTCAGATCTTTGCGATGTATGATACTAAGGTCGATTTACTGGAAAACCTCTCGGTTTTACTACCTCTGTTCCTTCTTTTGTCATCAAAGGTTTAGAATCCCACCACTTTACTGAGACATATTATGATATTATTAATTGTGTACAGTAATATGTAAACAGGTTTAGGTATCCTACAAGTTATGGTTAATTGGGATTAATTTGATACATAAGTCCGACTATTCCTACACAGTCACATCCAAGTACTTAATATTGTCTTAGGATAAGACCACCCCTTACAACTGAACCCCATCCGATGCATGTATACTTCCACCCCTTATATCCTTTAGAGACTTGGAAAACAAGTTATGACAACACTTAAATTTCGACGAGTTTTTTTTTTCAGATAATCTTTTTCTTTTTCTTTTTTCCTGGGTTCTGTTATATTGGTACAGTTCATGATGTCTTTCTTCCAGTCTCCTTTCTCCTCTATAATATTTTGTACCCTCATAATCAAGGAGGGAAAGAACTGGAGGGTCAGTTGAGGGTGGTCTCGCCATAATATATCGATGTACCATCTGTAGGTGTGGACCTCGTCAAAAACAAACCGACCAAAAAGGATGACGGGAGGAGGGTATGTCAGAGTGTCTAACGGACTGTCTATCCACGGGTCATTCACAATCAGTGTACTTGTGTGGACCACGGGGATTTGTAAATAAGTGTCCTTGTGGACTAATTCACTTAAAGATTCTGGAATTATACTTTCAGTAAATAAATGTTATTCTTTCCGAGTTACTCAATTGTCATCTGGTGTCGTTTTTTTCATTCAGTTTCTGGTTGAATGTAAAGAAGGTCTCGTACCGTTGGTAATTTCGAACCTTCCAGAAAATATGACAACATTCTGTTCAGGGAATTTTACGTTTACCTTTTACTAGTTAATTAAAATACAATAGTCTTATGCTATAATTTTGTCGACATGAGTCTTCGTAGTTTTTGTTACGATTCTAGACAATATTTCTCTATACCGACTTGTTCTTTTCTTTGAAACAAAAGGAATGTGAACATTCGAAAGGTTTCATGGAATCTCTATCTTGTTTGAATTTTGCCCGTTTGTACCTCTTGTATTATAACTCATATCCGTTATAATTTATAAAATTTTGTAATTCCTATATTTTATTTATACTTTTTATATCATGTCCTTTATGTGTTTTCAATTAATACAAGTGAACCATCTCTATACCTAAAAATTTAGATATTAAAATATTATAACGATATGGTATTTATGACGGGTACAATAAATTGATTTTTCGATCTTCTCCTCGCCACACACGTGAGTATAAATTTTTTTATGAATATAATTTATTTTTTACCCCTGATCAATCGAGACAATTAGGGTGACGTCAAAAGGGAGTTAATATAGTAACACAAACTATGAGGTACTGTGGTAAATTAATGAACGAACGAACTAGTCAGTGAATAAAACAATCATAGAGAGCGGTGACTTGTGAATAATTGTTGAATCATTGAATTGACAAAAACACTGGAAAAAAAAGTACAAAATAAATGAAAAGTAAAAGTCCCGTCGAAGCTCTAAAACCTTTCGAGGTTACGAATCAACCAAAGACTAGGTTCTTTCTAAACCCGAGAATTGAATCCAATACCACTTTCTCGTCGTATGTCTCTCCATTGATGGGACCCCGTTGATCTTAGTCCTCCTCCCCAGTCCTATTTCCTTTTCTTTAGTTCTTTCTCGGGTCATACCAAAGTGAAATAAGTTTCATCTCAGTGTTCTACCCTCTGTATGTGTACTGACATTTTGTTTTGAGTTTATTTGAAATGGATGGGTCCCTCTTTGGTCTTGTGGACGAGTAAAGGTACTTCCCTTGCTTATTCCTGATTAATATGGCATCACAGTGGTTTACTTGTGTCAAATAATTTTTATTTTGAGTTGGATACACTCTATGTAGTTTCTTTTGGTCCTGTCCCCTTCTCCTTAGGTCGAATGTTTCAGGATTCGGAGAAGACAAGGACCGTGTTTAATGACCCATACGACGAATAGAAGCATGGACAGTTCCAGGACACCTCTTTGTAACAAACAGATTCTTTACTAAGCTCAACTGTACCATTTGTTTTACGACAAGAGTGTCTCTTTTCATGTGCAAGCGCATAAACGTATACCTGATCTCAGATACATAGGGTGACGGATTGGTGAGGGATTTCACCCTTCTCCTTGCTTGGGAGATTACGTCTTTTCAAAACACTATTCTACAAGTGTCACAGGTCCCCTATTCGAACTCAAGAGTACACCTGGTTGTCTTTTTTTACTTAGGTATCAATGTCGACTGGTACCAGTGGACGTTCAAACAGTGGGGAGTGTGGGTTTTATAAACTTTGGTTCAATAAAAGGACGGGGAGTTTAGAACTAAGACAGATGATAAAGTTAGTTGGACTGAGTTATAAGACTTTAAAAGGAAATTAGGGACATACTAGTCCAGGGAGTTTTACCGACGAGAGAACCGAGAGACATGTTGGGGTCGGGTTGGTCATGGAGGAAGTGGATGTACGATGAGTGTATTGACCGGAAGGTTGTATGAACGGGGTCCGGACCCTGTGACTTCCCGCACGGGGGAGACGACCAAAGGGGCCATTGACAACTCGGTTTGACTACGGATAAGGATAGTTATATTGACCACTAAAGGGGAAGGGGAGGTGGTGGGACCCCTCGTTTTTGACGTGGAACAGGACAGTCGACCCACGACCACCCCACAACGGGGTCCTAGAACGAAGTCTGTACATTCGAGGGGGTAAGTAATTTGGTGACGACTGAGGCCCGAGAAAGAAGTCAAAACTTCGACCCGTTCACGTCCGGGATTTCTGGACACCCCACGTCGGGTCATTAGGTAGGAGGGAAAGATACAGGGATAGACGTGAGTTGGTAGTTAAAGACAAGAAAGAAGACATCTAGAGTCGTAGACTGGGAGAAGTAAAAATGACGATGATACGACTAGTTCCCACTTTACTACGTGTGTCCCTACCTCCTTAGAGTCCGGTGTGCCTCCTTAAGGTCCCTACCTAACTTCTGTGTCTTGAGAGTATCAATTTACGCGAGTGAATCGCTTCACCTCATAAGGGTACCGGAGGAGTGGTAAGATCGAGATCATAAGAGAAGAATGGGAGAAGTGTGGTGGAGTAGGTTGTAAAAATTGTAGAGGTTTGACGGTACTCTCAACTTAAATTTGAGGAATCGAGTTACGAAGGATTGAAGAAAAGAATGTAGAACCGTATGTACTATTAACATTGGATACGGCGTGTGAACACCAGGAACACCATCTCTGGGATCGGTGCAGTCTGGGGTGCACCGAAGACCTCCCGACTCCAGTAGTTCTAGAATGTACGTGGACGTTGGATAAGTGTCCGGTGGGTTACTCTCCGAGACGGCATTGGTTTACAAGTTACAAGTTCCAAACAGTAAAATTTTAATGTTCCGGTTGTTGAAAGGTTTAAAGAGGTATAGTAAGGGGTATGATAATATTTGTTCAGATCGATATAAACTAGTAGACATTACAGTATGAATCCGAAGGATCTACCGAGTTATCATCTCTTAGACGGACGGTTACGTCCTCTACTTCCTCTACGCCCAAGTTAGGGACTCACCCCTTCTAGGGGACCTTTTCCTTTACCGTTGGGTGAGGTCATAAGAACGGGTTCTTTAGGGTATGTCTCCTCGGACCACCTGATATCAGGTACCTCAATGTTTTCTCGACCTGTACTGAATCGTTGACTCGTGTGTGTGTCCGATAGTCAAGTCAAGTCGGCGAGTCCGTACAGGTTGACAAACGTTGGGATACCTGACGTCCTGCGGTCCGAAAGGACAGGTAGTGATTGAGGGTCTCGAACGAGTTTGAGCTCAGTCACTACGGTAGGTTGGTAGAGTAGGGGACAGTAGGGGAGGAGGAGGGTGGAAGTAAGAAAGGGTCGTAGTCCCAGAAAGGGTTACTCAGTCAAGAAGCGTAGTCCATCGGTTTCATGACCTCAAAGTCGAAATCGTAGTCAGGAAGATTACTTATAAGTCCTGAAGAAATCCTAACTGACTAGAGGAACGTCAGGTTCCCTGAGAGTTCTCAGAAGAGGTTGTAGTGTCAAGTTTTCGTAGTCAAGAAGTCGTGAGTCGAAAGAAGTGTCAGGTTGAGAGTGTAGGTATGTACTGGTGACCTTTTTGGTATCGAAACTGATCTACCTGGAAACAACCGTTTCATTACAGAGACGAAAAATTATACGACAGGTCCAACCAGTATCTAAAAGAAGGTTCCTCTTTCGTAGAAAATTAAAGTAGACGTCACTAAAACCTCGGGGGGGGTTTATTTTAGAGAGTGACAAAGGTAACAAAGGGGTATATAAATGGCTCACTGACGTACCTACGGTTCATTAAAAGTCATAAGAGGTAAACTGATTCCGAACGAAAAGATTTATTTTCTGGGTCGAGTCACTTTAGATTAAAACTTTGTGAAGTGGAGAAGGTATCTCGGAAAAGACTATCGAATGTACCTGATGAGGTTAAGACTTGAGGATTTCGTGGCGAAGATTAGACCACGAATTAATGACGGAATATAAAAGTCTCTGAAACGATGTGAGATGGACTCGACTGACTAAGGTTTGGGTTATGGTAGGTAAAGATACGTACTATAAGTGTTTCGTTCCTACATCCTTAGTTGTAATTGAGTAGTCGTAGTGGTTTTTCGTGACCGTTGGATGATCGTCCGGTCACACCACAATAGAAATGTGTGGGAGTGAAGTTTCTCGGTGTGAATGTTTGAGAGGTCTGCCTGTCAAGGTCAGTTTAACCCCTTGGCGACGTGGTACGAACGTGGTGCTTACTGAGAAATTCTTTAACACTCTCTTTTTCATTAAATTTTATTACTTAAAAGTATCTATTATAAAATTTGAATAAAAACTTGGTCGAATTTTAATATTATGGTGATATGGATTTGTCTAATCAAAAACTTTTACACTAGTAAAACTGGTCCACAAGTACTTATTTATTCTTGGTAACATTTAAAAGTTTTAACAGAAAACCTGAAGGTGACTTCCTTTTCTTTTATTTTCTATGACAAAAGACCTCAATGTTATTATTTAAGATCAAAAGGTAATTTCGTTACCACATTTATAAGTCCAACAAAAATTTAAAGACATTATGAATGTTCCTTACGTTAAGTCTGTTTAACACTTTACGACTCAAGGGGTGTTTTCTATCTCCTAATAGTATGTTTACAGACATTTTTATCGGTTTTTTTGTTTCAAAGGTACACAAGTGTTCGTGAGGTTGTGATTTAGATACAAGTGTTTCAATTATATAGATTGTCGGACTTAAAAGTAAGAAGTAGGTCTACAAACCGGAGCATGTCTGTGACGAAATGTACTAATGTATGATTTTCTTTTAAAGTTTGATGAATGTATCAAAAATTCTCACCTAATGGTAGTTTGCGAGGTAGTCCCTATTGTCTTTATCTTAATGATACTTTATTGGATGTTTCTATCTTCTTTTTATAAAACTTTACGAATAGGAGAACATTTTATTCATTTTTGGTTTATAGATGATGATAAGTCATCATATATTTTATATTGACTATTGTTGATGTATTTTTAAAGTTGCTACACTACTTTGGTTTAAAAATTAAGGTCGAATAGAAAAAGTCCTGGTATGGATCAAGAGAGATTTGGGTGACGAATTGGATAATCAACCGTCCAGGAAATATATGAAAATCGAACGAAGTAGGAGTTTCCTGAAATCTGACGTTCTTAGTATCCATGAGATTGGAGTTTTAGGGAGAGTAGTAACGGAGGTAACTCAAAAATTCGTTGTGTAGAGTCTTATAATCGGTAGTTGAGTACTGTGTGTTAGAGTTAATATGGTACTCGTAAGAATAGAGACTGGAACTGTTTAGGTTGTAGATTTTACGGGGGAGTAGAGAGTAAATAGATTTGTAAAGGTAAGAAAGGTCAGGTCAGTTTAAGGAAGAGAAACCACTATAGAGAAGGTTACGGGGGTTCGGAGTCACTCCAGAAAAAGACCTCACTAAATAACTAGGATAAGTCAGTCGTGACTAAAGGTGGGTCTCTGATGAGAAACAGACAAAATGTGTCAGTCGGAGGGGTTACCCTGATTCTCGTGTCGAGGATGTTTCGTCTGTGATATGTAATACCGAACAAAGTGATCTTAGGCATGAATGTGTCATTAGATACGAGTTTTGACAGGTCCAATCGACTGTATTAGGTCAGACATAGTAGCACACACACACACACACACACACACACACACACACACATAATACCTTGTACGTTACCTTGTTGCTACAAGATTTTAGAGTGACCACATTGTAATTTAACACTCAAGATCCCTATAATTCCGTATCTCTCTCCTTTCGTTATGAATGTCGAGAAAATCCGAGCCCTCTCGAAATTATCGGACTCCTTTAAGGGGGTTTAATAATATCAAGTTCAGGGATCTTTTTTAATCCTTTTGTACATTCTTGTGAGTTCTCCCCAGTGTTAAATATTCCGTTAAACCATATTTATATTTTTATATATACACATTAGTGTAGGAAACCTACTATTAGAAAGAAACGGTTGTTGACAGTAAAGTAAATTAATTTAATTGTGAAAAAGAATTTTATGACTTATGTTTTTTCTTAGTTAAGAGGTAAAAATTTGTAAAAAATGTTGAAATAAAGTGAATTAAATGGTATTTTTATAATCCTAAAATCACAGAAAAAATAAAAAATTTGAATAAAAATTAACTTCCTATTACTACGAAATTCAGTTGTTGAAATTTTCAAGTTTCTTAAGAGTCTTAGTGTATAATGACCACGTAATTTATTTGTTTAGTGGACTTACCGTCAAAAGGTATTTTATCTTACATAACTGATAGGTAAATATGTACTGTTATCGGACTTTGACTCCAAAGATAAACTCCAAATCTCACTTTAAGACCATAGTCCCATCGACTGGAGTCGGGATGATAGTCGTCCTATTCCTATTCCTGATTCTACCCAAGTATGTTGATATCAGGAGTTCATTCAATTTTTAACAACTTTTCAACGTAATTAATCCTCTCTCTTTTCGGTATCACTAGACATGAAAATTTTTTAGAAGTAAGACTCACATAAATTTGAAAGCAAAGCAAATTGGATCTCTCTTACAAGTGTATACTAGTCGCTGACTAAAGTCTTACTCTCATTTGTTTGTGGGCCGAGGAACCTCTGGATAAAATAAGAGGAAATGATGTGTCTTTTCTCACCATTCAATTTTTTAGTTGACCTTTCTTTTGTAAATTAAAATTATCTTAAACCTTATTATATGTGTCAAATCCTAATTTTCCGACCGGGTCAGAAGAAAAGGTGACCGTAAATGTATGAATCCTTTCTTCTTGATCCAACCAGTCAAGAAGTTCTCGAAGGTGAAAGTTTATAGGTAACTACAAAAATACGAAATCACCAAATTTGTCCTTTCACTTATTTATTTCATGATTTTCTAAAATTCAGAAGAGTAACTGACCTGTCAATTGGTTTTTCAGTTAATTTGTTTTATGACTATAATGTTTGGGATTTGTAAAGTTAGTCCACAATAAATGAATGGGTAGATTGACCTTGTAAGAGACTTAGTAAGTGATATGGTGTTACCCTTTATGATTTTTAGAGGATTGTTTCCGGTGATCATTTTAGTTTTGTTGTTTATATTTCCAGGATCAGAACAAATGTGTGTCGACGTAGTACAGAAAACGTCAACTTTGTCGGTCTTAAGGGTTTGCGAGACTGCTGTCTTTGTTGTTGTTTTCATAGGATTCGTTTTACCTTTGGCAGTGACGTAAATGGTCTATTTTCAGTTCTGTCATAAGTTCGGGTGACAATTGTTAATCGTTCTGTCGACTCTAGTACCTCTTTTGTTTCTTTGTTTGGTCGAAAAGGTCTTAGTTAAAATATTCCAAGGTTCAAGACTTTGACAGATAGTATATAATATTATCTTGGTTTTAAAGACTTTTCCATATATCGAACCGTCCGAGTCGATAAAAATGGTACAGGAAAACTTTCTTTATAGTTCGAGTAAGAACACGTTCAAAAATTGGTCTTTGGATCTAATCGAAAGTACTGACACAATCGACTTCCGTTCTGAAATCAGTATGTAATTTTGTTTAATTAATAATATCGTTTAATTATTACTCGACTTGAGTTCTGGTAATGAAAAAGGACGTCACTTTACGGGTTAACGTGGTAGTTGTAGGGTTGACACTAATAGGTTTTATCTTCATTTGAATGTTCCAGAGGTCCAATAGTTCAGGTAGTTTTGTCACAACTGGGTCCGAAAATTAAAATAACAATACTTCTACGGATACCTTTTTTCGTAGTTTTACTGAAAGCACACTGGATCATCGTTGATAATTAGTACAAACCTACAGATTTAACCATCACGAATTTCCTTACCACGTCGATTTGTGACGGTGTGAACTGATTATCTTTTGTTTATTGTAACTCATCCATAGAGAACTATTTGTCCCATGTTTGAGTCTAAGTGACTTGTGTCCTCCGGTTACCTTTTCTTTGTAGTGAGATCACCTCTTCCCAATGTGTGTACCTTCTAAGAACTCTTCAATGGGTATAGGTTTGATTTCAAAACTGCGTGAAAATTAATATACTTCGTTTTGAAACTACTTAAGAGGGTACTCCTGCACCCCCTTTACAGTCGAAGTATTCCCTCTTGACCATTGTCTAAAATGTTTTTTACGGTGAATTAATACAAGTTCGAAAGCTTCTAATTTTTGTTGTCTCTTAGTGTATAAGGAACTTATCTGTTCAACCATTTCTTTGTACTTTATAGTGACTTTGAACAAAAGATACGTGCAGAGGTTTTCTTAAGACGAAGAAAATAGTGACTTACGTGACGACCCTGTGTTTTTCGGTGTGTTCCCAAACGACGTACTGGGTGAAAGAAGAGGACTGATGTTTACCGGTAAATTGAAGCTCTCTAAGTTGACAATAGTAGTCGGTAAGTAAAAATTTAATAGCACTAGACATAAAAATTTTCAGTCGTGTACATTAAAACATTTTTTGTCCGTCGAGGAGGTTTGTGGTCGAGAGGTTCTTGTGTCAAGTCACTCCGAGAAAGTTTTGTTAAAAGGTGGTCTTGAAACGAAGACGGGGGTTTAATTGTGTTTATATACCACAATTTTCCCTACCTATGAATGTCTTGGTGGTCCGACCTGTCCAACCATTTCCGTTTCAGTCCCTACGACCTCTAGAACAACTCACGGTTCCAGTCGCGGACGTCCCACCCGTCTAACGACTCGCCTACGTGACCGTGGAGGCAGTTCGACAACAGTAGGTCGGTGTCTACGGCATTGACTCACTCAGGGAGTTTCGACAGGAGTCCGTGACTCCACTATACCAACCGTAGATTTGCGGACTGTTTTTGTTGTTAGCGGAAGTCGTTGTTAAGATCACCTTACTCAGTTCGGTTCAGTGTGTCGATGAGTCTCAAGGTTTTTTTATTCAATATTTTTACTGGTATCGGTGTTGCAGAAACTAAAGAAAGTAAAATGATCTTCAAGAAGGGTTTAGATTACAAAGATTCTGGTCGTACACTTTCAGTCAACAAAAGGGAGGAAGGGTTGTTTCTCTACACATTTTTAGACTTAAAAACCGATTCGTATTAACATACCTTCTTACTGTACAAATATATATATATATATTTTGTATGTAATATATATATACACACTCCACGACAGAAGACCCGACGTCAGGAGTAAAACGGGGTTTATTTTGAATTTAACATTAAGAGTTTTTTCTTTTTCTTTCCTTGGTATTTAGAGTTCGAACTTAAAATACAGTGTCTTACGTGAATAGTTTTTATGTCTTTTTGTTGTTCTTCTTTGATTCGACTCGTTTATTTGATGAAATGAATGTTTATATTATAAACTATAATTTAAATTAACGATAAGACTGAACCATGGTTTCCCCTTTTTCATTCTTTTATTAATTTTTTAAAAAAAAGATGTAGTTGTTTGGTAAAGTAATCTAAGAGTTGTTAGGAATAATGGTGGTCCGTTCAATTTTTATACACAGTGTATGGTGGTTTCGTTGGGAGAGGAGAAGAGAATCCATATTCATGTAAACTTTTTAATCAAACAGTTTTGTCTATAATTCTTTTCCCGGATGATAGGTATCTTTTTTAATTTGTCAAGGAGACTAGTTGCACAAACACCGAAAACTCAATGAAGCTAAAAAGGGTTTCAAAACCTTGATTCCTGTGAAATGATTATCCTAATGAGTAAAAATTTTCAATTTAGGGGTAGACTTTTAGGCTCTTTTGATCAGGATTTACAATCACAACTGTGTTAGTCCGTATTAACAACCTTATTAACGAAAATTTGTGTTTCTATTCGATCATTAATTATACAACTCCTTGACGTACGGGACCCGTTTAGAGTTAAAAGAAGTGTTTAGGGAACAACTATATAGAAGTGATGAATTTAGGTACAGAATCGGGAGAACCACTTTTAATCACTTGTGTGTGTGTGTGTGTGTGTGTATGTGTCTGTGCTTTACCCATGTTCCAGTTTTACCGTCGGACAAAGACTTCTTTAGTCGAAACCGTCGAAAGTTCAAGTCCTTCAAGACTGAAATCTCACCAAAAGTACGGAGGTCAAAGAGATTCGACGAGATCGAAGCCTAGGACGGTATTAACAGGGAAGGAGAGGTACGTTCACGACTCGGAGACGAGGGTTGATTCGCGGGGTCTAGGTTTACGTCAGAGGAAGGGTTTCCCCGTCTGATCAGCTCCAGGACCACTCCTAGACTACCTTCGGAGGAAAAACCATCAGTCCTATTGACCTTCTCGTGATTTTTCCCCTCTCGAGGTCTTTGACTCGTCGACGGAATTCTTAGGTGAATCTTTGTTTCTCAAAATCCGAACAAATAAGGAACCTCAAAGATCTTGGATGGGAACTCTTTTCTGTCCGTAGGAAATACATTGTCTGACCATTACATGACCGATGTCTCAACGAATCGTCTAGGCGAAATGACTCATCTCTCGTCACACAAGTTTGTGTGTGTAATTGTGTGTGTATGTGTGTGTGTGTGTGTGTGTGAAGTATCTGAGTTCCATGAAGATAAATCCCTCTCTCTATATATATAACCCACCTCCCCTCAATTCCTGTAAATAAAGTGTAAGTCTGTAGACATGTAAAAGATATTTATTCCACCTTGACTTTATGTTGGTATGTTAATTGGTATATTATAGTGATTTAGTACGTTAATTTAAGAGGAACATCGATTAAACAGACGTTAAGTAAGTTGTGTACATTTGACTCGTAGAACAATCCGTGTTTTTTGATTTTTACCACGTGTGGTGTACGTACTCCTTCTCCCTGGGTGTGATATTAATTGTGTGACTTTTTACTAACGTTTCACGAATGTTTCACAATACTTCATTTATTTGTCCCATGACTCTATTCCTAATCGTCCCCGACGTCCCCTCCGATCGAAGACTTTCGCACAACTTATCCTTTTCGTAGAGATTCTTCCATGGTATTTGTCTAGGTCTCGTTCCCCGGTTCCTTCCACCCGTTCCTCACAAGCTCCGTTACGTTTGTCACTCCCGTCTCTGAGCCATCGTCTTTGTTCGACCACACCAGGATCGTTGAGGGTCTTCCAAGATCACTGATCTTGTGTCGTCCTTCTCTCACCTCCCTGGTCCCTCTGGGTCTACCCTACGTTTACCCCTGGTCTACTGCGTCTGGGGACCTCCGGTCCACTCCTCAAACCTAATGTAAAATTCGTGTCTAACTCTAGGGAGGGGTCAAAGAGTCGTAGTATTATCAAATTTTCACATTTGACAAATAAAACATTATTACTCTATTATAAGTAGTTGTAAGTGCTTTTATTACTCGTTACGAGGGGTGTGAATTTGTTGTGAGGTAACCGTAATTCAGGAGAGACACAATTCTTTTAATTGGGACATAAAGTATTCTCAAGAGTAGTGTTTCTTTTTTGCAAAAAAGATATAGTTCATAGATATACTCTACTACCTAAAAGTGATTTGAATGACACCATAATAACCCAACTGGTTTTTCAACTGAGTCTCAAAAGGTATTCTACATATAATTCAGTTTAGTTATCCGACATGTGGAATTTTAATATGTCGTTATGTTTTGACGGCATACAGTTAATATAGAGTTATTTTGACTTTCCTTTTTTCTACACCGGTTTGTGATATTCTTTTCAACAGGTCTGGAAAATTTGTTTTCAGGTCACAATATGTGTGGTGAACCCGAGGACGGCTTAAGACGCGGGGTGGAGTGGTTTCTTTTCCCCACCAGAAGTGACTCGTTCTCTTGATCCACTCAAAACTGGATTCTTGTCGTTACTTTGATGGAAGATACGTTTTATTGATATTTGTTATTTACGTGTCTGTTCTAAAGGAGACAATTTTTAAAGGCGTTTAATATTTCAGTCGGTATTCTTCAGTTTTCCT
This sequence comes from Capra ibex, assembly GCA_006410555.1. Taxonomy (NCBI): domain Eukaryota; kingdom Metazoa; phylum Chordata; class Mammalia; order Artiodactyla; family Bovidae; genus Capra; species Capra ibex. The sequence goes on along the minus strand of SJYO01033645.1, from coordinate 14,741,189 downwards.
TCTTGAAACCCTTTTACCTTTAGAATGTATTTTTCCATTACTCTTTTTCCTAAACCCCACTGAGTTTACCAATTAGGAATACGGAGTTAAGTATACCCACAACCACCGTGTGGGTATTTATATTACTCAAACGTGAATGTGGTTCTAGTTGCAAAGAGTCTCTTTACCAGAATCTTTTCACACGTAAACGTGTTTACTAGATGCGATAATTTTAAGTAGTATTAATTATCTGGTTTTTTTCTTTGTTTTTGATTAAGAAAGTTGTTACCGTTATTTCTCGTGATCTATAGAGTGTTTCACTTCTCTGATACACCGAATTCAATAAAATGGTAAAGTTGAGGTAAACCGTTCTCTGTTGATAATGAAATAAATTCACGTGAAGTTAACAATTTGTCAATTTTTACATAACTGACTTAAGGGAATGATAAAAACAGAAGTTTTACACGAAGATAAGGGATAAGAGTTTTCGGACAAAATATAAAATGACTCTGAGTGTATCAAAAAAAAGAGAACGGAATTTACTTTACTGTCATTGTTAAGATACACATAAAAGACTACTTACAGATACGATGGTATTTGTGAACAAGTCATATTAGTTTTCGAGGGGGGAAAAGAGAGATGAGGAGTAGATGGGTATTATATTTGTAATTTCATAATATAAGACAATGGTCAAATTTTATAAATTCTTTAAAACAATACCATCTTTTGGATCCTTTAAATTAGTAACTTTAGGAGATTATCAGTTATATGTACTCTTTAAAAAATTTTAAGATCACCTTGTTTAAGACTGAACAGTAAAATTATAGGCTGAGTCCGTTACGAAATCGGTAAAAGTACCGAAGTACCTCCCAACAATCCACTCGAAAAGTAATTATAGATGTCAAACGAAAGTCGAAAATGCCGGTAGTAGTGGGTGAACTTAGTTTGGTGAAGACCAGTTAAAGTTCGGGATTACTTGAAACGAGGAAGATTCGTGATAAAGTTTTGGTATTCCTTTAGAAAGTACATTAAGTCCAGACTTCTAGTCTAAAAGTTTGACTGAGTTCATGACTATTCTGACAAAATGTGGTCCTGTCTTAAAGTTAACATAGATTGAACTGGTGATGTGGGTGATACGATTGTTTGAGTACTTGCAAAGGAAGAATTTATTTTGTCGGGACTGTATATCGAGGAACATAAAGACTATACGTAATTTTTTTTTCGGGGTCACGGAAATAATTTTTATATATCAAATTGAGGAGAGACATGGGGTTGGAGGGTAGGGTTAAAACCTGTATTAAATACGTTGTGTGAATCACCACTACTCGTGTCATAGGAACTAAATTTTGTGATGAAATCTCCCTTTTTGGATGTTAAAGACACTTTTTATGAAATTTGGTAGATTTAACGGTATTTACGGTACACATAAAATTACGTGACTTCCTGCTGTTTAGGTTTTTTTTTTAGATGAACACATAAAAGAACCATTAAAAAGATTGTAAGTTTCTAAAATCGGAAAGGAAAAAGTCGGAAGGTCGATCTGTTTTCCTAACTTATAAAACTAGTAATTCAGAACCCTTTATTCTTGTTAAGACATACTTCCAAGACTTCCTTTTGTTTAAGACTTCTTCGTTTTCTTTTACTCTTAATAAATTTTACAGATCACTTAAGTCTAGGTTCCCTCCACTCTACCGAGAGAGACACATGAAGGCAGACTCCAATCTTTACCACACCTCCGTCACTTTGGTGCAAGAAATTTCCTTGAGTGAGGTTAGACAAGTGGTTTTCTTAGATAAGTCTTAGGATAAGTTAATCAATACTGTTTAAGAATATAAGGTATTGAACCGTAAACCCACTTTACTCGATGAATTGTTTAAAGATGGAATTTATTTAAATATAACTTTGGTCTTAAATTTACCAGTCATGGGGTCTATGGAAAAATACTATAATCTATATAAAATTTCAAACCGGAAATATCGTATAAGATACGAAATAATCATATAAAAAAGTAAAAGTGTAAGTGACGGGTAATTGATAGTTTTATAGATTTCAGTTTCCATTAGATATTAAATGTTAAAGGTCACTATACGAAAACCAAGTCAATTTTTAATAAAATATAATCGGTCACCTCCCCTGCTCTGCCAGTTAGTAAAAATGGATTCAGAAGGGATCGAGTGAACGTAAAGATGTTACGAATTTAAACGTCAAGAAAGTTTCCCGTTAAATTTTTGGCTACCCTATCTAATCATATGTCTATGCACTACACCACTGTTGGATTAATATATCGGGTCTTGTGGATTCATACCAGAGATGAAGTCAAAAAGGAAATCACTAAGAGTCTTGAAGACATTTGTGTTCCTACTATCCTCATTTAAAAAATTTTATGTCGAAGACCCTGAGATGGAAATCTCTGTGTTATAGCACTGAGGACCCTATCCCGGATTCTTAGACATAAGATCGATATAGGGGGATCACTAAAACGACACCCACCAGGTTCCCGGTGTGAAGTTCTTTGATCCGGAATCAGGGCGACATAAATCAAAATCCTGTACTTGTCTTCGGTACATTTAAACACAAGTAATGACATCATCGTATTCTTTGTTACTTTAACGGACAATATTTCTTATGAAAAAGTAATGAAAGTCTGTTAAGGAAGTGGATCCATCCGTTCAACCCATTAGATCGTTAGTTTTCTTGTCTACTTTATCAGTAGTGGTAATAATGATAATTATCTAAGATGTTTACAAATAACTCGTTGAATGATGTCCAGTATATAACAACTTCACGAAAAGTGCTTACTTTCATGTACCATCCATTATTCGTTTGCTGAGTGTCTCTTAAAATTTATTGGACGGGTTGTAGTGTGTCGATTGTTCACCGTTCTTACCCCTAAGTTTTGGTCTGTCCGGACAAGGTCTTAAGATTAATTAGACTTGAATAGACTTAAGGAAAACTCTCGTTGTATTTATAAGACTGTCTATTTATGCACTTTCCGAAGAGAATTAGAACCCTTTTCTAATGTTATTGGTGTACGAAGTCAAGTTACGAAGAATTAGAGAAGATTTTTAGATCAGGGACTTCTGTCTCTTTGATCTAGAAAATTCAGTCCCTACCCCTCTGACCTGCGATCAGGTGCTGTACGTAAGATCAATATTTATTTATAAACAGATAAATTGTATTTCTACCAACAAAGAAGTCTGAGAAGACACCCAAACGTGTCAAGGTCGCTATGATGACGACGAATGGACTAGGGGGTGAGATCCCTCTTTACCCCACACGTATGGGTTTGGTGTCTCCGTTACTGTGGGCAAGAGGTCCAAGTGTGTGTGTGTGTGTATGTAAATATACACCTTCTTATGTTTGATCTTGTCTCAATTCACGATGTACTTTTTCGAAAACTTTTATCACCGCCGACGACGACGACGACGATTCAGCGAAGTCAGCACAGGCTGAGACACGCTGGGGTATCTACCGTCGGGTGGTCCGAGGGGACAGGGACCCTAAGAGGTCCGTTCTTGTGACCCCACCCAACGGTAAAGGAAGAGGTCATGTACTTTTACTTTTCACTTTCACTTCAGCGAGTCAGCACAGCCTGAAAAGCGCTGGGGATCTGACGTCGGGTGGTCCGAGGAGACAGGTACCCTAAATTTACCAATTTTGGTTCTCGACTTTAGAAAAAAAATTAACTTCATACTGACTAAATGTTACAACACGATGAAAGACCATATGTTTTTCCACTAAGTCAATATGTATGCATATAAGGTATAAATATATGTAAAGTATATAAAAAGGTGACCCGAAGTGTCCACCACGATCACCATTTCGTGGGTAGTCGGTCACGTCCTTCACATTCTCTGCGCCCAATCAAGTCAAGTTACGAAGAGTTAGAAAAGATTTTAGATCAGGGACCCAGTCCTTCTAGGGGACCTCCTCCTTTACCGTTGGGTGAGGTCATAAAAGAACGGACCTTTTAAGGTACCTATCTCCTCGGACCACCTGATACCAGGTATCCCAACGTTTCTCGACCTGTGATGACTTCGTTGAAGTCATACGTGTCAAATAATATCGTGTAACTTATATTAAGGGATACGATATGTTGTCCTGGAACAACCACTTCTCGACTTTAGAACTTATAAGGTGTAGTTCGGTTGAAACGGAGCCTTTTTTTTTTTTTGTTGTTCTTCTGTCGTGTCCGTTAATTTGACGGTAGGGAATGTGTACAAGTTATAGGTGTCTATTTCTAGATATTAGTGACACGAGACTACGAGTAATCGTGGGTCTTCTCTTTGGAGACACCGACAAAGAACTCACAGTACCGTGTTCTGAGATCCTGAAGTCACGTGTGTGTTGAGACTGAGGTTTCTCTCATATTAGGGGACGGTGTACGTTGGAACATCGAAAGAGGGTCGGAACCTCTACTATCCTATAAAGTTTCCTGTAAAGTCATTGTCGTTGGTCAGTAAGGGTAAAAATAGGCTTTATTCTCCCAAGTAGAGAGGAAAGAGATCCTAAGGTCAAGACATGTATAAATCGTCGGACTCACCAGAGGATTACTACGTTCCTACGTCTTTTGGTTTGTCAAATGAATGTTTCTGACGTTTCTCGAGTCAGGAGCTTACCGAAGTGACCCATGACAAAAGTTGACCAACAAGACCTCCCAAGACCTTCCTTTTGAACCCAATCACTTATTCTTTGTTAACACTGGTAAAAAACAATCTTCTTAAATTTTGGTAAAGAATTTTTTTTTTTGAAAGGTTATCGTTCTTTCCCCCTCCTCAGTTCCATCTTACGTAGGTTCTATTCTTTTAACGGTTTCTCATTCTCCGTAAACAGTAATTTCGGTCTTTACGTCATCCGACTAAAGGGTTCGGTAGAGGATTGTGTCTGGACGACCTAGTAGACCCTAACGAAACAGTGAGAAAGAGTCTTTAATTCTGTGGGATTAATTATAAGTAGTGACTCCATGGTACTCACAATTGACCCTGTATATTGTCTAATTTTGACCCTCCATTCCTGAAAGGACCTCCGAGTCACCATTTCTTAGGTCGACGTTACGTCCTCTTCACCCAAACCCAGTCCCTCTAGGGGACCTCTTCCTTTACCGTTGGGTGAGATCATAAGAACGAACCCTTTAGTACCTGTCTCCTCGGACCACCCGATGTCAAGTGTCCCGACGTTTTCTCGACCTGTCCTGACTCACTGATTTGTTGTCCCGTTCGTTTAGGTGACCTTAGGGATTGCGGACCTGATTTCGTAATAAGATCTTTTTTCGTAGACCTTATTTCGTTTCAGGTCTTTGTGGGTTGTGATCCATTGCTGTTAGGACGGTTCTCCTGTCGTCTAAGACTTGAGAATACTTGTCACCGGTACAGGAGTCACTTATGTCCCGGCTCCATCTTTATTTCGAAACTAAGAGATTAATAGCGGTTGGACCTCTTACCTCCATATCTAGTCATCACTTTTACTTCAGAAATGATAAAAACGGATTACGGGAAGGACCAGTGTAAATAGTTTACTGATGGACTAATCTTAGTGGTGGTGTCTTACCTTACCTTTTTCCGGGTGTATTGAGTGACTTGGTCTCTCCGACTCACTGAATGTCTACGAATGGGTCTCCCCATCGCCGTTTCAACCCGACCACCAGCCAAGTGGACGAGAGGTTAGACGGTTGGAGGTTCGAGGACGAGGGACGGTCCTTAAATAAAGGACTAGGGAGTCTCCGATACATTTAGTATCCGTGGAGTTAAGAGAAATCGAAATTTTACTAAAAATGGTAAACCTCGAGAACATTCGGAAAAACGGAAATCCCAATCGTTTAAGTTTTAAGAATGTCGATAATTGTATTATTCTTATCTTTGTTACCCCCACCCACCTCTCTTCGACTTTGTTTCGAACGGTCACTTCGGATTTATACTAAAACTAAGTCACGAAAGTGATGTGTATTTCGGATTGTAAGTTGACATTACGTGACTTCCAGTCTTATGGATAATAAATCTACAATTGAAAACAACAGATCTGGGTTCAAACGGATTTAGTGGGAGATCGGAGGGTGTGATGGGTAACCGAAGAGGAATTTAGAAAATTAGGACTTGGATTTCTTTGACACGAATTGGATCGAGGTTCGTACAACTGATGCGTCTTTCTTTTATGTGTCGGTCGACACTTTGAGATTTTAACGTAATGAATGTCTTGAAACTCAAGAAAGTTGGGGCTGTTCCGGAAACCCACCTATTTTCTTTCCAGCAACGGTCGGTTAGCAGATCACTTTTTTTTTTTCATCGTTCTCTTTTTATCATTGAGTCTAAGAATTTTAAGTCTTGAGTGTTATTGGGTCAGACGATGACTTCGAGATGTAATTTGTAGAAAGTTTGGATTGACTGTAATTTGTACCTGAATTTGGAAACGATTTCGCTAGGGTTCCAAGAAGGTGAGATCTTAAAAAAAAAAATTGAGGTTATGTTATTAAATTTGTCCGTGTAAAAATAAGACCACTCCAGTTCGTTCGGTTTTGTGTAATCTGGTTTAATTCAAACGATAAGTACCAGTGAGAGACGTCGAACGTCACGAAAGGTTCACGGAGTGTTTGTGTCTCGGGACCATATGTCGTCTGTCCTCGAAATATGGCTAGTCTCGTTCCTCCTTACTTACGGAAGCCCTCCGTAGGACAACGAAGAGGTATTGGATCCCGTCATATAAGGTACGTTTTCTCTTCGTTTTTCACTTTCAGTGAGATTCACATTGAAGGGTTTGTTTTCGTATAGATTTTTTTGTTTATTTAAAAAAGGATTCCTTTAAAGTTTCACTGTTTAAATTGACACTCAATTCTCACTTCATTGTTTTCCGATTCTTAAGGAACCCAGGAAACCATTCTTTCCACGTGTGTTAAGTCTTACTCGGGGTGTTAAGTCTGACTCGGGGTGAAAAAGGTGGTACAAGGGTCTGTGAGTCTGTACCCTCCTTTTCAACCTATCTTTTGAAGTCCCTTTTCGTTTTTCGTCCTGTCGTTGAGTATATTCATTGAATATTTGTCCACTTGACCTCCGTCTAAATTCATGTCAACTAGGAACTTTTTGTCGTCCAAACTTGACGTACCCAGGGGTAGGTACGTAAAGAAAAGGTTATCATGTATGATGACATGGTGTGTCGGGTACCAACCATCTTAGGAACCTACAGCTCCTTGGAACCTATTTCCTACCCCCACTGATGTTTAATAGTCACCTAAATGAGTACGACAAGTTCCCAGTCGACATAACTGAATTTTTACTATCAATACATGGGTCAACTAATTTGTATCCTGAAAAGGTTAAAGGACCAAGGGAGTCCCCCTGAAGGGGTTCGTTACTCTAAAATGTACATACTAAAAAAAAAATTACGAGAGAGGGGAAGTGTAGAACCCTAGTGTCAGTAGTTCAGTATAATAAAAGAGGAACTACCCCAGATAAAGATAATAGAAAAGAGAAGAAAGACGTTTGTGTCACGGGGGGGGGGGGGTAGGGGTTGACGGCTCGGAACCAGTCGTTAAGTGAGTGACTAATTGTTTACTCACGGACGAGTCGGGGTCCCTCTTCTGTAGGAGAAGAATCTGAAGTCCAAGGGGAGAAAAATTAGACGAGAATCTGTGGGACTAAGATCCTGTATTTCTACCGAGGAAATGGGAAGCATTTGAACTTCAGTGTCTCTACACTTTGAGAAAAAATCTACGTTATAAGAAAGAACCTTCAAAAGTAGGGTCAATTTTATGTTTATCGGGACCTTTCCTATTGTGAACTAGTAAAGAATCACAATTGTGTCATTAACCGTACCTTCTACACACCCACGACCCCCGTCACCGTTTCACTTTCTCCTGAGTCTTTGGGTTTCTCACTCACACGCCTTAATAAAGAAGTTAACGTTCCTGTTAGTACGGTCCAAGGGTCCGTCACGATGTCAAAATTGTGTTCCAAGTACGAGGATTTGATTTAGGAGGGATCCTTCGACAGAGTAGGACGTGTCAAAGAGTGTTCCGTGGGATCGTGGATCCGAGACTTGACGTACAGTCAGTTCCCATAAGGAGTTAGGTCCGAGTGTTGTCAAGTGACGTCTAGTAGTCGGAGTACCGGAAAGTGGAGAGTCCAAAGTGGTATACCTTTTCTTTTCTTCCCTGACCGCTTCTACCACAATTCTAAAAAGTTACGAACATAAATTTTGATAAGGACCTCTGAAGGGAGCACCAGGTCACCAACTCTTAGACGGAAGGTTACGTCCCCTGTATCCAAGCTAGGGACCAACCTTTTGATTCTAAGGTGTACGGTGTCGATTCTTGACTTCGTCGGTTTAGTTACAAATTTTTTTATTTTGATAGGGAGGGGTCGTACACCAGACTTGATCGGTCGAAGTGGTGACTATAGAAATTTACGAAGTGGAGTACTGGATTGGAAGTGAAGAATTTAAGGACTGAGGTCACACTCACCACGACTCAACAAGTCAACTCAGGCAGAGAAACGCTGGGGTACCTGACATCGGGAAATCCGAGAAGACAGGTGCCTTAAGAGGTCCGCTCTTATAACCTCACTATCGGTAAGGGAAGAAGTCCTATAGAAGGACTTGGTCTCTAGTTAAGGACGCAGAACACAGAGAACGTAACCGTCCACCCAAGAAATGTTAATCGTGGTGGTCACAGTCAGTCAAGTCGAGTCAGTGAGTCAGTGCAGGCTGAGAAACGCTGGGGTACTTAACGTCGTGCGGTCCGGAGGGACAGGTCGTGGTTGAGGGCCTCAAGTGAGTCTGAGTGCAGGTAGCTCAGTCACTACGGTGGGTCGGTAGAGTAGGAGACAGCAGGGGAAGAAGAGGACGGAGGTCAGGGAGGGTCGTAGTCAGAAAAGGTTACTCAGTTGAGAAGCGTACTCCACCGGTTTCATGACCTCAAAGTCGAAATCGTAGTAAGGAAGGTTTCTTTAGGGTCCCGACTAGAAGTCTTACCTAGTCGACCTGGAGGAACGTCAGGTTCCCTGAGAGTTCTCAGAAGAGGTTGTGGTGTCAAGTTTTCGTAGTTAAGAAGCCGCGAGTCGAAAGAAATATCAGGTTGAGAGTGTAGGTATGTACTGGTGACCTTTTTGGTATCGGAACTGATCTGCCTGGAAACAACCGTTTCATTATAGAGCCGAAAACTTATACGATAGATCCAACCAGAATTGAAAGGAAGGTTGCTCATTCGTAGAAAATTAAAGTACCGACGTTAGTGGTAGACTTCGCTAAAACCTCGGGGGTTTTTATTTCAGACTGTGACAAAGGGGTAGATAAACGGTACTTCACTACCCTGGTCTACGGTACTAGAACAAAAGACTTACAACTCGAAATTCGGTTGAAAAAGTGAGAGGACAAAGTGAAAGTAGTTCTCCGAAAAATCAAAGAGAAGTGAAAGACGGTATTCCCACCATAGTAAACGTATAGACTCCAATAACTATAAAGAGGACCGTTAGAACTAAGGTCGAACACGAAGAAGGAGAGAAGTTCTTTTAATCTCCATGGTTCCCTTGTAAAGTACGTTTCTACCCGAGCTATTTCCTGTCTTTACCAGACCTGGATTGTCTTCGTCTTCTATAATTTTTCTTCACCGTTCTTATGTATCTTCTTGGCATGTTTTTTCCCGAAGCGCTGGATCTATTAGTGCTACCACACTAGTGAGTCGATCTCGGTCTGTAGGACTTTACACTTCAGTTCACCCGGAATCTTTCGTAGTGATGCTTGTTGCGATCACCTCCATTACCTTAAGGTCAACTCGATAAAGTTTAGGATTTTCTACTACGACACTTTCACGACATGAGTTATACGGTCGTTGAAACCTTTTAAGTCGTCACCGGTGTCCTGAGCTTTTCCAGTCAAAAGTAAGGTTAGGGATTCTTTCCGTCACGGTTTCTTACGAGTCTGATGACGTGTTAACGTGAGTAGATTGTGCGATCATTTAATTACGAGTTTTAAGAGGTTCGGTCCGAAGTCGTCTTACACTTCGTACTTGAAGGTCTACAAGTTCGACCAAAATCTTTTCCGTCTCCTTGGTCTCTAGTTTAACGGTTGTAGACGACCTAGTACCTTTTTCGTTCTCTCAAGGTCTTTTTGTAGATAAAGACGAAATAACTGATACGGTTTCGGAAACTGACACACCTAGTGTTATTTGACACCTTTTAAGACTTCCTCTACCCTTATGGTCTGGTGGACTGGACGGAGAACTCTTTGGACATACGTCTAGTCCTTCGTTGGTAATCTTGACCTGTACCTTGTTGTCTGACCAAGGTTTATCCTTTTCCTCATGCAGTTCCGACATATAAAAGTGGTGGACACATTTAAGGGAGTTTTTGAAGTCAAGAATGGTATTTGTACGGAACACACCAGTAATTTGTCCGACAGAAGATGAGTAACAAAGATCGTGCAATCAGAATATCCGGTTTTTGCTTTCGAAGGTTCTTGTCCAGAACGCAAAGTGTTAAGACAGCGGTGGGTGTTCACACAGTTGGGTTATCAGTCTTTGACGTAAGAGTCGTAAAGGAGGGTCTTTTGTCTACCGTGGGGTCTCGGATGGAATCACGTCCGAATCCTGTTCGGGAGAGCTCCCTGAAAGATATGGGGTCTGAGTGCTCGACGTAAGTTAACTATTAGGAGTCCCGACCTTCCGTCACAAGTTTTCCAGTGTCAAATATTCTACTTTGACCTGGTATTCCTGATCTTCCCTCTTGTCTAATGTAACAGGGGTCCTCCCGTTCACTGATAATAGACTTTCTAGTCGAAATTTTTCGACTCAGGTGGTTTTTTGTTTGTGACATTTGTCTGGTTCCGACAGTTTCTTAAAATAGAGATTATAACCAAAACTTACAAGGGGATAGATACCCGAAAGGAACTCCTCAAGTCGGATAACATAACTTTTCTCCCAAAAATGCTTCATACTAATGGAAATGAACAGTTGTCTTTTCTCACGACTTGGTGTAATCGGTTTTATAAACGAAGGGAAAGGGTTCCTAGACGGAGAAATATTTGGGACCCTTTTGATTTCCTCGGATTGGAGGTTCTCGTCCGATGAGTGTGGTGAGACTAATGAACTAAGGAATGTTCTCATTTGTCTAGTTCACCTCGGAAGCCCTTACGTAGATGGGTACAAATGGTTCGTCGACCCAATTACTTATTATTTGTGTCGTCGAATTATTTCGGAGACGTCGAAGTCGTTGACAAGGGAGGGTTCAGAGAAATGTAAAACGAATAAAATGCTCGGTCATGAAGATAAAAGGGGGATCATAAAGAATATCATCTGTGATACCTACGAAGTACAGGTTTTTGAGTGTGGGTCCTCTCTGGTTTCACTTATTTCTTACCCCAATCCCTGTTTCAGGGTTTGAGACCTTCCTTTTCGGATGATACAGTACAGGGGTGTCATCAACGTCCGTGACTCAATCCATCAAATGTAAGAACAGAAAGTCAGAAGAGGCCTGTCCCCGGGATGAAGAGACCCAGGGACTCGCCAATCCACTGAACCGTCTTCAGTGTGTCGCCCAGTCGTCTCCCCGGTCGTAAGGTCAAGAATGTCCCGACCGAGGTTCCGAATAGACACAGGAAGCCGTTAAGCTACGGAGACCACAAAGTGGTTTCCAACCCTTTATTAAGGGTCTTCCACTTTGTGTCACCTGGACCCGCTCAATTATCGGAACCAACTCCTCGTTGTCGAGAGTCGTCTCGTCTCGAGTGTCGTCCCTGACTCCGTAGTCCTCGAGTCTTGACGTTAATACCTCCTTAAAGGTCGTCTGGTTGCCCCGTAGAAGGGGTGTCAGTCTCTACTCGTCGCCGTATCATCCCATTCTACCTTAGGGACCCACCGATTCTCACCGTCCGTTGTTCGGGATTTGAGTGAGGCTGAGAAATCCTATGTTTCGTGAGAGGTGACACGAAAAGGAGTCCGTCATTTCTTAGTCGGACGTTACGTCCTCTTTGTCTTCTGGGGACCCAGCCCTTCTAAGGGACCTCCTCCTTTACCGTTGCGTAAAGTCATTGGAACGGACCTTTTAGAGTACCTGTCTCCTCGGGTCGTCCGATGTCAGGTTTCCCAGCGTTTCTCTGTGTTGACTCCCTGATTCGTGCGGTCTTCGACTCCTGGTTCTCTACCGACTAGAGCTCGTTCATAAACAGTGGGTGCCGGGAGATGACCGTTTCCGAGAAAGAACCAGACGTGTGGGTTGTCAAAAGAGACATTGAGTGAAGTACTCCTGGATGACCGACCGAGGTATTTTAAAAATTGATCTATTTACTACTATAAACATAGAAAATGATAATAACACTACTAATACTTCGTGATTTCTCCCCCCTTTTTTTTTGGGAGTAATATCACTCTTGTCTTCTCACTTCACTTTTCACCATGGTAAAAGACGGTGATTGCCATCCGCCAGGGTCTGTAGTGGTGGGGAGGAGGGGGACAGACGTGGGAGAAGGGGGGTGGCGTCGAGTAAGCAGAGGTTTTCGGTATCTCTTGGGGCACCTTCCAGAGTTAGGTAGGTAAGAATGAAAGGGACCAAACGGTGGGTTCAGATCTGGGAGGAAAAGAAGGAGGACCTAATGACGGTACTTGGAGGTGCTCTCAGAACGGAGTTTGGTGAAGTAACATTATGACCCTCTAGATTTAGAATTTTTCGTGTTGACTCGTAAAGGGGTTTACGAAGGGGGGTGATGTTGACTTAGTCGATCTGGAAGTCATACTAGGAGAGGAAAGAGTGGAAGAAGGACTTACAAGGAACATAGGATACAAAATCGTTGTGGGACGAAAGTGTGGAGTCTAGGAGACAAGTACCGTGACGGAAGTAGACTTTATGGGGTGAGGTGAGAGACGGTCCACTTTTGGAATAAGTAGTGATGGTCGACCTACAATGGTAGTTACACCTTGAAGATACTATAGGGGAAGGGACCTAAGGTGTCTAATAGGATCTGCTTCGAGAGAGTAACCCACGCAAAATGAAACGGAGACCAATAATTCAACCACGTAGAGGAAGTTGACATAAATCCCCGGCATACCTGTCCTGATCTAGTATAAGTAAAACCTAGGAGAACACACCCTGGAAGCTACTTTGTCTGGGAACCACAAACAAGATTACGGAGTTGATTCGGGGTTATATTCTGGTCTAAGTTCTTTTTCCATTGTGACGATGAAATCCACACCCCTTTTCGACTGAGTACTAGAACTGAAAAGACATGCAAAAGAGGAGAACAAAGTAACGATGAGGGGGTGAGGGGAGGTGAGAGGATTGTCCTGTCTTGATGAACCGAACTAGACTTTCTCGATGTCATTGTTACAAGAAAGAATTGTACAAGACCATCACATAAAAGAATTCGTTCTCCCCACCTGGAACTTATACTCTTGTGGTCAGAGGACTAGTTGTCACAATAGAGTTGTGTCCGACCCCAACACGTGGGCTAGTGTGTCTTAATTTTGCTCAGATCGTCCTGAAGGTTGCCCCTGTGCCAGATGGAGTTCCGTTGAGGATAAATAAGACGAACAATGTTGTCAGGGTCTTCGTCTCTGCCTCTCCTCTCTCTGTCTCTCTCCCACCTCCTCTCCCTTTGTCGTTAGGTAATCGGAAGGCGTGAGGGTAGCCTGAACCTTGACAAGGTCCTTTGTCCTATGTTCACCGAGTCACTTATTACAGAAAGACTCAGACAAAACCCATGTAAATAATAAGTATTCCTGGTTCCTAAGTGTAGGCCCCGAGGAAGATCCCCTCCGATCTCAAACGTTAATATAAGAACTAAGAATTACGTGTACGATGTACTATAAAAGATAGACGGTTGGGAGGGTCTTTATCCTTTCGTCCTGACCGGGACCAATTACCTGTGACTAGGTGCCAATAGGTACGGTCCCCTAAGTATGGAAGTACTCTACACGACTTAATCTGACCCTAAAGAAGTGAACCCTTCGCCAAATTTTCTTTGTGCTCTCCGCCCACACTTGATCTCCCATGCGGTTAACCACAATACAGAGACTCTTCACGGACCTAAATCCAAAGAAGAACAGACCCTGTCTTTACAGTAACACCGGTAAACCGACCTTAAGGTCGGTCCTTTTGTCATCCCATTCCTGACGTGATAGGTGTGAGTGATCTGTGTACCTAGCTCGACCCCCTCCCGCCTCTTCCCCAGTCTTCGAAGGTCGTCGACAACACTCCTCGGTACCCCTCCTTACTCTTCTCCCTCCGTTGACGTCGTCCTTCCGGGTCCGGACTCGTGTGAGACGTGCGTCTGTTGTCGGTCGGACCGAGCACCGTTAAAGAGACAGTGGACCACCTGTCCAGGGCCGGCCTCCAATGTCTCGGTGTCAGAGGCTCGGTGAGTACACGGAGGACGAGGAGACGTCTCCACCGGTGGTCTACCAGACTGGAACACCGTTCAGGACTCTCTTTTGTTGACACTCGTGGTGGGAAGGGAAGTCCCCCGGGGGTGACTAGATTGGGGGGCGCCGGTACCGAGGAACAGAGGGAGTGGTAAAGAAAGGTGTCGATGTGCAGGGGTGGGCTGTCTCGACGTAAGTTTGCGTGTACTGGAGAACGTCTACCCTGGGTTTGTGGAGGTCCGACGGGGAGGACGCTACGGTAATTTAAGAGAGTTCACCCACCTAGACGTACCGCAGTGCGAGGCACGGTTCATGTTGTCTGCGTTGGTGGTCGGGTACTGAGACGGGAGCCTCTACCGTAAAGGTCAAGTTGTGACTTGACCCGTTCCTTCCGGTGCCCTCTCGTAGGTTGTCCTCCACTCGTTGGCAGAGGATAATTTATATTAACCTGTAGTCGTTCTGGGTTTTACATACGTTGTCAAAACTTTCTTTTTTTTTTGAATATTACGTATGGAGATTATTCAGGAATTAGTAGATAAATAAACATAGAATTCCGGGATGATACCCGAGTCTTGAGACGACCGAGGACACTTTTTAATTCTTGAGTTCACCCCCCACCCATCCCCTCTCTGAAGGAAAATAAATTTTTTTTTTTTTTTCTGTTTTGTGACCGTTAGATCACTAATGCTGAGGTCACCACCCTCGAGCCCGAGTTAAGGACCAACCCCTTGATTCTAGAGTACGACTCGTTCCACCGGTTTATGATGTTTTTTTTTTTTTTTTTTTTTTGCCTGACAAGGGACAATCCCTATAAACCATAGTCATGTAGAATTGTTTTTGATTGTAAACATATTGTCAAATATAACAGTAATGGGATGATACAGTATCACCCAGACGAGAATAAAAAATTGTCTACTCTTTTCACTCGGAGACAAAGGAGACACGAAACAGATTTAAGGATGTCGTATCGATTTCTTACATTTGGACTCTTTAACATATTCCATTAGTTTTATTTTATTACCTTTGAGATCTTTCTCTTGGTACAACAAAACACAGTAAAAGATGTTTACTGAAAGTTTCCTGGTTTCGTGTACCGAGAAAAGGATCGCTTATGTCTTCCGGTCGTTAGCTGATCGTAGGAACTATCCAGAGGAACCTGTACGAAGGATGGTTCCAATTTATTTGAAATAGACTATGTCATCTCGTCTCTCAGGACTTGGGTGATTATTACAAAATGAGATAAAGAAGAGAATGGTCCCTTCTTAAATTATGAAAGTATATTGAAAGTATCTTCATATATATTTTTAATTTACAAAATATTTGTACGGACATGATTTTTGAGAGTAATACCTTTAAGGGTTCCAAAAATTACGTCAGAAGGAAGTGTCTCTTCCCCTTTTGATAAAGTATATGTATGTATATATATACATTTTATAATGTATAAACACAAATTTATATGCTTTTCTTTTCGTCGTTACGAATTAGTTTTTATTCGAACAGGAACGATTTTGAGTCCGATATCGGGTCAATCTTGAGGTGGTATATGATTTTCTCGAAATAAGTTAAGTTTCTGTGAATTCAATAGGGCCGTGGGTTCTGGGAAAATATATACGGTGAAGGAACATATCAGTCATTGGGTATCTTCCGAAATAAAATATCCGTTTAGTTATTTTTGGGACCGTTGTCAATGTTAAAGGACTCGTTTCAAATAGGACTGTTGGGTCAGTAAATAGAAGACCGTGATTTGTGTGTTTTATAGGTAGGTATACTCCTTTGTACAATGTCGTATTCTTTTTTTAAATGGCGATTGTATTGGTTGTTTATGACTGGAAGATGATATTCGGTTCATGGTCCATCCCGTTTCATTCATGACTTAAAAGGGTTCTGTAAAGAGTAAAGAAACTTTATTCCTACTAAGTAAGTTATATTTGGAAGTTACCTTACGTCAAAAATGTATCCGACTATTCCAAATAATGAAGTTATTTGAGTTTATTCTTCTCTAGGAAACAGAATTGGGGAGGGAGTTAAGGTTTAAGAGTTTACGCCAGTGACAGTGGTTTCCGGTGTGCGTCGTCTCGTCACTGTTCCGCGACGGGAGCCTCCTCTCAGACACCTTGACTTGTCTATCCACACCTGACTGTGTGGATCTTGCGCTTTATTGTTCCGTAAGTTAGGTCACGATTCACCCCTCCTCGTCTCTTCCACGTTCTCCTTAGACCTTTTCCTTCTGGTCCCTTCCGAAAAATCATCGTCTTCCCCGAGTTTTGTCTGATCTATTTTGTTCATTCTGTACTTATCCTCTCTGTCCTTGGTGCCGTGTATGACAACCAACGGATGGTTTATGGGTCGGCACGGAAGGACCGTCTCGAATCCAAACAAGTTTACACTGAGTAGAGGTACTCATTTAAGACTAACCAGAATTGGTTAGTACGACTCTTTTCTTTAATGTATGTTTATGATTCTCTTCTCAACTCTTCTTATTTGTTGTTTGACAATTGGTATACATAAAGGATACCATTCTATGTCCAGTAATAAAAAGGAGGGAAGAGGAATAGAAGGATACGTAGGTCTAAAATTTTTAACTCATGGGTAATTGAAATCCTAATAAAGGAATGTTTCGGTTCATGTAGTTACTATGTTCATAAAAATCGTACAGATTGTATTAGAAGCCTCTTCCGTTACCGTGGGGTGAGGTCATGAGAACGGAAATTTTAGGGTACCTACCTCCTCGGACCTCCCGACGTCAGGTACCCCAACGACTCCCAGCCTGTGTTAACTCGTTGAAGTGAAAGTGAAAAGTGAAAGTACGTGACCTCTTCCTTTACCGTTGGGTGAGATCACAAGAACGGACCTCTTAGGGTCCCTACCCCCTCGGACCACCCGAGGGCAGATACCCCAGCGTGTCTCAACCTGTGCTGACTTCACTGAATCGTCGTTGTATTAGAAACTACATATGTATTTTCGGTTGTCCCCGTTTACTACTTGTTTAAGACTTAATTTTAAGATGATGTCTTATTTAGTACCGAACTGTCTCTCACTTGTTATGTACTTTCTTTACTGAAACGAATAAAGGAATGACCTTTTAAGTTAGTACGAACATCTTATAATTTCTGTAAAAGTAAATGAACATCTGTCATGATGAAAATCAGTTTCTTGTTAATTAATCGAAACTAATTTTATCCATTTACACGGTCGTTTAACACCAAAGTAATAGGAGAGATGTGAAAGACTTAAGGTACAGTTTGTGACATTGTTACTTGACAACTAAGAGGATGAACTAAAGGGGATCAACGAATACTTTATGATTAAATTTGGGGTTAAGACTCATATGTGTACAAGATAACGGAGATGAAGATTCGACGATTCGTGACATCCTGTTTCAAAGTCTCGGACAACCAAGGTGATATTCAAGAAACCCTCCGAAGAAGAAGTGAGGTCCACCAGGATCACCCCTATTCAGCTCCTAGGTCCTACCTGGGATGGTTGGGTTTCTCCTCTCACTAACCAAGTTCCTGAGCGGGTACCCTGTCCAGACCGGTTGATTTCAGGAGACCCCTAAAACGGTGATTTTCGTTTTTCCTTCTAAAATGTACGAGCAGAACCTATAGTTCTACGTTTCTGAATACACCCCGACAACTTCCAATAAAATGGGTAATATACCTCTGTCCGATTTATGGTGTCCTTTCTTGTTTTAGATTTTTGTGATTGTATCTGTGTTGACTTCGACTCTATACCTTTCGTACTCTTTTGAGAGTACTGACACTTTGGGGTTCTAGGTCCTGGTAGACTTCGGTTGAGGTAGCGATCTGAAGGATCTAGATGGACTTTGTTATTTAGGAGATACTATGGAGTCGACCCCAAGACAGAGAATGTGGGACACCTGAGGACAGTCCATTATCTGCATAAAGTTTGTGGTAGAAGAGAGAGGTTAAGTCTTTGATGGATGATCGTCAGGGGTTTGCGGACGAAATTCTACTTGAAGAAATGGGGTTTCCGTGAGAGTGTTGGGAGTCATCTCTCCCGAGAATTTTTTTTTTTTTACTTGACGTTCCGGAAAACAATACTAGACCGACATCCGTGGAAAGAGGTCGTACAGTTACAACTAGGAAGTAAGAACACTTTTCGGAGGGGAGGGTGTCGAGGGTCTCGTACCAAGACGGGATCAATAGGACGAGGAGACCGTGAACCAGAAGAAGGGTGTGGGACTAAGTTCACAAAGGGTTACTCAACAGAAACCGGGAGAAGGGAAAGGAAGACGGGAGAGAGGAAACCGTTCGAGAAGGATGGATTACAAAGGTCATTAGGGGAGTTTTATTTTCTGAGATTTTAGATATGGGTACTTTGAGGTAAGATCTTAGGGGGTGGGTAGGTAGAGTTCAGAACTGAAGTGTAGATATAAAGGTCCACAGGGATACGGAGAGAGTGGATTTTAGTTCGACATATAAGTCTTAACGTGCATGATAGAAGAGAAGACCTGGTTAAAGAGAATGACGTACCAGAAATCAAAACAGTTTTATGGTGGTTTGAGGACCATTAGACGTTCACTTCACGACCTTACCTGAAGGGACCACCAGGTCACCAATGCTGAGGTACGAGGGGTCACGTCCCCCGGCCCAAGCTAGGGATCAGCCCCTTGATCTAGGGTGTTCGGAGTTGATTCTCAAGTTGACGACGTTGATTTCTAGGGCGTACGACGTTGATGTTTGTATTTATTTATTTTATTTTCACTTCACAATAACTGTTGTTGGGGACGGTAGGGTCAACTCTGTAGGAGAACTCAGATAAACGTATTGTGGAATCCGGTTCAAGGGAGAAGGGAGAATGATAGAAAGTAGATGGACTCAAGTCTCAGAGTATCAAGAGTGGACCTGATGACGGTAATAGTAGAAGTAGACAAAGGGACGTGAGTGAGTCAGGGTTCGTAGGATGAGACACGATACTCTAATGTAACTATACTACCTTCCAGTGCAGACTGGTTCAGTAAAGGGTCGAGTTTTAAGGTATCGGTGCGTTGTGGACTGGGAGGAGGTGCTCAGACGGTTCTTTACAGGAGTCGAACCGGAAGCTGAGGAAAGTTCCAAAGGAAGGGTCTTATAGGAAAGTCTTTAGGAAAGATTTTAGTTTGGTTGTCTTTAGAGAAGACTTTAGTTTGGTTTGGGTCGTGAGGAAGAAAGACAGGGTCAAATAAAGGTATAGAAACGAGTAGGAGGAAAAAGGTGTAGAGGAGTACTTATTGAGACGGTAGGGAACTCCGAGAGAGATCTTTACGGTTCAGAAACTACTCCGGAAGGAATTAGAAAAAACGATCTTCAATAAAGGGAAGGAAAGAGGAAACTTGAGGCCATTGAAATGATGTGGTAAGTAGAGAGAACTTCCGTTCTTGGAGTCAACTGAAGTTGTTACGTGTGTCGCGAAATGGATTGTGTTCAGACTACTGAGTTACTTAACAGATTACTTCAGAAAGGAACAGGAAAAAAAGTGTAGATGTGACAGTCTACACCCTAACTTTAGTCTGGGTAATGATTGTCCGATACACTGGAACCCTTTAGTTGGAGTTCTTTTTAAGTCGAAGGAGTAGTGGTTTTACCCTTATGTATATCGGGTGTCTCAAAATACTTAAGTTTGTTTTGTTAGGAACGAGATCCTCCTGGACAGACCATGTGTCTGCCAGGTTATTCATGTCCTAGGGAGAGTAAAGAGAAGAGTGGCAATATTGGCTTAGACTCTCCAGGGGTGTAATGTGTGTCCCTTCCCACACTCAGCCTCTCGTGGGTATGTGGAGACACTCTACTGATGCATCAGAGATTGTCGTTTACATCCCTAGAAGTGATGGTTGAGTAGGATGGTTCCGTGATATTTCACCTTGTTCTCTTAAGGTTCTTTTATAAAAACTTGACAGTTTATAGTGTCAGTTTAAATAGTTTTTAGTGTCCCCCTTTAATAACGTCAACTTTTTCGAATAGACTCTTCGGAAGTAGTTCCCTCATTTGCAATTCACTCAGTTTACAATCAAACCTTCGTTTCCTTTAAGGAACATTTATGACCTTCTCTTGTCTCACACGATGAAAGATCTCGAGATCTGTTGGGTCATTCTGATAAACTCTGATGAAGACGTAGAGTCTATGTTTTCCACTATCCTGTATCACCTGTACCGCAACTTGATCCATCCAGATTAAGACCGAGTCTACGTATGATTGACATCGTGAACCTTGTACAGTGAGTAGATGACAACTCGGAACTATTAGAGTAGATATTTTACCATACCGATCTGGTCTTTTGGAGTAAGATCCTTCTAGAGAAACAATTTTTCAAAAGACAAGTTACTGGAATGATTCCCTATACAATCCATCGGTTGGTAGAAACTGTCAATCGAACCCCTGTATGAATCGTAATATCTAGTCTCATTTATCCACAGGAGAATTCGAAGAAAGGTTAGGATACGGAGAACTCTGTCATAGTGTCGAATCTTTAATTCTACTTTATGAACTTAGTCTAGCTGTACTTAAGTCTAGGACCGAGACTATGACTGATTACTGGATCACTCAAAAAGTGGAGAGATTTCGGAGGAACAGGTGTAGATATTTAATCGTACTACTATATATTCTTAGTGCACTCGTCATTTGGTCTAATATACGAGATTCAAAGAATCATGCATTATTTGAGAGTTATTTAAAACCGACGGTAATAATAACGATAACTTGGGATTTTATTGAAGGAAAACGGTCCGAACTGGTTAAAATTAATATATGTCATTGAGTTAATCTCTGGTATTTTGAATCGAAATCTTTTAGTTTTACCTAATGGTTCTGTGTCGTTGGTCCACGTTGAACACCAAGATTTACGTAGGACTTGGTCTTAAGATGACAGGAAAAAAAAAAAAAAAANCGGTCCGAACTGGTTAAAATTAATATATGTCATTGAGTTAATCTCTGGTATTTTGAATCGAAATCTTTTAGTTTTACCTAATGGTTCTGTGTCGTTGGTCCACGTTGAACACCAAGATTTACATAGGACTTGGTCTTAAGATGACAGGAAAAAAAAAAAAAAAACGATTTATTATAATGACTGGTTTATTATGTATCCTTAGATCAAAAGACAACTGTTGACGTGACGTTAATAAATTTGTTTATAGGAACACAAAAACCTTATTTGTTACGTGATAAATCTTCATCTCCTCTTAAGTTACTAACGTTGAATGAAAAAAAAAAAATTGAAAATAACACTGTAAATAAATAAAAAAGAGTTGAAAAAAAAAATTAAAAATAAAAATGAAATAAAATGAAATGTTATGACATAACCAAACGTTGAATGAAAGTTTACCAAGACTTTTTTTACATGTGTGTAAAATATAACAGACGTACATGCAAACACACACACACAAGTTGATAACCGATTTAATTTTATAAATATTGAAAATTACAATTGGGTGAGAAATAAAAGGACAAGTTTACTGAATGATCAAAAGAAGAATTTACAGAGATGATCCTTAATTAACAAGATGTCTGGGTGGACGGGGTTTTTTGTTCATGAGTCTCTGGATTAAAAGTGAAATCGTAACATTTCTCAAGGTTTCAGTTTCATGTAAAACTTTGTCTATCTTGATCGGATCAGAATATCATACATAATTTGTTATTGACATGTTCACGGTTTCGACCGTTGTCAAAGGTGACGACAACGTTGTAGATTCGAGTATCATTGTAAGTGCCTAAAGAGTCACCCTCGGATACCTTTTCGTCAACCTATAAGGAAGAGGACAAAGATTAATTTAGTTAAAGTGTTGAGGTGTAAAGTCGGTAAGGGATTTACCGATGGTTACGGGACTGTCCAGAGTTCCTGTCGGTTTTATGATACCGTCGTTGCACATCATACCCCTGAAGGGACCACCGAGTCTTCATTTCTTAGGTAGACGATTACGTCCTCTGGGTTCTCTGGGTCCAAACTAGGGACCCAACCCTTCTAGGGGACCTCATCCTTTACGTTGGCTGAAGTCATAAGAACGGACTTTTTAATGTACCTGGCTCCTCGGACCACCCATGTCAAGTACCCCAGTGTTTCTCAGTCTATACTACCTTACTGACTCGTGCGTCGTAGTGTAGTCTGTGGTTGAAACACCTACGATTGAATTATAAAAGGGGTTTAAGACGGAAAGGAAAGTATAGTGATTGTCTTTAGATATACCCGGGTAAGGTTGAGGGTAGAGGTTCGATTTGTTGGAGAGGGGGTTTATGAAGTTCTTTCTGTCGTTACAAATTATCCTAATCACTTTAAATGTAATGAGTACGTTACATCGTGAAGTACCAGTGGTTCGTGAAAATGTATTTATTAAGGGAGAAGGGAGATGTTATGATGACACTTCTCAGGGTAAAACTTCTCATCCTTTAACTCTACACCTTTAGTTATCTCAGAGTTCTGATGTGTAAAATACATAACTTAAATCCCAATCTAGGATACAAAAACCTAGGGTTCTCTTTGTCTCCCCCCTTTTGTTTAGTCACTTACCGTAGATCAGTAAGTCCCTTTTTTTTAGGATCAGAGGAGGGATAGCGAATGGGAGTATGGGTTAAGTCGAGGAAGTCCTATTTCAGATTTGAGGAATCGAATTTTTCAGGGAACCACTAGACCGGAGTAGAGGAGTGTAAAGAGATGGAAAGTGATAAAGTGTAAAAAGATAAAGTCAACGTTATTGGTAGTAGAACACAGGATTGTGAAGACTTTACAGATGGAGGTACGGAAACGTGTACGATATTCCAAGAAGGACCTCGTGGGAAGGGTGGGTAGGAGTGGATCGATTAAGAGTACACAGGAAGTTCTGAGTCGACGTCGATAAGACCTTTCGGAAAGGGTTTAGGAGGTCAGAGTTATTTGTCCAATGAAGTCCGAAGGCGACTGGGACGTGTGTGAACCTGTTAGAAGTGGTGCGGTGTGGTTCACAATCGAGGTGGAGAAGGAGACCTGGGAACAACAGGTTTACTTGAAAGACGTTACTACCTTTGACAGATGTAGACGTGACAGGTAGTGTTCTCAGTGATCGGTGTCCACCAATGACTTGTGAACTTTCTACCGATGGAGGTGATTTTTGACTCGTAAATAAAATCCAAATTAATAACATTCAGATCTAAATTTGTTGGTAGACACCGATCACCGATGCCCTGACCTGCCTGACAGTTGAGGTTCCTGTTTCTGGTGTGAATTGAACAGAACCACAGAAACTGTGGGTAGTATCCTGGGTCGTGTCTCGTGCTAAATCACAAACAGCTTTCTTGTTCACTTACGCATTTGTAGATATTTGTGAAGAAGTCAACCCTTGACTAAAGTGGGTTATGAGGGTCGTAAGGCCTAATAGTATATTTTAAGTCGGTTTGGTCAGTGTAGTACATTTCGTCTGGAGTAATTGATAACACCTTTTTTTTTTTTTTTTTGGGAGTCATTTAGTGAGTAAAGACAAGGCCCGTGAAGTCGAAGTGTTAGTGAGAATTTACTGAAGGTCTACTGAAAACCTGTTTCCCACTACGACAAAGACTTTATAATGTTATGAGGACCGTCGTAGTAAAACCTTACAGTTTGAGACGATGCCACAAAACATTTCTTTTTTTTTTTAATTTTTTTGCCCGAAAAAATGGGACTAAGATAATTGTACCTTTTCTTTAAGGGAGTTTACGGACATTCATATGGGTCGTATACTTTCTGATAAGACTTCCTGAGAAATTTTAATTGGTAGTCACGAGGACTGGTTTAAGTAAAGACTTTAGGGTATGTCATAAATGTCCTCGACATGCCTGAAGTGTCCTGCCCGAAGAACGACGGTATTCGTCTTACGCTTCGCTTGTTTTAGAACGACGTTTGCTGATCGTTAGTTTAGGTTAAACCAAGGTTAATTTTGAGAGTCAACTGTCTTAAACACTCGAACTACGTACGAACCAGTAAACTCTCAAAATGCTTTGGGTTCTACGCTTGAAATGTTTCGTCTCTAATCGGTCACTCCTGAGGTATAGGTCCGCGAGTGGCGGTTAGGGAGGTTCCCCCGACCGACTGTCAGTTTCCGTAACTGTTACACCACACGTGTGTACCAAGTGGTCTTGTTCCTCCCGTAGAGGTAAAAGGACGGGTCACGCAGAGTATAGAGACCCCCACTGGGTTGTCGACTTGGGTACGAGTGCTTACCGGAAAGTGACACACTAATGAAGACATTTCCCTCTGATTAGGATTTCCGACTTTGAAATACACTTTACTTTTCTTTATCCACTCTGTAGAAACTCGAACTAACCCTCCCACCCTTGACCCCCCGAAGTTTATGTGTCGAGTGACGAAAAAGTAAGTTACATTTACAGATTAATTTTTGTTTCTCGATAAAGAATGTTTTCTTAATTAAAGTGAGTTCCCCCTTTTTTTTGTTTGTCCGTTTTTATTTCATTTTGTATGTAACTTTGGAACATTAGGTACTGTTAACCATATGTTCGACGACGAGGGGCGTGGTGGGGGTGGAATTCGTGAAAATTTTGCTACTTTATTTATTGTCGGTCGTAAATGTAATGTGAATGGGACGAAGTACGTGACAGGATTCATAAATTGTAGATAAAATTAAGTAAGACAGAATAGACGTGGAATATCTGTTTCTTTGACTTAGCTCCCTCCAATTTATTGAACTGGGTCAAGTGTTCGAACCTTCACCGTTTGTTAGAGACAGGTTGAAAACGACACCCTTGTAATGTAAGTTAATTCATCACACCCTTCTTTTTGAAGAGGAATTGAAATGATTTAGGAATTGACGACAAAGTTGTCACAGTCTTTGACCCTCGTGTTGGACGAACAGAATAAAAGCTAAGGCTAAGGGGTACACGTCCCTCCCCGGCTGGATTCTATCCTCTCTGTCAGTGACTGAACCTAGATTTTGAGTTGTCGACCGACATCCCGTGTTAGACATTATACTTAAATCTAAGGAAGTCCCGATATCGAGAAACTACAAGAATGGTAGTTTGACAGTGGAAGAACGGAGATGTATAATGTATTAGGTAATCGAATCGACAAAAATTTCGGGAGGTAAATTGAGTTCAGTTGATACTGAAATAAAATAAAAAGTAGACTTAAGAATTTTCGATAACTAGCAACGGTTAAGGATATTTTAGATTTTCACGAATAAAACTACCATTTGAAATTTATCACACCTCTCTTTTTGTTTTACCTCCAATGTCCACCTTTCTTGAAGAGGAGGTACATTCGACAATTTAACCTTTACTCTCTACTGTGACGGTTCAAGTCTTTGTTCGAATTGCAATTTCCACAAGAGTCTCTGCGCTTCCTACAAGGTACAAAAGCGGGGTGAAGGTTTCTGGTGGACGGGTATCGGCTCCTTTCAAAAGACGACCCAATGTAACTCCAGTAGACGACGCAGCACTGGGACTTTACGACACCTAATAAGAAATGCCCGGACAACGGGTGTGTCGTTGAGGACACCGTTAGTATCATTAATGTGTTGTCGGAACAATAGAACCCTATCGCGACATTAATTGGACACAGTGACGGAGTAAGCACCAGTATTGTTAACGTCGTTTTTTCAGGGTACCTTCATCGTAAAAAGTAGGACTGAAAGTTTTTATTGAAGTCACTAGTGTGAAGAATTTTTGAGTCCAGACAAAGGGGGTTTTGTGTACCAAAGGTGATATGCCTCCGGTCACTTGGGTCAAGAGACTCACAGGGGACTCTTTGTCGTCTGTTAGAGACAACACTCTTAAAGGTTTCTCTTTTTCTCTTTATGAGTTTGTTTGTTTTTTTGTCAAGAGTTTTCTTATGAATGTTGAGGAGATCTTTTCCCTTCAAGAATTTACGTAGAAGACCATTGACTCATTACAATAAGTACGACTATAGGGACCTTTTGTATTTCAATTCTTCTAACAATTAATCCAATATAATATAAATTTCGTGAATTAAGTTGTCTTTTTAATAACCCACTATTTTAAAACATTTCTTCGTTCTTTTTACTCGTATCTTCTGTCTGTGTCCTTATCAGTATTAAATCGAAGCCTTACGTTACAATTCTTTTGTCTTTTCGAGTTACAAAATAATTTTTAATATAGGGTAGTAAATACGATATAGGTCTAAGACCCCAAAACGGGAAATTCATAAGAACCTTTTTTTTACAGAGGTTGATGGATGTTACTCACTCGACCACACCGGAAAGTCCCGAGACCATAAGTTTCATGACACATGGACTGTTTTTATTTGTTTGTTTATGGGTCTTGAACTATTTTCTCTAGATGTCCATGCCACCGAAGAATTCGGTGACAGTCCCTATTATTTTGTCCAGGATTGACATGGGGTCAGTATAAAAGACGTTTTGGATATTTTCAGGAGGTCCATTATCAACATTCATCTAAAGTAAAAATCGGATACTTATCTAAGTCCGACGTTTGTTCACGCATGTACTGTCCATACACCAGGTGAAGGTCAAAAGGGAATTTCTCTGTCGTCGTTCCTCCCATGGGCGAGTTGTTATATTGAGTCGTTAATTGATCAAGTTCGTCGACTTTTTTTTTGTGAAATAATTGGTAAAAGAAGAAGAGACTGTCGACAGAAAACCTGACCGAAAGAGGAAGGTGTGAAACAAACTAGACCTGTCACACTATGAGTCCACTTCCGTCGGAGTGGTCCCCGTCAGGGACGTCCAAGACCCAACGGGCGGAGTGGATCCACGGGGACGAAGAAAACAACGACGACGACGACGAAACAGCGATTCAGCACAGACTGAGAAAACGTTGGGGTATCTGACGTCCGTCGGGCGGTCCGAGGAGACAGGTACCCTAAGAGGTCCGTTTTTATGACCTCACCCAACGGTAAAGGAGGAGGTCCCCTAGAAGGACTGGGTCCCCAGGTATAACGTAGAGGACGTAACCGTCCACCTAAGAAGTGGTGACCCGGTGGTTCCTTCGGGCGGGGACGGAAAAATAGACGACTATTTAAGACACCAAGTTGGGTGTCCAGAGAGGAAAGATATTTCGTGGCATTTTTAAGTGTGTACACTGAAAGGGTACTGACCTAGTCTGTTTACCCAGATTCTTTCACCTTCTCTTTAGTTTGTGTGTCTTTGGTCGACTGTTATTATGGTGAAAGAAAAGGAATGAGACTAGTCCATTGTAAAAGGAAATTTCCTGTGACTCATAGTTGCATCCAGTCAGGGAAGAGGGGTGGAAGGGAGAGTGGTTGTCAATTTTCACCTTAAACGAAAGGAAGAATGATCGGAAAAGTTCCGTACAAACCCTTTGAAGAACCGAACCCTTATTATTGTTGTTACGTTATCGTTTTTGTCGTCATCGTCGACTGTACAGTGTTTATGGCTAGTCCCCTATTCTGACGTGCAACTAGAGTAAGATACTTCCCCCTTTGACTCCGAAGGACCCCGTTTTGTTGGAGGGACGCCGGTGATCGTTCACCACATTGTCCTGTACACTCGAGGTCTCGGGTTCTAGAATTGAGGTTTGAAGCTCAGAAAATTTTGAAGCGAGGTCGCCATCAGTCCTGTATTTCGTTTAGGACTCTGGTGGGTTCCAATTTTTCTCCGCCCCTGCGACGGGGGTTCTGGAACCGTTCTATTAGTCTCCTAGAGTCCTTCTCGTGAAGACGAACTTTTATTATTATTATAATTATTATTATTATTTTGATATTTATCGAAATCGATAACTTCTTTGTTTTAAGACTTTTAAGAGACCTCTACTTAGGAGACTGATTTCCCTAAGTGTACGTAAGGTTTCAACGGATAGTAATTTTTGTTGAGTTTAAGATGATTTCTATTAAATATTCTTTTATTTTAATTATGTGAAAAGATCCTTAATAATAAAAATTTATGTCCGGGACTATGATTAAATCAATTGCTAATAATAGGGACCCCTTCCCCTCCCCCCTCGGAAAGTAAAGGGTGTTTGTGACCTCGTTGTATGATCTCTTTGTCGTGGGGTTATCCCCAGTCTTCCTTACGACAAATTAGGACCCGGAACCAAACGAATAGACATTTTACCACCCCCACCCCTCGAAGTGACTACATGACCCCACGAAGGACCGGACTGTATATGAAGGCACTAAGTGAAAAAACCATCAAAACTACCTCCACGAGTGGGAAGAACTACTTTTATGTACTCCAAGTGTCTGGGACCACCGAGTCTCCCATTTCGTAGACGGACGTTACGTCCTCTGGACCCAAGCTAGGGTCCCAGCCCTTCTAGGCGACCTCTTCCTTTACCGTTGGGTGAGGTCATGAGAACGGACCTCTTAGGGTACCTACCTCCTCGGACCACCCGATGTCGTGTGCCCCACCGTTTCTCAGTCTGTTCTGAAGTGAAAGTGGACTACCTTTTCCGTCGAAAGACTTTTGACTGGTATTTCGTTGTAAATTTCTGAGGACCAAATAGTAATCTTTTGTTGTAAATTTCTGAGGACCAAATAGTAATCTTTTGTTGTAAATTTCTGAGGACCAAACAGTAATCTTTTGTTGACTTGGTGAAGGTGACCTTTGTGTAAAGCCAAGTCAGTCAAGTCAGTGAGTCAACACAGGCCGAGACGATGGGGTACCTGGCGTCGTACGGTCCGGAGAGCCTCAAATGAGTTTGAGTACACGTAACTCAGCCACTACGGTAGGTTGGTAGAGTAGGACAGTGTGAATGGAAATTGGTTTTGTGTAAATGGAAATTGGTTATTTTAGTAACAATTCTTATGTTGTTTTGAAAATTAGTGTGCCTTTTCGTTTTATTACTCATTCGTCACTAAGACGTTTTATAGTGTGTTAAAACCACAAGAAATCAGTAAGGTTATTGTCCCCTTTCCTCCTGTTGGCATTAACTGAAGGAATACTTTCCTCCGTGAGGTATGGCAAAGGAGATTTAAGAGTACACGCACACGAGTCAGTACAGACCGAGAAACACTGTGTACCTAACGTCAGGTGGTCCGAGGAGACAGGTACCCTGAAGATCCGTTCTTATGACCTCGTCCAACGGTAAAGGAGGAGGTCTCCAGAAGGGCTTGTTCCCTAGTTTGGGTATAGAGGACGTAACCGTCCATCTAAGAGAATGGTGACTCTCGGTGGACCCTTCGGGAAGGAGATTCAAACCCTGTGGACTTAAGTCCACTCGTAGTGTCGTTGTCTTTTTGACTGATTAACGGAGTCGTCTTTTTCTGTGTATTAATATTTTCTTAAATGTGGTGTGAGAAGGGACTTAAGGTCAAAACATTTTACGTATGTGGATATATTGAGAGAGTAAAAAGGGGGGAGTCTCATTGTTCTGTATTGTCCATCAAAACGACACTCGATATTTACGTTAATCACCCTGAGGTATAAATGTTTGATTATACACAATTTGTGTGAACCACTCCAAAAAAAAAAAAAGAGGGTTTCGAAGTCTCAGTCTTCGTTGTGAACAAAGGTTTGACCAGACTTAAAGTGTATGATAGAAAAATCCACAAAAGGAAGTATAAAAAGACCCGGAGTAAATGTTTCGTAAACGTTCATTCCTCTTCTTTTTCTTTTCTTTCCCTCCCCCCTGGACGTTCTACATTAGAGGTCTCTTCGCGACCTTTGTACACCAATGTCTCATATTCCACCCACCCATGAGTAAATTTTATTACTCCCGATTACCACTATTTGTTGGGTGTCTGTCGGGGTTTTCATCTAAGGTCTGGACTGTAGTGGTTGTGGTCGTTCTCTCGAGGTCCGAAGCCTACGACCCCCACTACTGAATTGACATTGTTAAATGTTTACCTTCGGGATTCGGTTATTAATGTTTATATAACCCGAGTACCCGGATATTTAATGATTTCATGTATTCATTTTCTTTTACCATGTCTTTTAAAAATCGATCTTCTATTGTGGGGATCCAGTCACGAAACTGTAAGTACTGCTCGTTGTGTTAGATCGGTCCTTGTAGACATCAATTTGGGTCTCTAAACATTAGGACCCAAGGATACTTCTTTTATTCATATTCCATCTTTTGTTTTATTAGAATACTCCAGTCTCTGGTGGTTGAGTTTTCGGAGGTTTCTCACTAAAGTTCTCTTACGTACCGGAATAAACCTCGGTTGGACCGTATTTACCTTCCTGCGTCCGGAGTTTCTAATTCCGAAAATATACCTAAGTGGTCGTAATCGACACACTAGAACCCGTTTGGCCAGTAGAAAAGACTCGGGACCGAAGAAGTAAATCTATTTCTTCCGTCATCATTGATTCAGGGTATCGTAGGACACTTCTGGTCTTTTACAGTTCAGTGCAACGACAACGAGTCAGTCATCAGTACAGGTTGGGGTACCTGACATCGGCTGTTCCGAGGAGACAGATACCCTAAAGGGTCCGTTCTTTTGACGTCACCCATCGGTATAGGATGAGGTCCCATAGAAGGACTGGGTCCCTAGCTTGGACGTAGAGGACGTAACCGTCCGTTTAAGAAATGGTGACTCGGTGGTCCCTTCGGGGTACAGTTCAGTGCATATTTTTCGATTTATTCATTGTCCACAATACAGTAGTAACAGGTACAAAATGACGAGGATCTTCGACACACTTAGGTGACCTGACTCTCGGTCGTCCGGTTCGTGGAGTGACGGAAACCACCGGAAGAAAGGGTCTTTTCTTTGGTGAAAATGTGTTCCCTTTATGATTTACCACGTCTTCCAGATCTTGGACCTCAACAAGGATTGATGTTTTGACCTAAGATTTGAGGTCTTAAGGTCCTCAGTTTCTACAACTCTATCTTCTCGAGAAACTCTACTTTCTTAAAACAAATTTTTTTTTTCATTTTGCAACTCCGGACCAACTACTGTCTCTTCCTTCCCTCTGTCCCTCTCTTCCTCCATCCTTTAATGTAGGAGTATCCTTTTAACAATCTTTATGTCCTTGCTATTCTCGGTAAAAGTTTACCGAAACGCGGTCCTCCTGAAACGTGGTATTCACTACTTGGTCCTCAGTCTTGGGTCTTGAAAATGAATTACACCCCTTTACGGACTTACATACGAAAGATATGTATGACCAAGGTATTGTCTAAAGAAATATTAAATCCGGAGAGTTCCATATGGTTGACCTTGTCCCGTGTACGTATAGTCTGGGTCACATTCTAAGGGGTCAAAAATGTTATCTCTAGTTTTCACGTTTTCATGTAGTGGGGTGATCCTTTTATTTCCACTTGGGAGGTTATGGTCGTCAGTGGCTGAAGTTTTAATTGTGACTTTCCCATGTTAACAAATTAACTTTGACGATTTAGAGGGGTCACCAATTTGATAGAAAAAAGGTGAGTATTTTAAGTGATTACGGTTTCATAGAGGACTCATCTCTCTTTGTAGTACAAAGTTGTTCCATGGAAAATTTTAGGGACATTTTACGAGGGCTTCGCTCGGGTTGGACAAACGACTACCGGGTCTCACATGGTGGTGCCTGAAGCGGTGGCGTACGAACGACCAGACCCGGAAAACGGTGCCCCAACAAATTAAAATTTATATGACACTAACTAGGTTATAATAGATTGAAACTTATTTGGGAGGATAAACACACTCTATTTTGACGTGAAAACGACATCATCATTGCGTTTATAATGGGCCGGTATACTCTTCAACTATTTAATATAAATTATTTAATGTTTGTCGAAGATGTTTTGTGTAGTAAGAGCTTTGGCAAGGGGTCTTTTACCACCACTACAGGACTTTGAGTCGTCTGTGTGCGACTGTTATTATTTCTTGATTATGATAAGGTTACTGAAAAGCTCCCAGAATAGTAGGTGGTTTTTAAAAGTCCGGGTGTCTACAGATGACAAACTTGTTTTTGTTTTGTGATTTTGATGTGAACTTTTTGTAGGGACCACCCTGTGTGACCTTCCCTTCCAGAGAGAGTGTCTCTTCGCTACATCTGTGTGTGTGGTGGTTCCAAGGTCTGTTCCGCGCACCTCTCAAATTAAGGGAAAAAAGGGGGAGTTATAAACAAATAGACAAGCCGACACGGTCCAGAATCAACGTCGTACACCCTAGATCAAGGGACTCGTCCCTAACTTGGGTCCAGGGTGTGTAACCCTCGAGTCAGGTGACCTGACGGTGACCCGATGGTCTCGTCAGGGTTCAAATTAAAGAAAAGACTGTCCTAAGACTTGGAAACCCGTTCACTAGAGAAAGTGAGTGGTGAAAATATTATTGTTTCGTTAGATATAAGCGACAAAAATTTCGTGACTTTATGTCTCTTTTGGTAGTTGTTATAGTTATGAGTCCTTATTGGTGACAAGATAAAATACCCTCTGTAATGTCCAAGAAAAAGATACCTACCATATATAAAAGTGGTTATACTTTACGATAGTAAGATTTGTACACATAGAGAACTGAACATAAGAAGTGAACGTTTTACCTTTTTTTTTTAAGAGACTTTCATAGAAAATTCCTTTCGCATAAATTATATATAGAGCTACGATAAAAAACCGTCCGGTATATAGTACTCTCCCTAGCGGAAACGTGGACCTTTAGTGACACGGTTTTTCTTTTCTCTATTCAGAGAAAAGGCCTCTGTTCCTCTATGTGACAGTGGACAAATTGTTGATACATGTTTCGTGGGTATATTCACGTTCCGTGACGCGATCCCACCACTTCAAAAATATAGTTTTCTATCCAAGTGTCAAGAGAATGAAAGAAAATTAATTTTAAGTAGTCAGACGAGATAAGAATGGACCGATAATGACGACTTCTGTAACAACGTTGCACGTTAATTTAAATTGGAAAGATTTTACGTAAGAACGTAAAACCTTCGTTATTCTTGTCGATGTATCCACATTTCTATGACGAGAGATTAATGTGACGTCTTTACCCCGGTTTTATCTTACCCTCGGTAAAATCAGTCTCAAACGAGACTCTATAAAAAACTGGAATGTACAAAAGAGTGACGATCTACCGTACTACCTGTGGGAAGACTACGGCACATTTTACAAAGGTGAGGTTAAAATCCGTCGTCCTATTTAACCGAGGTATGATAGACCGTAGAAGGGACCACAAAGTTTGTGTTTCCGAGTCACGAAGGGTCGTCTTTCTTAGGTTTTGTACTAAAGAACTCGGGACGTTAGGAATTCTCCACTCGACAATGTTATTGGTACACTTTCGCAATCAACGAGTCTACACAAGCTGAGAAACACTGGGGTTACCTGACATCGGGTGTCGACGAGACAGGTACTTTAAGAGGTCCGTTCTTTGACCTCACCCAACGGTAAGAGAAGAGGTCCCCTAGAAGGGTTGGGTCCCTAACTTGGGTCCAGAAGAGGTAATGTCCGTCTAAGAAATCGCAGACTCGACGGTCCCGTCGGGTCTTGTTGGTATTGACTGTGTTTTTATCTACAATTAATAACGGTTCTTCTCAATGGTAGAACATTTCAGTAACAGATTATTCCATGAACTTATAGGATCATATGTCAGAAGTTTAGAATTTTTTATTATTATTTTTATGTCATTT
The DNA here is from genome assembly GCA_006410555.1 of Capra ibex. Taxonomy (NCBI): domain Eukaryota; kingdom Metazoa; phylum Chordata; class Mammalia; order Artiodactyla; family Bovidae; genus Capra; species Capra ibex. Next base: position 14,707,434 of record SJYO01033645.1, on the reverse strand, counting down.
TTACAAAACCGAGATCTTCTATATCTCTTACGACTTAAGTAGAATATTAGTAGATGAAAGTACCTACTTTTGGGGAAAATCGTAAGAATTTCTGAAAGTTTCGAGATAAAGGTGACAATTCTTTTAAATTTTTCTGTTTTGTTTGACCTTCTGTTGTAAACGTTTTGTGTAGACCCTATTTCCTAACATAAATATTAGACCTTTCTTGAGAGTTTTCAGTTATTTTTTAGACTAAAAAGTTACCCGTTTTCCAAACTTATCCGTGAAGTGAATAATGTGTTACTGTTTTCTAATGTGTTTACCGTTTTTCGTGCATTTTTCTACAAGTTGTAATCAGTAATCACTTTACGTTTAATTTAGTGTTACTCTATCGTGAGTCGATATACTTACCGATTTTACGTTTTACTACCTGTCCCTTCGGACCGTACGACGTCAGACACCCCAGTGTTTCTCAGCCTGTACTGACTCGTTGACTTGACTTGACTTGACTTTTACGTTTTTTTTATTTAACTGTCATTATTCACGACTGTTCCTATATCTGTTTGACCTTGAGAGTGTGTGCCAATCACCGTGTTGGTGAGACCTTTGTCATACCGTCAAAGAATATTTTAATTTGTGTGTGAATACTGGTACTTGTTCCATATTTACCTACCCTGTCCTCTTTCCGACTGATGTTGCCCTTTACTTTCTTGAAAAGACCGGGTCACCTTTACCAGATATAGAACTAAACGTACCACACCAATGTACCAACATATGTAAATAGTTTTGAGAGTCTTGACATATGATTTTTCATTTTCATGTATGGGTGAGGTCATAAGAACGGACCTTTTAGGGTACCTGCCTCCTCGGACCATCCGAAGTCAGACCCCAGCGGTTCTCAGCCTGTGCTGACTCGCTGAAGTGAGTGAGTGAGTGTATAAAATGATATGCATTTAATTTGGAGTTCCGGACACAACCGGAAGTGTTTATTCATATACATATACTATAATAGAGAAGTGTAAAGAGGGTGTCCTTTTTATTAAGTAGGACTCCGATCTTCAGGAGAAAAGGTTGGGACGGGGGTTTGGTTTGTACTACGTGTCGTGACCAAACCGAACTCTTAGTTCTTTGGATGTCCTAAAAACAAAAACTAAACGGAAAAACCCACAACAAAACCAACAAAAATGTCGGAGACGATAGATGGACCTCCCGTGACCTGGTTCGGAGAAGTAAGAAAGAAATAACTCGTGGACAATCCTAACACTGCCTGACACACGACCCAGGGTCTGTCTATTTCTGTCCATTCTAATGGGATTCCCATGAGACGTTATTGTTTCGTTATTTATTTATGGTACTAGACGTACCATGTCGTTCCCTTCTACCAGTCGGATTGACCTCGGTCTCTCTCCGAAGGTCTACGTCCCGACACCATAACTCCATCTTTCCCGTCTATAAGGAAATATCTCTCGACGATAAAGTGAGACACCAGAGTGTGTAATTCAGTCGTGACAAAAAGTCGTCTCTACGTTAACCGAAAACTCGTTCTCCTAAGAAGTAATAAATTCTGTCAGAACGAGTGATATGTCACGAACCGTGGGGACCAGGAGGTTACGTGATTAATCACGTTGATTTTTGTAAGGGGTCTACGAAGGTTTGAAGGGGCATCCTTGGACCGTCGTGTCTCTCCCTAGACTTTAGGTAAGTCAGTCACTGTTTACCGTAATTTTTTTTTTCTTTATATTCCTTATCAACCCGAAAGGACCACCGAGTCTGTCATTTCTTAGACGGACGTTACGTTCTCTGGACCCAAGGTAGGAATCCAGTCCTTCTAAGGGACCTCTTCTCTTACCGTTGGGTGATGTCATAAGAACTGACGTCTTAACGTACCTGTCTCCTCGGTTCACCCCCAAGTACCCCAGAGTTTCTCAGTTCTGTGCTGACTCGTTGATTCTGAAAGTTAAAGAGTACCTTGTCAATTAGAGTTTCAATTCGTACAGTGTGTCTGTTTCTTATTTATGATAAAGTACTGTCAATAAATCTAAAGTATGTATAAAACCCGATACCACATTTTGCATCAACAGTGACCTAAGTATCCTTTTTTTTTAACTTTCGGAGACTTAGCTATTGAACAAACAAACCCTTCTCCCACGGAAGATGTGTCAAGTCAAGTCATCGAGTCAGTACAGACTGAGAAGCGTTGGGGTACCTGACGTCGTGCGGTCCGGAGGAACAGGTAGTTGTCGAGGGTCTCAAATGAGTTTGAGTACGGGTAACTCAGCCACTACAGTAGGTTGGTAGAGTAGGAGACGATAGGGGAAGAGGAGGGCAAAAGTTAGAAAGGGTCGTAGTTCCAGAAAAGGTTCCTCAGTCGAGAAGCGTAGTCCACCGGTTTCATAACCTCAAAGTCGTAGTTGTCGTCAGGAAGGTTACTTATAAGTCCTGACTAAAGGATCTATAGACCAACCTAGAGGAACGTGTGGGTTCCTGAGAGTTCTCAGAAGAGGTTGTGGTGTCAAGTTTTCGTAGTTAAGAAGCCGTGAGTCGGAAGAAGTGTCAGGTTGAGAGTGTAGACATGTACTGATGACCTTTTTGGTATCGGAATTGATCTGCCTAGAAACAACCGTTTTATTACAGAGACGAAAACTTATACGACAGATCCAACCAGTATTGAAAGGAAGGTTCCACATTCATAGAAAATTAAAGTACCGTCGTCAGTACTAGACGTCACTAAAACCTCGGGGGGTTTTTTCAGACGGTAACAAAGAGGTAGATAAATGGTACTTCACTACCCTGGCCTACGGTACTAGAAGCAAAAGACTTACAACTCGAAATTCGGTTGAAAAAATGAGAGGAGAAAGTGAAAGTAGTTCTCCAAGAAATCAAGAAGAAGTGAAGGACGGTATTCCCACCACAGTAGAAGTATAGACTCCAATGACTATAAAGAGGGTCGTTAGAACTAAGGTCGGACACGAAGAAGGTCGGGTCGTAAAGAGTACTACATGAGGTGTATATTCAATTTATTCGTCCCACTGTTATATGTCGGAACTCCATGAGGAAAAGAATAAATCTTGGTCAGATAACAAGGTACAGGTCAAGATTGACAACGAAGGACTGGACGTATATCCAAAGAGTTCTCCGTCCAGTCCACCAGACCATAAGGGTAGAGGAAGTCTTAAAAGGTGTCAAACAACACTAGGTGTGTCAGTTTCCGAAACCGTATCAGTTATTTCGTCTTTATCTACAAAAAGACCTTGAGAGAACGAAAAAGGTAATGGGTCGCCTACAACCGTTAAACTAGAGAACAAGGAGACGGAAAAGATTTTGGCCGAACTTGTAAACCTTCAAGTGCCAAGTGCAAGACGACTTCGGACCGAACCTCTTAAAACTCGTAATGAAATGATCATACACTCTACTCACGTTAACACGTCATCAAACTCGTAAGAAACCGTAACGGAAAGACTCCCTGACCTTACTTTTGACTGGAAAGGATCAGGACACCGGTGACAACTCAAAAGGTTTAAACGACCGTATAACTCACGTTGTGAAAGTGTCGTAGTAAAAAATCCTAAACTTTATCGAGTTGACCTTAAGGTAGTGGAGGTGATCGAAACAAGTCTCTGTCACCCTTATACAATTTACTCTATTTTGATCTCCCCAGTTGTTCTATTTTGATATGTCCTTAACTTCATGATTTCGTCTTACCTATATTGACCGTTTTCTTCGATGGTTCTGTTCGTCTTTTATGTAGGGGTTTCCGGAGACACTTACTGAAGTTCTTTAGTGTTGAAATAAGGTTTTCGTATCCTTCGATGGTCTCCTTCTGATTCGTACAGTGCAAACGACATCTTTCTAGTAAGATCGTCGGTAGAAGACGGTACCCTGCCTTCCTTCCCTTCAATCCTTCTTCTTTAAGGTCGAGGAGACCTTGAGTCGAAGGAGATGACATTTTATAGGACATGAACGATTGAAGCTTCCAGAAAAATTTTAGATAGTAATACTGAAGATGAAGCTGTAAGGACGAGGACGTGTAAGGTACGTATTAATCATCTTTTACTCTTTGGGACACTAAGTGCAAAAAGGATATACACGTCCGATGTAAACGAATACAATCGTTCACATACATAGTCCTGTCTGAATTTGTATGGGGGAAGTCTTAATGTTCCCAAGTCGTTAATTCTTTCTGCGTACTGAAGTAAAGGTTTCCATTATAAAATACGGCATTAACAAATACCAGAGCCACTTCGTTATGTCAGATCCTCTGTGACTTCCCACACAAGAAGTTCCTCTACGATTGGGTTGTTCCACCTTCTGTCTCTCTCGTTTTGTCGTCACACATTTATAGTGTGACGTTGTTTTCAGTACACAGTGAATTGTAATGTGCAGGAGTTTTCTCATTGAATTTTGTTATTTCGGTCAATCCGAGTAAGTTATAGAAAAGATTATCACTTTCTTTAAGACTAACAAAAACTCCGACAAACGAAAAACAGTAAAATTTGTATCGGACAAAAGTTCACACTCTACACAGGATTTCTCCTTTTATATTTTACAAGATTTAGATCTCGTCACAAATGATTTACCGGTTCTTGTCAACTTATGGTTTCTGTTTTTCTTGTAATAAAAGAAAACATATCAAACTTACTCCTGGGGATCGTAGACCGTAGTGTACCTTATCTGTTCCCAATTTGACATTATAAGGAACAAAAGAACGATGAATTGCCGGTAAGAGTCTGTAAGAGACCCACAGTTGTCGACAAGACCATTGGGATTGCTACTGTTTTGTCACGAGTAATGGTCGGTTCTGTGTGTTTGTTTTACGATAAAGTTATCAGGTAAATTGTAGTTGTTCTTCGTAACATTCCTGACAGCAGACCCGACTAACCTTTGTGAGTTAATGAAGTAGGATCGTCTGTTTTACGTGATAAGTATTTCTTTAGTTAGGGTGTCGTGAATAATACCATTTATAAGATTAATTGATTTGCCAACGACAAAATAATACCGATGTGAATAATTGTGGTGACTATCCTTTTGTAATGAAGTACCAGGAACGGAAATTTGTACGTGTGGGTGGGTGCTTTTGACAAATCTACGTATAAAAGATTTTGAAGTCGAGTGTTGGTTAATTACCTACCACTTTAGTGAAATTACCCAGTATCGGTTGAAAAAAAAAAAGTTGCCTTTATACTTTCTTATCGCTTATTTTGTCTTTTTGTAGTCTTACGTAGTTTACATTATTTCCATTCATGACAGAGTCCTTTAAAACAAAGTCGTTTACACCCGAAGCCAGAAGGTCTAAGTATGTGTATCAAATCAAAGTTCAAGTGCATGTGACAGGCACACTATATCACTCTTGGTAGTCAAGTTCTTGACCCGATAAGTTCGGTTTAGAAAAATAAGGAGGACGGTTTACCTAAGTTTTGATGTCGACGAAGGGGTCGTGGTGGTCCATCTTACCTATATTCATTGGAAATTTCATCATGAAATTCATGTGGGGTCATGGCAGTACGAAATCACTGTCGTCAAAAGATTTTGTCATCGTCAAACTCCCTTCCAGTGTTATCCGATGGGACTTGGAAGAAGTAAATTTTTTTTCACCCCCACCCCCCACTACCGCTCCTCTCCGACAATCATATCCATTCACCGTTTCTAAAAATTTTTTATTATTAAGATTATGGTTTTAGTCCTTTTTTTTTTCATGGAAATCGGGGTGGGGGACTATAGACCACCGAGTCTGCCATTTCGCAGACGGATGTTACGTCCTCTGGACCCAAGTTAGGGACCCAGTCCTTCTAGAGGACCTCTTCCTTTACCGTTGGGTGAGGTCATAATGACGGACCTTTTAGGGTACCTGTCTCCTTGGACTATCCGATGTCGGGTACCCCAGCGTTTCTCAGGTGTGCTGATTCATTGAAGTGAAAGTAAAAGAAAGTGAAAAGACTATGGACCCCTCCACTCTTCCCGACGACTAAACTCAAGTTGATACACACCGGTCACCCAATTAGTTAGTGTGGATACATTACCTCGATGGTTTTTTGGGGATTTACTCCTCCAAACCTTTCGAAGAGTCGAAAATTGTATAGGTACACGCCCCTCCCAGTGAGGGGGGTTGAGGTACCCCTGTCTTCGAAGACACGAGGTCTGGAAAACCTTGAAGTAGGAGACATGGAGAAGTAGACCGAAAAGTAAAATTTAGGAAATATTATTTGGTCTCTATTATTTTTATTTAATTAATTAAAATTTTTAATTTTTCCTCTCTGTATGTCCGTGTGTAAAATTTGTGATATAATGTGATAATGAAAAGTTGACAAAGTTGCATTGACAGTTATTTAGTCGACTCAAGTGATTTAAAGATAAACCAGTGGGACCCGAGACCCCGAAGGGACCACCGAGTCGTCATTTCTTAGACGGACGGTCACGTCTTCTGTCCAAGTTAGGCGCCCAAGTTAGGGACCCAGTCCTTCTGAGGGACCTCTTCCCTTATCGATGTGTAAGATCATAAGAACGGACCTCTTAAGGTACCTGTCTCCTCGGTCCACCCGATGTCAGATACCCCAACGTTTCTCAGTCTATACTGAATTGTTGATTTGTTGTGGTCGTTTGGTGTGGGACCCGAGATAGGTCTATAGGTCTTCATCTATTGTCGTACTATTTAAAAGTGAATGATACATACTCTACAAATATTTATTAGACTGTTTTGGTACGAAATGATTACATCACTGAATTTCCAAATTTTGTTGTCATTGTTTTTTGATGTGAGGCCATTTAGGGAAGGTTCCGGGGTTTAGGTTCTCCGCGAAGGGTTGTTCGTGATATACGTGTAGGTTATTAGTCGGAGCCGTTATCCTCGAAGATAAAGGTTCTGTGACTCCGTGACTGGAGTAATACAACTCCGTTCTCCTTTTAAAGTTTGGTACTCCGTCGAATGTGGGGTTCCGGTCGACGGTTGCCAGTTCCGGGCTTGGGTCCCCGTCTACGACCCCAAAGTGGTAGGGATGTTACGACCAAGACACCCCGTTAGTGAAGGGAAGTTCGGTCCTCCGTGCGTTATGTTGGGGGGGTTTGTGTGTGATGTATGAGAAAGAAGAGGAGAGACTACCGGTGAAAAAATTTCCCGAACATTTTACATAAGATAGGAATCTCCTTACTGAGTTTTAACATTGACCCTACTGAGTTAGTAAAGACAACTGATGATCTGTTGTCTGTAACTACTACTGCCAAATGTTTTTCAGTAAGTTCTATAGGGGAACCCTTACTGAATGTCGAGTAATTTCAGTGATGTCTTCTTCGGTCCGTTAGTTTGGACTCTACTAGGACCTAGAAACTCTCGTTTATGAGAGTTGAGACTCCGAAACATTATGAAGACCTGTCGAAGCAAAAAATGTTCTGAAGTATAAGATTTTTCAGACCCTGTGTTTTGTAAAGTGACAGGAAAACTTAAAACGTTAGTAATACCCATTATACCAGGAGATAAAAAAAATTGGACCTGTCTTTTGTTACCCGATGGACTTTAGATAAATAATTTATTTTTCTCTCTCTGTATATGTGATCCTTCGGGTTTCGTGTTATAAGACATTACTGGATATACCCTTTTCTTAGATTTCTTCTCACCTATATACATATACGTATTGACTAAGTGGAACAACATATGGACTTTGATTGTGTTGTAAGATTTAGTTGATATGAGTTTATTTTTAAATTTTTGTTTTGTTGTTTCCGTACTACTTATCAATTTTTTTTCAATAATAAAATCTTACAGATAGATTATTTTAGAGAGTTAAGATGTCAACTGAACTACGTAATAACTTCGTCAAAACAACTTTCAACTCTTCTTATTATAGAATCGTTTATTTAAGGATATTACTTCTCCTATAAATTACGGGAACTGGAGGTCCCTTTAGTCCGTGTGTGAAGACTAAGTAAACAAGTCGTCGCGTCCGCACGTGTGTGTGTACGTGTGTGTGTTTGTGTATGAGAGAGACGTATTTCTCAAATTGGTATTAACTCCTTACAAATTCTAATCCTCCAGTTAAGTCTATGGTTATTCCTCCAACTGTTGTGTAAGGTCAGACGGAACCTGTTAGGATCAAATGTAGATAGCAAAGTCGTATTCCTAATTATCACGAGGAAAAGTGAAAGTTTCCATTCCAGTAGACCTACTATTGAACTTAGTAGTAGGTAATTGTCGGTATCCATACTCACTTGTCACAACTTACTCAACGCTACCCTTCTTCACCTTTAGAACCAAACCTAACGGAACCCCTCCCGAATTTATTTTCCGATTAAGGAGTAAACATATTATAATACTCTTTTTATTATTGTACCTTTTGTAGAGTAACTTGTAGACATCGTAAACATTTAATAGTGAAACTAGTTAAAAGACGAGAAGGTGAATCTGGAATACGAGGTGCTCCCGTCCGGGACACAAAACGAGTGTTACCATAGGGTTTAGAAGTCGAGTCACACCAGTGTCAAATTACTCCCTGTGCCGTCTGTGGTACGATTTACGAAATAGTCAGTACATTGTTCAGGAAAGAATCGTAAAGGGTTTTTTCTCTTTACGAATTCTTCCGAATTAAAGGGTGGATAGATTTCTGTCAGTTTCTGGACCGACGTCCTCTTTTCTTTCCTCCTCCGTGCATTTTATAGAAGTAGGACTGTCGACTGTAAACTAGACGAGGGCCCTGTCTGTGGTTCTCGTGTAACGAATACCTGTCGTTTCTCGTGATTACTGTCCGAAGGAGGGTTTCCGATGACGAGATTGGTTCATTATTGGAATGTACGTTTGTACAAACCCCCTTTCGCTCGTTCCGCAAGTAAAGTTATGTTCAAGGACCCAAATTTTTATCGAACCCTCCTTACTAATTTTAACCTAAAGTCATTGATTAAAAAGAAGGAGTTTTTAAGTTTTATGTCCGAAACACGATATTTATCGTAGAGTGTCTTGGTGACTTGATCTTTCGTCTCACCAATTTTCAAAGAGGGTCTTCGGACTGGTTCTCGGGACACAAACTTGTGTCGAGACCACCGAGTGGCCGAGATATTGGGAGTCGTTTTAGGGAATTAAAGAGACACGGAACCAAAGAAGTTCGCAGTTACCCCTATTGTGAAGACTGAAATCTTACAGCGACCCTTCTAATTTCCTACCTTGGAGATCGGTCCCGGGCCATGTCAAAGGATCGGGTGTCGTTTGTTTCTTTCAGTCGGTAATAATAAAAATGATAATAGTAGTAAGGAGTAGTGGTAGACCAGATTGGTAGAGTAAAATTATTACTCCGTTGACTCCGGGTCTCCCCAATTTAAATTAATTAGTTTCTTTGGTTCTAGTCTTGATTCTTCTATTTAGGGTCAAGTACCACGGAAAATGATGAGATTTGACCTTTTATAACGACATTATAAAATTGTCATACGAGACCCTGACCCCTTCTATTGAAGGGGTCTTTGTATAAGTTACCGCGAATCTGAGATTTCAATTATCCATTCTCGACCAACTTGGGGAGTTGACATCGAGTTGATTACTCGTTCACCCTGTTGGTTTTGTGACTTTCTCTGTTTGGTTACGTACTTTTCAGAGAAGAATATATAATTCCTACGATCAGGAACTTCTTCAGAATTCAAACTTTGACTCCGACCCTTAAGGGACCGCTAGGGTCAGCAGTCCCCAGGTACGAAGGTTACGTACTCAATCTAAGGACCAGTCCCAGGATTCTAGGATGTACCGAACGACGTACCATTCGTCCGTTCGTTTCTTCATACATTTATTTATTTATTTTACTTCGGTTTGTCATTTTACTTTAAGACCTGTGGAAATACCTACCCAACTATACAAGTCAAAATACATTTCTTGGCAAGAAATTTGTTTCTTGTCTGTCAAACAACAAGTCGCATCGAAATAACCGAACGACCAATTTTGGACGGGAGAATTGAACCCCTCTCTCCTTCCTCTACCTACGTTTAACCCAGTCTTCCATCCCTCCCGTCCTGAAGGACCTACGATTTCTTTATCGGAAGTACTTCCTGTCTCGACAAGTCCTTTGTCGTTCATGCGACCGGCCCGACCCTACTTCTCAAGTGCCCAGTCCCGTTTGGGCCTTCCTATTGTGTCCGAGTGTAATGTCTTGTGTGACTTACAGGTATATTATTTCTTAAACTCCTGTCTGTGTTTCTCAATACCTTTTGACAAATTCCTTGTATTTCTTCCGGCGAAACGTTTCTTTAAGATCACCTACCCGTGCCACAAATGATAGAGATGTGGAAATGCTCCTGGAACTAACTTTAGCGTGTGACTGTGTGACAACGACCGGGCACGAATTACCCCAGTCCTCGTCGTAGTGGTACTTTGCCTAACGATACCTATAAGATCCTTAAGCTACTCCAATACTAAGTACTTCGGTGTGTCATAAGAGGAGTAGTCTCGGGAACCCTTTTTCAAGAGAGACTGGAGGTAAGGCTCTTGTCGACGCAAAGAGGACGTGTCGCGCAGGAAAGATAGTATATCTGTTACACGTTGGTGTCTTTACCTAAGAGAGAAGGAGAAGGGTAGTCGATAATTCTAAGAGACTCGGTTTTGACATTGGAAGGGAAAGTGTCTACATATATGTCATCTACCCATCGAAGTCCTTAAGGACAGAAGTCAACCATAAAAGGTAAGGATTGATTCCCCACCCCCTGTGCAGAAGATCGGTGAATGAAATATAAAATAGAATTCGTAAAAACGTTTTCAATAAAACCTAAGAAAAACCTTATTCCTCCGATTGTGATCATAAAACACTCGTGAGAGATACACAGACCGTGAGTCTTCAGTTGTTTCCGTGTTCGGGTAAACCCACCAAAATACTTTCCCACTAGTATCTTCACTCTTCCAACTTCCCGTCTCTGTGTTGTCGAGTTCCCGGTCACTCCTTTTCGTTCTTTTCTCGGGGGAGGCTCCGTCTTGGTTGTCTTGCGTCACTAATCTCCGACCCCCTTTCCTTTTCAGTTTGGAACTTCTCCTGTGACTGTAAAAAAGACAAGTGAGTACCTAGACCCTCTTCCCAGGACGGTAGTCAACCCCTGGATTGTCCTCCCATCACACAACTGAGATAGTCCAGCATACCACAAGACATAACCTACCATTGTTTACGGTCGGATCTTGACTCCGTGTTACAGTCCCTCCCCGTTTCTGTTCCCTCTTACCTTTGGGGTCTCACCCACCGTGACGGGTCTCTCCTACTTGTCTTTATTTTGTACCGACTCTTTGTTCCCAAATCTTTGTTGAGTCACCTCTGTACATATACCGTATACCGACTCAGGGAAGCGACAAGTGGACTTTGATAGTACTGACAATTAGTCGATATGGGGTTATATTTTATTTATCAATTTTTTTTTTTTTCTTGAGTTGATCTCCTTGTCTTCTTCCTTCCCTTACTAGTTCTTCTCTTCCTTTTTCTTAGACTTCCTTTTCGAAGATTCTCTAGTTCATTTATGTGGCAGGCTACGACGATAGTCCTTTATCTAATCGGTGTCCTAAACCATTAATCTAGTAAACAGTTATCTGAATAGTATCGTATTTAGAGTATCTATGATTGGTACTGATCTTCAACAAAAAAAAAAGGAGGGGATTGAAACCGAGGTCCTTATCTTGTTTCTTTCCCTTTCTTAAAGGATTCCATTGACCCGTTCTAAATTTTCTCTTTTCCTTTTCTTTGTGTTCCAAATCTCTCCTACACACATTTGTACACTCTTTCTCTGGCGGACTCCACCTTGACTGACCCGATCCTACGGCCCTCTACTCCTGTCCCCAGGATGTTACACTGATAAGGAGGACGACCCTACTTCCCCGTCCTCTCCCTCTTCCCACCCCAGGGGGTCGTCTCTCGTCCACCCCGAGGGCCGACTGGTAAGAAACCCCGTGTCGTCGCATCTGTCTCGGGGTCTCAGGTACTGCAGGACCGTAAATAAAGGAGTAAGAGATTCAGGTCTTCACAACTAAGGTCCGAGTGAGAGTTTGACTCACATGAGAAAAGTGAGGATATCGTGGAGTGTTGATGTGAAGAGAAGGGAGTACACAAAAGAGTCGAGAAAGAGTCGATGTCATTAATTAGGTTTATGTGGTAGTGAATTCACGGTTAGTTTCGAGGTAGCTCTAGATTCTTCTTGTTATCAGACGAATATACGTGTCAGATAATTAAATTTAATGGTCAACTCAGTGATGTACGGTTGTTAATTCGTTACTGTGTGTGTGTGTCTAATATGAGGTGTACTTATATCGACGTGGTCTCTGGAGTCTCCTACTCAACAGGATCTATCGGGTCAAAAGGTCTATCGACTCCCAGACGGGAACCCCTCCTGTCCCGTAAACCCCCTCCTGTCCCGTAGACCCCCTCCACTACGGTCGTAAGTTTATTGAAAACTACTACTGAAAAATTTTATATTGAACAGGAAGAGACGAAAGAGTTTGTCGTGTTATTCTATATTAAATTGACAAAGTACCCTGAGACGTTACTCGTAGGTAACGACACTATTTGTTGATCTGTTTTTTTTGTCTTGTGTAAGGAGATCGAGGATCGACAAAGAAAGGGTGGGAGTGACTTCGGTGAGGGTAGGGAGTACCTGGTGACGTCGTCGGAGGTTAGACCAGAGGGACGGAGGTGCGAAGAGAAAAAGGTTAAGTTGGACTTTGAATCGTCGGATTCGTTCCTTTGTCAAATACGGTGAACAGAGGAATGTCTCGGGATGTACTGAATAAGGGACCTAGGAGGGGTTCGAGCTAGGGTTTTCTAAGTTAGAAGACGGAGGTCGAGTGGGTTCGAGGAAAGACAAATGGTGAGGTTCCGCGAAAGGGTCGAGGGGAGTCCCGTCCGAATTAGAGTAGAAGACCCAAGTAGAGTTTCCAGTTGGAAATCGGGACACTGTCACCGAGGGTCAAGTGAGAGAATGGTGGGTCAAATAAAAGAGAAACTTTCACTTCAACGAGTCACCACATGCTGAGAAACGTTGGGGTGCCTGACATCGGATGGTCCGAAGAGGAAGGTACCCTAAAAGGTCCGTTCTCATGACCTCACCCAATGGTAAAGGAAGAGGTCCCCTAGAAGAGCTGGGTCCCTAGCTTGGGTCTAGAGGGCGTAACCTCCGTCTGTGAAATTGGAGACTCGGTGGTAATTTATTAGAGTAAAAATTAGAAAAGTAAATAAGATAAAACTGATGTTGTACACCCTAGAATTAAGGGGTTGGTTCCTACCTTAGAAGCGGGGGACAAAACCTTGGTGACCTGATGGACCTCTTTAGGAAAGTTAATAAAAAATTTTGAGAGTGTATCGCGAATGATATACGGTCGGGGTCGTGAGTTGGGTCTCATGAGTTTCATACCAGGTCATAGTGAATCCTTAGACTGCTGTCCGTGTAAGAACCCAAGGTGAGGTCTGGATGCTTAGTCTAGGAGGTCTCTACAATTGTTCGAGAGACCACTGGCACTACGTGTAAGTTTAGACTCTCGGGGACGTCATGTAATGTGATACCCCGGACGAATCCATCAGTGCCAGAAGGAGTGGTCCTCACTTGTAAATACTCCCGTTTCTAGATCAGGCAGAACCAATGGTGGTTAGAAAATTAAGGATCAGGTCCTGGATTTCGTAACACCCCTGAAGTTCCATCCTTCGGATGACAATAAGTCAGGAGGTTTCTGTGACCGACTCGAGACTATGGAGAAGGAAGACGAAGGAAGACATAAAAGGGGGTACAAAGAATCGTGAGTCCTATGTTGTTAATAGAGAAACGTCTAGACTGATTTGGTCCGTTCCACTGGTTAGGAGTCTCGTAAGAACGGTATAACATCCTCGTATGGTCAGAGTCCGTCAGTTTGTATTACCCATTTTTCGATAATTGTCGAAACGTTGTTCCGACGATCCCAAGTTTAGGTCCGAGGTGGTACATAATCGACATACTTGAAGTTGTTTGAAGTACTTGAAGACACGAAGTCGAAGGAGTAGATTCTTTGTTACTTATTCCGTGGATGGAGTCTTCCGACGACCCTCTTCGTGTATTCCATTATGTATATTTCACGACTCTAGCACGGACAACATGTTTTTCGTGAGGTATGAGTGTATATGTAGTGTGAGACGGTCAATGGTCCGGAACCTGAAATCGTTCGAGAACCGGTACCTTCAAATCCCCAGATATATCATCTCGTGACGGTGCGAGAGCATCTGTTTTCTATTTTTCTGTAAGGTATATAGTCCTCGAGGCTAGGATGAATTCTACCCGATAGAGATGACAAGGGATTTATAGAGAGGGTGTATCTGAAAAGGTGGAGGTGTGAGAGAGGGGCCGGGGGTAAAGACTGACAGACAAGTTCAACGAGTCTTTGTTTTATTTATGTCACCATGGAACCATAGGTTCCCCAACTAAGGACCTGGGTACCACCTGTAGTTTTAGGTGTCTTCGAGTGTAGGGACTTAGACTGGGGAGACGTAGACGTCTAAGTTGGTTGAAGCTGGTATTTGTACCATGTTCTAATCACAAACCAACTTAGGCACCTACACCCTAGGTACCTAACCCTCCCGGTTGTCATAAACGGATTTTTTAATTTTTAAAAAGACCATCTTTTAAACTTAAAATATTGTTAACTTACGTCGACGTGTCTCCACCATTTCGTTGTTCTAAACCTCTCGTCTTTTCACCAACTAGACGAGATCTATTTTCACAGGGGACCTCTTCCAGCCTTCCGTTTTAAGTTCTTCCTTCTAGGACGTTTTCGTCGGGTACAAACGAGAAGTCTACTATATTTGTCTCCTTCTGTTTCTTTTGGTCTTTTGTACTTTCTAATTGACCGTCCGTAGTTTCCTCAAAATGTCTGTGAGTGTCGAATGAATGTCTCGTCGTTCATAGAATCAGTGACTCTTATAGGTTCTCGTAGTAAGTCACCTGGTGACTGTTCGGTCGTAGGAACGAGTTCTTGAACATCCTCGAGGGACAAGGAGTACCACGGTTCAAATTTGAGAGGAGATGGGTGACCTTCAACTCTGAGAGATAGTCGATTGTGGTGGAAGTGGAAGAAAAAGAAGGTTGCAAAGTGGATATGTATGTACAAGACTAATACAGGAGGAACGAATCTGGGGACTCGGGGTAGGGGAGGGGTGGTGACCCCTGATTTGGAAGGGTGAAGACAGGTGTCCTCTGTCACGAAGAGTTTTGTACCCCGGTCGTACATTGGACAGTCACTCTGTGTCACTCTGGTGTCTATGAGTTCAAGTGGAACCTCGCCGGACTGTTTCATTAAAGTACGGAAGTTAGTTTGTTATTGTTGAAATCCAAACATAAAAAGGTAAAATACCAAAAAAAGAAAAAAGACGAGGTACGTCGAACACGCGCGTCGAACACCTTAAAGTCCAGGGGTTGGTCCCTGACTTGCGTGTAGGAACCATCAGTTTCACGTCAGGATTGGTGACCTGACGACTCCCTAAGTGATAAAAAGATTTTCAATTAGTAATAATATAAAATGTTTTCATAACTCGGTGTAACCTAACCACCTTTAAATTTCTTGTTTTGACCGGATGGTGGTGTCTATAAAATTCTTTACGACATCATTACACGTAGTGCCCTATGTGAAGATGAGATAAGGTGTCGGAGGAGATTAAAAGTCGTTCCAGCGGATATTTTATGGGAGGGACTTGTTAGGGTGAGTCACATCTGGAGGAAGGGTTTCAAACATGGGTAGTAACAGAGTCGACGACCTTTGACACATTCTTTGATTTGTCTTTCTGTTTTGACTAGTGAGCATTTAAGGAACGCGATTTTTCGGGACAAAATAAACAAATTGTGAAGAGACGTGGTGACGTCTCGTGTCTCCGTCGTGTCGTAGTGTCAAGTTGTAGACCTGGTTTTGGTCTAATTTTTACCTTGGGTCAAGGGTTCCCGGTAGTGGTTTGTGACCGGTACACCGGGTTCTGTTCAGGGAGTTGAGAAGACGGAAAGGTCAAAGAGAAGACCCTACACTCCGACTGTACCATACGTTTCGGAAGGGTTGAGATTTTAATTTACTACAGGTAAACAAGAATCTTTCCGAGGGTCCAAGGAGTACTCGTTTACCCTTCCGTAGACGGAGGTGTTCCGACTACTCCGTGTTTTCGTAAAACTTTTGATATCTCCGACTCACTTGAAGTCCTAATGATGATAATGAGACGTATATGATTCTACGGGTCCACCTTTCGTACTCGATTTATGTCTCTGAAGAACATCGGACGGAGGTTTTGACTTCCGACCCTACCACTCCCCGGAGTTTTGAGACTGATCCCCTCGGTGTCTTTTATGTCCGATAGACCCAGACCTCTTCTACTCGTCCTTCACTCCTTGACTTCTCGAGAGTACCTCTAGTCTCTTCTACATCTACCCGCTTCATCCATGTTACTTGTCTACGTTTTCTGCCCTTTCCTTCCTCCTTTCTTTTAAAGGTTAACAGAATATATGCGAATCACAACACAGGGGAACATTATAAGTATTGTTGAGACCGGAATGTATGGGTTCCAATTTATTGTAAACCTCATCTTCGGAAGTCAGAAAGGTAATATGATGTAGACACTCCGTCTCTTATAGTGTTGTATGTGGTATTTTCCTGTGACGATTACGAAATCTCGACGAGTCATTCTCTTCGGTGACGTAACAACGACCTCTAAAACCCGTCACCGATCTTCTGGTAAACAGTTCTGTGTTCTCTCCTACAGATGGTACTTAAGTTGAGAGTCTTAAGACCATGGACTTTAGTCGTCTTGAAGGTTGGGATGGGGAATTTTGGGTACGTTGATAGATATTTTGTAGATAATATTCCTATACCCCTCGTAAACTATTGTTTTATTCGGTTTTCCTGCATTAGTATCTTATTTTCTACCAGGAAATTCTGTCCCTAAGGGTCGGAAGTTCTAGATTACGGACTACTGGACTCCACAACTACATTGTTATTATCTTTATTCACTTCACTTCACTTCAGTAAGTCAGCACAGGCTGAGAAACGCTGGGGTATCTGACGTCGGCCGGTCCGAGGAGACAAGTACCTTAAGAGGTCCGTTCTTATGACCTCACCCAACGGTAAAATTTCACGTGTTATATAAATTATCAAGACTTAGTACGAGTTTGGTCGGGGGAGTGGGGTAGACATCTTTTTTACGGAAAGTGCTTTGGTCAGGGACCAGGAGTCAACCCCCGGTGACGAAATTCTTCTGATTTTCTGAATGAATTTTTAGTCTCGTAATGGGGATCGTAAGTATAAAGTGGTACGTTAAACAGTGTCTCCGGTCACCCCTGGTTGTGGTAATGGAGTCTACTTGAAAGACTGATGAATGTTGAAAATTCATCGAAAATTCGCTGGTTAAAGAGTTCCCAGTTTAAGATTATTGTCATAGAGGGAAAAATCTATTATACGAAACTGGTTTATGGTGAAGATGATTAGTTGTGATGAAAGTTACTATTTTTCTCGACCGTACATTCACGGTCCTCGACATTGTTTACTAAACCTGTGGAATAAGAGTGTCGCTAGGATTCTTCGTCCATGGTACTGATAAGAGTGAAAGGTCTTGACAGTCACGTTGACAGGTCCATAGGTCGGTCCTACACTTGTGGGTCTGTCGAACAGAGGTTTGGGGACAGAGGTATTAGTGATGTGGTAGATTCCGAATTTTGTGTGTGTATGGGACTTTGATTGTGTTATAACATTTAGTTGATATGAAATTATTTTTAATTTTTTTTAATTTCATGTGTGTGTGTTGGTATCCGGGATTGTTTAATGAAATTCTTTACAAGATTTTAGTAAATGAATGGGTCCTTTAAATAGGACATTCTTACCCTTGCAGGAAGCAAACCATCTTCCACTTCCATGAAATATTACTTTTGTAAATGACGTAACAAAAAGGTGGTATCCAAAAGTAGCATATACGCCCCCTTTGTTTGTTTGTTTGTCTTTTTAGAGTTCTTTTATTTAGTACTCTCGTCATTTCTACAAAAGATTCTCGGGACGTTAAAAGTATTAATGTCAAATGTTGCGACATCACTTTTAGCGATCTCTTCGTGAACGGAAACAGTGTCCACAATTGACTTATATCAAACGAGTATTACAATAGTACGTTTAGTGTAAGGACATTCATTGAGGTCCGGATGTATGGTACACAGACGTTTAGGACATAGACATACTACCTGAAGGACGAACCGACACGTAACGTTCGTCTTCTTCCCCCACCGACCCCGCCCCACAACTTTCCTCCGACTGCCCCACTTTCAGCCCACTGTGAGTTTTTGAACCGTGTGTAGACAAACCAGACTAATGATTGATCAAAATTAAAGTTTATTAGGGGGGTACGAAATAAAACCAAGAAGACGATAAAGATGGGTTATAAATCTGTCGTTGTGTTCGGTAATTTTTCAGCCCCACCTAGATTTTAGACCCCCTACCGTTTTTTACTTTGCGAACCGGATCTCACGTTTGACGGTGAATACACCGACGTGGTCCTGTTGGTTACATTTGTAAATTCAGTCGGGTTTATATATGTACGAGGAGAAATGAAATTTTGACTAAAACGTAGAATCATTAAAGAAGGAATTTTTATCGGTTCTGTGGTATTCCAGAACCGGTTAAAAAAAATTTATCGATAAAACTTTTCTTTAGTATTAATCGGTACACACCATCTATCTAGGTCCTGTGTAACGATAAAAGATCACAACTTTTTTCAAAGTTTCACCACGGAGTCTCGTGGGTAAGTTTGGTTACATAGAGGTATTACCTACGAAAAATGTCAGTAACGGGACTCAATTAAGGACCTATTTACCTCAAAATGTATGAACGTGTCATCTGTTGTCGTCAACCAGGTTGTACGAATCCTTCTCCGACTTAAGGTTAATAAAACATTGAAACAAGGGTGTTTCTGGGAGTCTGAACAGGACTAAAGATTGATTTCACATACCAGTTTGTATGGATGTGTTTGTCAAACCTTCCCACACACACACACGGACGATTCAGTGAAGTCAACACGGGTTGAGAAACACTGGGGTACCTGACGTTGGGACGTCTAAGGAGACAAGTACCCTAAGAGGTCCGTTCTTATGACCTCACCCAACGGTACGGGAGGAGATCCCCTAGAAGGGTTGGGTCCCTAGCTTTGGTGCAGAGAATGTGGAGGATGTAACCGTCCACCCAAGAAATGGGTCCACGGTGGACCCTTCGGGTCAAACCTTCTCATTCTTCCGTGAGAGAGTACATAGATCTCATAGACTTTCGTCGCCAAGAGGGTCACGCGAGAGTCCTAGTCGTAGTGGGTCCCTACTTAATCTTTACGTTTAATAACCCGATGTGGGTTGCAGACGACTTAACCTTTAAAACCCTCACGTCGGGTCGATAGACTCAAAATGATTGAGAGGACCACTAAGTTTACGTGTAAATTCATCGTGGTGATTCTTAGTTACGGATCTATAATTGAAAATATAGTAAATTTAAAGTGTTGTTGGACACTCCGTCTGTTTCGACCCTACCATAGGGATAAAATTTTACCACTTTGACTCCGGGTCTCGTCAGTGGACTAAATGGAGTTCACTATGTCGAGTCCTTTACCAATCTTATTTAATCCCAAAAAAAAAAAATTAATTCAGTACACTTAATGTAATGTCCATTACAAAAATCATAGTATGTACACTCCCCGACCTTTTTTTCAACCCCTAGTGTATCGGTTCATCGGAATAATATGTCTACTCCGTTTTTCTTGAGTCTCGTCAAGACTGTAGACTCATTCTGGTGTGTCATAGTGTTACCTCTCGAGGAAGAGGTAGTTTGGCAAGGTAGGCACGTCACTCGGAGATTATTAATTGGTCGAGGAGTTTGCTACTCAGCAAAAAATAGCGGGACTCCAAGTACGCTATTCATAAATCAAACTCTGGATAATCCATAAAGAGAGAGTGTGTGTGTGTGTGTGTGTGTGTGTGTGTGTGTGTGTGTGTTTTGGTCGTGACTGCTGATTTATTTGACAAGAGTAGTAATTTGTTTTTCAGCGGAAACTATTCTGTTGTTCTATTCCAATTCCTATCTCTCTCTCTGACTTCCTTACCCACCCCCTGAAATTGGTCTTTACTTATTTGCTACTTCTTTTTTCATTTTCCTAGGTCCTTGAACTCTTGAATTACTCCAACTTTTTAGACTCACCACTGTCAGTACCTCTGTGAGTCGATTTATAACATTATTGTTATCCATACCAGTTCTCCATAAATCGTCGAACCCCACAATCGTTCCAGGTCCGACACCGGTACCCTCCCTTACCGATATCACCTCGACTAGTCCCGAGTGGTACGACTACCCCTCTTTACTTTAGTCTCCGTTCCCACAACCTTCCGGATGCACCCTATTTACTACTGAAGACTCTCACGTCCCCATCGTCTTTACTCTTCTGGGACTCGAATCGTGGATTAAGAAATCTCCCTCGGTTCTCTCTTCAGTCGACTACTGTCAGGATTCCCTCCCTCCCAAGTCTTGACTTCCAGTACATGGTGTCATCCTTGTCTTTAACATTTACTTCTCCCCTCGGACTACTGGAGGTCAGGTCTCCGGTTACAATGAGAGAATTGCCACACCCTTCTACTCGTCGTAGATTGGTTTTCCGACGTCCGTTCGTCCCAGGAGTCCTCTCTTGGTCACTTCTCCGACTCCTACATCCTTTCACATAGTTAGACTCTTCCTCTCGATCTTTCTTGTACTCCGTTTCCAAGTCTTACCTTGTCTCCTTACCCCTTGGTTCAGTTCCCTCTTCTCTGTGTGCTGAGTCGGGGTTGTGGTGGAGAAACCTCTTCAGAGATTAGTGTCGTTTTAATGAGAGGGTACCCCTACTTTTAGATACGGTTGTGGGGTCGCCTTGAGTTTGGTTTGAAGTTATAATTTTTCGAACAGGTTTACTTTAAATTAGAGTACACCGATGTGTTGATCTAATAGACGTAACGGTACTTTAACATAAAATAAGACACCATGTTACATCCCCTGGAGTGGGAAGGTAAAATTATATCACTAAAGATGTATCAAGAAGTCTTGGTGGATACTCCATTAGTAGAAGGTTTGTTTGGACGTTTCACCTTTCACTCAACTCACAATAATGGTGATACAACGGTTATTTCTTCGTGTCTTCAATTCACTGAAAGGGTCCCAATGACTCGTTCTGTCTCGGTCCGGACTTTCCTGAAGATTTACTTAATGCTGTTACCAAGAGTTTCTTACTCAGTTATAAGGTCCTACAAGGGCCTACCAAATGTTTCGTCCCTCCTCAGTGTGACTAAGACAGGATCTGGTTCCTAATTCTCTCGCAACGTCTTCCTTCGGCAAATAAGAGTAGTTTAATAGGAACTTTTGAGTTGGAAGACGATGATCTTTTAGACGATTCTTTTTTTGTTTAACCCATTTTTCGTTTCAATGACTTGAGGTCGGGGAACCGAAGTCTAAATCCATACTCCACTGAGGAGTATTGATTTTTCCCTTTCTCTTAATCGTGTCTAGTTTGTAAATAATGACTTGGTTTGGACCCAGACGACCAGACGGAACGTCGTTTCGGTCAGATGACTGAGGTGCAACACCACTTCCTTTCATGTCTCAAATAAAGTCCAGCGGTGCGTTCCTCTTACTGTCTATCACGAGTTTTCTTCATTTGAGGGGTGACCGAAAGTCCTCCCAAAAATTTCGTTATAAACCTCTGTTCCGACGTTGAAGACTCGAAAGAAGACTGACCAACCACCACTTTTCCATTGTCCCACCACTACAAAGACCTTAGAAGTGGTAGTTGGAAGACCAAGGTTGGTCAGACGATTCACTAACACCAGTCGTGTCTCAGTTGTACGAGGTGGACTCACTGTCAGATCAAAGATGTCTTGTTGAGTTTCTATCTACAGTCTAACAATAAATACAGGGAACTCCTCCTTGATCCTGAGATAAAATAACGACTTGTTAACAAGTTCGATAGTAATGAAAAGATTAAATTAGAGAAAAGGAAACGAAAACGTGAGGGAGTGAAGGGACTATCACTGATGAACTCAGACAAGAAACCTTAAGTCCGTTCCGGATCCTCTGATTTCGGGAAAAGAATGCTTTGTCCCCTGTTCCTCCCCGAAAACATAGGTCCTTCCGGTCCGTCTCAGGACGAATCAAAGTCAGGGGTGAAAAAAAAGTCAAGTCAAGTCAACGAGTCATCACAGACTGATAAACACTGGGGTTCCTGACGTCGTGCGGTCCAAAGGGACAGGTAGTGGTTGAGGACCTCGAACGAGTTTGAGTACAGATAACTCAGTCACTACGGTAGGTTGGTAGAGTAGGAGATAGTAGGGGAAGAGGAAGACGGAAGTGAAAGGGTCGTAGTCCCAGAAAAGGTTACTCAGTCAAGAAGGTTAGTCCACCGGTTTCATAACCTCAAAGTCGAAATCGTAGTCAGGAAGGTTACTTATAAGTCCCGACTAAAGGAAATCCTACCTGACTAACCTAGAGGAACGTCAGGTGCCCTGAGAGTTCTCAGAAGAGGTTGTGGTGTCAAGTTTTCGCAGTTAAGAAGCCGTGAGTCGAAAGAAGTATCAGGTTGAGAGTGTAGGTATGTACTGGTGACCTTTTTGGTATCGGAACTGATCTACCTGGAAACAACCGTTTCATTACAGAAACGAAAAATTATACGACAGATCCAACCCGTATCGAAAACAAGGTTCCTCATTCGCAGAAAATTAAAGTACCGACGTCAGTGGTAGACGTCACTGAAACCTCGGGGAAAAGAAAGTATGAGGAGTTAACTTCCCGTCGTGTTCTTTCCCGTATTTCAAAACCTCTCTCTTCAATTAATATTTGAGCCGTCCCTCTGACCCAAAATCCCCCTGAGTCAAAGTGGACAGGATACCTGGTCCGTGACATGATCTGTACATTGTCCGAGTTGAGTAAAGTAAGAGTATTGATGGGACTCTCTGTCTATAACAATTGAGGTTGATCTTCTTATTTGACTCCAAGTGTCAATTTCAAATTCTTTGAACGGATCCCTCTGACCTGTACCACTGAACAGGTCTCATATAGTCTCCTTTCACCTAGGACTCCCGACTGTGGACACGGGGAGGGGATCGAGATGGGGTAATGATGTACGATAAATTATGGTTCCGAGTACCCTCTAAGGAGGGTCCAATGTGAGGATAATGTCTTTCATTCTCTCGGACCTTCAAATTTGGTTACTCGTCCACTAGAGATTCTGAGTAGACGGGGTGAATTCATCGAGTACATAGTTTTGTCGAACTCTGGGTCCGTTATGGTGAGGTAGAAGGTGATTAATGAGACGTTGAAATTGTTTATTCCCTCCCCCTCCTCAATAATTTTATTTTTATCCCTTCTCAACTTCGTCGAATGTACACATGTACAATTGTTTATCGAATGTATTGAAATTACAACCTTAGAGTATAGATTTTTTATCGACCCGTTGTGTGAGGTCATAAGGACGGACCTTTTAGGGTAACCTGTCTACTCGGACCACCCGATGTCAGGTACTCCAGTGTTTTTCAGTCTGTACTGACTCGTTGACGTGTGTGTACATGTACATGATGTGTATGTGTGTTTATGTGTATCTATGATAAAAAATTTTCTCTTGATTCCTTGTCGATCTTGTACTTTTAGTGGGAAAGTACTATTTAAGGTCCGGTATAAGTATTGTCCTCAGTCTGTCTAAAACAAAAGGTGGTGTATCAAGATATTTTTATTTGACAGTAGTGTTGTAGGAACGCCATCATTTTCCGGTATAAACGGACGTCAATTTAGGTTGTCGTCGACAAGATACCTTTTTCTGCCGGGTTATTAACCGAAGAAAGTGGAGACAATTAGTGCTTGTTTTCACAGTAAGTCAAAATTTTACCTGTTTTACGAGGTTACCTACCAGTCGATCGACTCGGTTACCCCACCTTATTGTTATTGGGACATCGTAAAAGGAAAAAGGAAAACAAACCAGAAAGTTTCGGGAATTAATTCTGGACGTGTTTCGCGGGGACGTCAGGAAAAAGTTACTCCGTAATGTGCGGACAAAAGAACATAAATTTCTTTTTTTTATCGTCCCTAAAAGACTCTGTGTAATTTGTCTTATGTGTTAAAGGTAAATAAACGTTGACTTTATGACAATTTTAAAATCTCGAATTTATAATAGTAGTCATTGTTTCGTTCAAGAAACGTAACGTCCGAACCCCTTACCTCCGACTTCCTCCCCGACAAATCTCCCCTACCCCCCACCGACACTCCTTTCGTCCCCGACTTTGTCCTCTTCACGACACGTTGTTAAAGAGGTCTTTATTTTGTCAATCGTCTAGAGTAAATCTTTCTAGATCTGACCCGAGGATTTGGAAAGTAATCGAAGTGTATATGTGTGACTTTCTTTATCGTTTTGAGTTCTCCATAAGAATTTCGCTTGTCGGTCTGTTGTCTCTGTTTTTGAACCTTAACTTTGACGAAGAATGTTTGAGGAATTTGTAGTGTCTCTTTTTCTATTTTGGAAAAATGTCAATTCGTTAGAACCATTCTTGAAACACGTCAAGATATTAACTAGAGACGGAAAGAGAACGAGAGTAAAAAGGGGGGATAGGACCGAAATTGTTTCGAAGTGTATAGTACCACCTATTCGTAGTCTTACAGATCGAAAAATTTTTAGAGGTATCGGATTAATTGAAAAGTAATAAGTTAAAAGAAGAGCGTGTTGAATTTTTTTCCAGCAACACAAGTAAAAATTTACGAGACTTTATATTAGAAAGGCCCAACCTCCGACAAGAGTTTCATGGATCAGGACGGGTATTAAACAAGGGGAAGGGAGGGGGAGAGTGTTTATAGGACTCACTGTCGAATTACACTGTCGAAAGAACGGTGTTAAGTGACTTCCCCTCACCGTCCATCCCAAGAGTCTCTTGTTTATGGATTGTTTCGGTAGTAAGACCCCTCAATGAAGGTTTGACAGTTAGGTTAGGTAGTTCAGCTTACACGAGGTGATAAGAGAACATTTACACGAATAAAGTTTGTCCCCTCTTGAGCGTCGACGGGGTGTCTTCTGATTTACTGGGTTGAGTTTACAGTGGAGAGGACGCTTCGGAAGGTCGAGGGGTTCCGTCTCGTTCAAGGGGAGGAAAAGAGGGGGTGTGGGCAAACAAGTGGCGGGGGGGGGGTACCGTGAGGGTGCGACATAAAATAAACACAAATACAGACAGAAGTGGTGGTTTGGCCTAGTGGGCACCAACTAGGAGTTCGGTCGTACCGACTCACCTCCTCCCACGTACGAGACGTCATTCTGATGACCCAAGTCTAGAACCAATCTCTACTCTTTTGTATACTGGAACTTGTACACTGAATTGGTAAAACGCGAAGTCACAAGACTCGAATTTTGCCCCTATTTCTTATGGTAAGGTATGTCGACAACACTGCTAGTAGTTCACTTGAACGTTCTACACTTCAAACGATTTACGGACCGTGTGTGTCCTCGAACCAGTTACAGTTTTGTCCTTTGTAGTAGGAATAAAAGAGGGGAGGGGGAACTTCTGACATCGTACCAACCTTCGTATGCGTGTGTGAGTTACAAGTACCTTAGTTGAAAACGATTCGTATAATGATTAAATGATTGTTTTACAGTTTATAGGTTTCCGTTAGAAAGGGTCAGAAAGTCGTATAAGTTGTAACTTCTCGTACGATTTGTGGTCCGTGATTGTATCCATTCCCTTCTCGAGTTCTCTACTACTCACTCTGAACTAAGGACGGAAGTACCTCGAATATTCGTTGAGACTCGCCCTCCGTAGACCTCTATGTAGAGAAACTATGATTACCGGTTCCAATACGAAAGTGTTATATAAACGGACTGGACTTAAAAGAGTTGTCACGTCGTGCATAATGTAGTAGGTCATAAATTCTCTGAATACATATTGTTGTACAGAGTAAAACGCTTCCCTCCTCCTTCCTTCCTACAACATAAAGTGTATAAAGTTACTTCGGACATTAAGAATGATTAGAAGTACGATTTTGTCGTGCACGTGACCAAGGCCCAGGCGTCGGGCAGGATTCTGTTATCTGCGACGCGAGACCTCGGGACCTTCTCAGTTTTGATGAATCCGTACTTCAAATTTTTAAGCCCAGTCCTTGTTTACGTGTCGTTTTAAGAACAAAGGCAGTCCGAGAACAGTTTCTGAAGTGACAATTTATGTTTTAGTGAACAAATTTACAACGTTAAGATCCTTCTGGATGAAATCACTTTAGTAACGATTAATTTTTGGTGACAATTTTATTTTGTCACAAAATCAACAGTAAATCGTCTTTTCTTCAAATACCTTTGCTAAAACGATGTGTAAACGGTCAAAGAAAACAGCATTTTGTGATTGAAGTATTCTCAGACTTATTTACGTACTTTCAATGGTTATTTATGGACGTACACTGTTACAGTCCGTCTAAAGGACATAGCGTAAGAGAGATCTCCTCTCATTAGTGACTCTTTGTCTTTAATTGAGGAAGTTCGTTTGTGACCTCGTTCGAGGGACGTTCGTACGTTCCCGTGATCAAGAAGGAGCCAGTGGTCCGATTAGAAAAAAGTGAGAGAGTACCTATGACGTTTCAGTTTCGTTGGGTGGTATTAATTAAAACCACGAAGAGAATAAAAAGGTACCTTCAGACGTTTAATACCCCTTTTTGAGTTGGATCAACTGTTATAGACTAGTGTCCAATTGCTTAGAGATGAATCTTTAGTTTGACACAGTTCAGAATCAAAGTAGTAGGTTCTCTTTCAGTACAGGTCGTAGAATTGTGACAGGTCTATCAGTGACCGACAGACATGTTATTAGTCACGGACGAATTTATATTACTTAAGAATTATTAAGGACTCTCAAATTTTACTATAACAACTTAAATAATATCATAGTTCTATTGATTTCAAACCGTCTTTAGATAGACTTAATAGGACACTTTAAAACTTTTGCAGTAAATGCTCGTTTTAAAACAATGAACTCTACGATGAATTCTCTTTAGTTTACCGTTTACAGATTTGATAAAATTTGAGAGTTTTTTGAGATCTTTTATATGAAGTCCTCCCGAAGTTAAAAGACGGTACGAAGGACTAAAAATTTGTTAACCTTACCGAAATAATCGATAAGTCATTCATAAGGAAGACTTCTTAACTACGAAAACTTAACACCACGACCTCTTCTGAGGACTTTCAGGGAACCTATCGTTCCTGTAGTTTAGTCAGTTAGGATTTCCTTTAGTTGAGATTTATAAGTGACCTTCCTGACTACGACTTCGACTTCGAGGTTATAAAACCGGTAAACTACACTTCTTGACTAAGTAACCTTTTCTGGGACTACGTCCTTTGGAACTCCCGTTCTCTTCCCCTGTTGTCTCTTGCTCTACCTACCTACCGTAGTGGTTGAGTTACCTGTACTAAAAGTCGTTTGAGGTCCTCTTTCACTTCCTGTCCTTTCTGAACGTCAGGTGGTCCCACGTTTCTCAGTCTGTACTGAAGTACTGAGTTGTTGTTCATAGGGAAGATGACTGAGGAATACAATCGTTTTGCTCAACCAAGAGGATTGTTGACTAGTAAATTCCGTGTTTACAGGACATTCGTACCTTTCACTTTAACAAATGACTATGTATTTGGAGGGAATTTTTGTAAAAATTGATCACTCTATGTACACTATAAGAGACAAGATTGTCACAAGTCAAGTCAGTGAGTCAGTACAGGCTGAGAAACGCTGGGGTACTTAGGGTCGTGCGGTCCGGAGGGACAGGTAGTGGTTGAGGGCCTCAAGTGAGTCTAAGTGCAGGTAGCTCAGTCACTACGGTAGGCCGGTAGAGTAGGAGACAGCAGGGGAAGAGGAGGACGGGGGTTAGGGAGGGTCGTAGTTTCAGAAAAGGTTACTCAGTTGAGAAACGTACTCCACCGGTTTCATGACCTCAAAGTCGAAATCGTAGTAAGGAAGGTTTCTTTACGGTCCCGACTAGAGGAAGTCTTACCTGACCAACCTAGAGGAACGACAGGTTCCCTGAGAGTTCTCAGAAGGGGTCGTGGTGTCAGGTCTTCGTAGTTAAGAAGCCACGAGTCGGAAGAAGTGTCAGGTTGAGAGTGTAGGTATGTACTGGTGACCTTTTTGGTATCGGAACTGATCTACCTGGAAACAACCGTTTCATTACAGAGACGAAGACTTATACGATAGATCCAACCAGTATTGAAAGGAAGGTTCCTCATTCATCGGGATGGATTTTGTCTGACCGTATGTTCGTTTAAATGACATTTTATAGGTTTCCGGGTACTATGGTGAGATAAACTCTTGAAGAGACCCTTTTTGACTCGTCAATTGTAACAAATGTATTTACCCTTCCTTATCTTAAAACTTCGACCCACTGTCCCTGGACCTCTCCTGTCAAGATTTTGATGCGACGGGGACACACGTACGAGGCAGCGAGTCAGTGCAGGCTAAGAAACGCAGGGGTACCTAATATCGGGCGGTCCGAGGAGACAAGTACCTTAAGAGGTTCGTTCTTGTGACTTCTCCCCTAGAAGGGTTGGGTCCCTAGTTTAAGCGTGGAAGCCACAGAGGACGTCCTCCTAAGAAATGGTGACGTGACCCTTCACAGTGTGACGGGAGAGGGGGTTGTGGTTTCACTGTAATTTGGTAGGTTCGGAACAATTCACAGATATCTCTGTACTCGTATAATGAGATGTACTTTGTTTCAGGATCCATCTTAATTATGATAAAGAGGACCGTCTTATAAAAGTTAAGGAACGTTGGTTATCTGTGAAAGTTGAGGTGTTTGGAGGTGTACCCTTTACTTTGTCTTGAAGTATAGACAACAACGATACTTTAATTTTTATTATTGTTATGAGGGTACCTTTTAAAAAGTACGTAGAGGTAAGGTACGAAATCCCAGGATCTACATCGATTTGAATATAATTTTTGATTTGTTCCTGTAGAGAAACGGTTGGGACGTGTTCGGAGAGTCAAAGTAGGACTTCCAGACTCGGAGTGGAACTGTCACTGGACAATGTATTACTAGAGATATGACACTGATGTTGTTGTGTACTGACGGAGTGTTTTGTGAAGAATTTTCATGAGTTCAAACAAGAATTCTCAGATTAGAATAAAAGTTTCAACCGTATTGGTGAGTGAATTTTATTCTCTTACAGTTGAACTTTTTCTCTCCAACGTCCTCTTAGTAAATCACGGTACATTAGTAGTTGAAGAGACGGACGTTGAAGTCTTTTTACGTAGTGTGGTGACGAGATTACTTCTCGTAGGTGGTCCGTGTAGTGTGTTCTTGACTCCGGATTCAGTGATACAGTCTCCATATTTAATACCAGGTTTCTGTCGAGGTCCGTGACGACTCGAATCTTAACGAACGACTCGTTGGTACAGCAAAGTTTGTTTGAGTCACGAATTCTCCGATTTCCCGTCACCTCCGTCAATAACTTTCCTTTAAAGAGGTGATCCGGTCTTTCCTTATTAATTCGGAAACGTACGATTTAGTGTAGTGACCCCAATTGTTACTTCATTAGTTCACATTTACCACTGTTTCGGGTAGATATCCTGAGTACTTTCCTTTAATTCCAACACCCATTAGATTTGATAATAACGAATTTATGGTGTTTTTAATCAGGGCTTTTGAAGTAAGTAAATAGGAGAGAAATATGTTTACACACACGAAAAACACCCTCCGTTCTTTAACCAATTAGGTCGTTAATTCCGTTTATATGACTTAGTAGACTTCATTTTGTGGTGAGTCGATGATTAAGTGTCCGTCTTTAGGTTGTACTAAGGGGTGCTACGAATCTGACCTGGTTTACGAGTCATTACTTCCTGGAAGTATTATCCTCTGCGTATACCCTAAATAAGTTTATCTACCGATTTTGGTAGATTCACTATTCAGATTACGTATGAAATATATAATGTGAAGGATACGGCGTCCCGTATCTTCTCGTAAGTGTGTGTGTTGTTTGTGTGCGTGTCTCGCTCCACCTTTCACCCCTCTGTTTAAATCCCCCTTTGTGCCTCCTGTCCGTGTAGTATAGGTTTTTGACGAGCTGTCGTTAATTTTGACCGATTCGAGATTTCCCGCCTCTTCCGTTACCGTGGGGTGAGGTTATGAGAACGGACCTTTTAGGGTACCTGCCTCCTCGGACCATCCGACGTTAGGTACCCCAGCGCTTGTCAGCCTGTGTTAACTCGCTCAAGTGAAAGTGAAAGTACGTGACCTCTTCCTTTCCCGTTGGGTGAGGTCACAAGAACGGCCCTCTTAGGGTCCCTACCCCCTCGGACCACCCGACGACAGATACCCCAGTGCTTCTCAACCTTTGCTGACTTCACTGAATCGTCGTCGTCGTTCGAGATTTCCCCCGTTTTATGACACCTGGACTGTCAATTTTCCAGGTCTAAGTCTGAAGTCGAGACGTTGGAGTCCAATAATACAGTGGAGTCTCTGTCAAAGGAATAGAATAAAGTCCTCCCTCCTCTGGTTCTAAAGATGATTCCAAAGCGTTCTAAGATTTAACTAGACCATGTCAACAACAATATTAACAATTCTAACAATCGTTATTAGAATTCTGAGTGGTCTTCAACGTTTTTATCATGTCTCCAAGGATACGTAGGAAGTGGGTCTAAAGGGTTACCGTTGTAGAATACACTGGTCTTATGTAATCGATTTGGTCCTTTAGATAAACCCATGGTGTGATATCACCCGTAGGGACCATCGGGTCGACCACTTCTCAGGTGGACGTTACGTCCTCTGGGACCAAACTAAGGACTCAACCCTTCTATGGGACCTCATTCCCTATCCGATGAGTAAGGTCATAAGAACCCGAAGGGAACCTAGTCTACCTTTTCTTAGGTGGACATTACGTCCTCTGGAGCCAAAGTAGGGAGCCAACCCTTCTAGGGGATCTCTTCCCGTACCGTTGGGTCATAAGAACGGACTTCTTATAGAACTAAATATCGTGTCTTTCAGGATGTAGAGTCTTGAGTTCTTCAGGGTAAACCCGTAGGGACTACCAAGTCTACCGTTTCTTTGGCGGACGTTAAACCCTCTGGACCCAAGTTAGGGACCCAACCCTTCTAGGGGACCTCTTCCCTTACCGATGGATGAGGTACAAGACCGGACCTCTTAAGGTACCTGTAGTCTCCTCGGACCGTTCGATGTCAGATGACCCAGCGTTTCTCAACCTGTGTTGACTCACTGAAAGTGAAAAGTGTTGTGATAATAGAATTTCTGTCTGGGATGAATCTAAGGTGTCGAAAAATATACGTGAGTAAAAAATTTGGTGTTCATACTTAAGTATATTAGTGGTGATGTCAGTGATATTCCTTGACGAGAGAGTGGTACATTTTTGTTTTTATACCCGTATAATGAGATGAACTTTGTTTCGGGACCTACCTTACTTATGAAAGTTAAGGAGGACCATTTTATAAAAGTTAAGGAACGTCTTTTGTCTGTGAAAGTTAAGGTGTTTGAACCTTTTACTTATAATTTTGGAAGGTATTACAATACCGACAAGTTATTTTTTATAAGAGTTCCTTTTGAGACGAGAGTGGAGATTACGAGTGAAATCCCGTGATTTGCGTTGATGCACGAGTCAGTACAGACTGAGAACACTGGGGTACCTGACATGGGGCGGTCTGAGGAGACAGGTACCCTAAAAGGTCCGTTCTTATGAACTCCCCAACGGTAAAGGAGGAGGTCCCCTAGAAGGATTGGGTTCCTAGTTTGGACATAGAGGACGTAACGTCCGTCTAAGAAATGGTAAACTCGGTAACCCCTTCGTGTCTACGTTGATATGGATACGATTTTTGATTTACTTTATTTTATTTCTGGAGAGAAACGGTAGTGACGGGGGAGTGAGGGAGGACATGGAGAAATCAGAGTGACAAGAGGGTGGAGATTGGGATCGGTGGTGACTGGTTACGAGGTAGTGAGATTTGACAACAGTAAAGATCCGATAAAATTTACGCTAGTACTTCGCCTACATTGAAACTCTGACCAAAAAAACGGGTCGTATTATGGGTACCCTGGATAGGTACGAATACGTACATAGTTGTCAACCGATAGAATGACGACACATCATCAGGTGACATAACTATATGGTCAAATAATGCCGTACACTTTTACGGGGGTTACGTATATTAGAAAGATACAAAATTGATTTAATATTAATACCCCACCCCTCCTTGAAAATTTTAGATCAAAACGGTAACGAATTCTACCCAAGTATAAGGTTGTCTATGACTGACTGAGAGAATTAGTCATTAATGGAATTAGTGAGACCCTAAGTTCCGAAGGGACCGTTGAGAATTTATCACTCAGGGGAAGTAGGACAAAATAAAAAGAACTATCATGAATTATAATCGACTAGAATATACAAATAATACAAATAAAAAAATTACAGATGGTGATGGGGTGGGGTCGGGTTCGGTCGATTCAATGTACTTCTCTCCCTGTGACAGTCTATAACAGTCTATAGACTGTGATAGACAAAGAGGTAGAGGTTCTTGTTAAGAATTATGAATGTTTTATGCACGACTTCTTTAATTAAAAATTTCGTTACTGAATAATTGGGTCATTCATTAATAATGACATCTCGAATAAAGTACTTGGTAATATGGTTATTGTCGAGAGTCTTTTATCAAACTTGACTATTTTAATAAGTGTGTTTTCGACGAAATGAGTGGAGTGGATGTTACAGTTAGTTCATGACCTGGGACTTTCTGACCTGTTATTTGTCCCCTTTTCGTGTCTTTTAGAATGGTAGACTGTTCGTATTCGGTATCTATCGTATAAGTTTTTGTCTCTGTAATGAAACGGCTGATTCCAGACAGATCAGTTCCGATACCAAAAAGGTCACCAGTACATACCTACACTCTCAACCTGACACTTCTTCCGACTCGCGGCTTCTTAACTACGAAAACTTGACACCACGACCCCTTCTGAGAACGCTCAGGGAACCTGACGTTCCTCTAGGTTGGTCAGGTAAGACTTCCTCTAGTCGGGACCCTAAAGAAACCTTTCTTAATACGATTTCGACTTTGAGGTCATGAAACCGGTGGAGTACGCTTCTCAACTGAGTAACCTTTTCTGAAACTACGACCCTCCCTAACCCCCGTCCTCCTCTTCCCCTGCTGTCTCCTACTCTACCGGCCTACCGTAGTGACTGAGCTACCTGCACTTAGACTCACTTGAGGCCCTCAACCACTGCCTGTCTCTCCGAACCGCACGACGCTAAGTACCTTAACGTTTCTCAGTCTGTGCTGACTCACTGACTTGATTTGACTTGTGTTCAGTTTCAGAGTAATTTATAATTTCTAAATATATTAGTTTCTTTTCTGGTAGATGAGACTATTGTACGAAGGAAGAGGAAACAAAACAGTTGTATGGGACCTTCCGATGGTTACCAAGACCCGTTTAGTATGTTGATTTACGTTGACCTAAAGAAGGTCCAATTTACCTCTTGCACTTAGTCTGGTTGTCAGAAGATGGTCAAGAATTTTCTTCACTTGAAAGTTCTTTCCTCCCTTCCAGTCTTTTTATAATCGTTTTTAAACCAATACTAAGTACATCAACTTTACGACTTTTGTACGATTTATCTATGTTCTAGAAATTTGTACATTTATATACATTCACTCATTCATTCACTTCAGCGAGTCAGCACAGGCTGAGAAACCCTGGGGTACCTGACATCGGATGGTCCGAAGAGGCAGGTACCCTACGAGGTCCGTTCTTATGACCTCACCCAATGGTAAAGGAAGAGGTCCCCTAGAAGGACTGGGTCCCTAACTTGGACCCAGAGGGTGTAACCTCCGTCTACGGAATTGGAGACTCGGTGGTCCCTTCTACATTTATATACATACACACATACATTTATATGTATAGGTACACACTTTCACTTTCACAATCACCGAAGCAGGACAGACTGAGAAACGGTGGTGTACCTGACATCGGACGGTCCGAAGGACAGGTACTCTAAAGGGTCCGTCCTTATGACCTCATTCAAGGGGAAAGGAAGAGGTCCCCTAGAAAGGTTGGATCACGAGTTTGGACGTAGAGGACGTGACATCCACCTAAGAAATGATAGACTCGGTATATTTATGTACATTTATGTCGGAGAGACGACTCACCGAGGATTGTGTGTGTTCTAAAAATCCTGGTAGCGTGGTCTCTGAAAATTCTAAATCTTCCCAGACTTAGATGTAAGATTCCTCGACTCTTGTGAAGTTCGGCTCTTGTTTGTCTAAATTAGAGAGGTCTTGATTGAGGAGTAGATATTTTATTCATCAAGTACTATAGGTGGTATGTTTCTATTTACGGATGGAGATTCTTCTCCTGATTTCCTGTGACAGGGTATATTGGGTGAGTTGGTTTATTAGGACCAGACTTTTTCGTTATAGGTTGTAGAGTAGGTGTTTTGGAATAAATAATGGACACGTGGGAGTGGAGGGGGGCGGCGGGGACCTCCAAAGAGGTAGATAGTTTACCTTTTATTTTCGTACACGAAATCTCCCGACTATCCTCATAATTTGCCTATTATGTACGTTTCTGCAAAGTGGGTTACGGACTATAAGTTACTGTAAACAATAAAAATCGTAGATACAAGTATTGTTTTACTACTATTACCAAATAAACATACCGTTCTGTCTGGTACTTCGTCGAGAAGTACTGTTTCTTACGTTGAAGTCGTTTTATTTTAACGTTTTACGAAGGTCTTCTTCTGGTGGACGTCACAATGGTCCATTTACTGGGAGGTTCGATCCCCGACCATGTAAGTTTTAGTTTTGACACCAGTGTCTAAGCCAGCACTTGTCGGGACGACAATTTCCTTTCTCGTGTGTCTAAGTTTGTCCTTGGGTAAGTCAGACATTTTATAATTGTCGAATTATTTGTAGTCGAGTGTTAGGTTTTTGTGCCACAAGTTCAGTTGACTTGTCATGGTCGATTTAATTATGGTTCAACTGATGTACTTTACGGAACTCCCCCCTTTTTTTCCGAGTACCCACTAAGTGAAAATACGACTGAAGGGATATTTTTGTAGAAGTTGTCCTCTCCGTCCTTTAAGGTCACTCACTTTCCCCCGTCGATATACCTTTGGTAGTATGACGTGTGAAACGAAAGATTAAATGAAGTCCCAAAACCAAATTTCTTCGTTTAAGTCTTTAAACAAAGAGGAATTCTTTGGTTTTTCCCTCATACGATTGCCTAGACTAGCAGTATATGGTAAGCTCCCTTAATGTGTGTTTTTTTCTGGTTCGGTTTTCTGTGTGTTGATTATAAATAAAAGGACTGTACCTTTTTGTGATAATTGTATCTTTTGCTACACTTTCGAAAATTTGTTTCTACATGTCTTTCGTTCCTCTGGTTCACTCCTTCTGAACAAAAAAAATTTAAGACGATACTTATTTTGTATTAAAATGGACCATTTAGCTAAAAAAAAAAAAAAAACCCGGTTCGAGTTACTGCACATCCTAGAATCAAAGGACTGGTCCCTAGTTTGGGTACGGGTGACGTCGCCTTCGCACCTTAGAATTGGTGACCTGACGGTCCCGTCAGGACTTAACTAAAGACTTGTATTCAATGAGCATTTAGTTCTCTATCAGGGGGTGACGTACATGTGTACATGGACACATGCGAAAAACTCCTACGAATTAATAGTTAAGACAAAAAAAGGAGGGTATTATTAGACATCGAAGAGTGGTAAAGAAAATTTAATATAGGAAAGGGAAAAGACTTTGACACTTGAGAGGTTCAATTGATGTCCTACCTGTTCATTTATGGTTTGTGGTTGATGGTGGGTGATTGACCCTACAGTCGTGTTCAATGGGTTGGGAAAGGTTGAAGCAAACGAGTCGGTATTTTACCCTTGGTACGGTGCACATTGTACGGTTTATGTGTTCTTCCGGATCGTTAAGGAATGGTTTAAAGGTAAAAAAACTTAGTCTGAAAGGTTTATGTTTACGTCATTATTACGTTTCAAAAAAGTGACAGTCGTTTTACGAGGTGAAACCAGAGTAAAGGTGTGCTTAGGAACCCCATAGTATCAATTGACGGCCCATAGTTTTTCTTCCGATTCTTAAGATGAGACCATTTTCGTGTCTGTAAATTTGTATTGGTTAGAAATCTCTGAAGACGTTTACGGTGTATGTATGGTACAATTGTTATATAACTCCGATATTCATTACTCCCTATAGTTTGGAGATTCCGTAATTTTAGATCTGGTAAAAGAATAATTGTATATGAATGGTATACGGGGTCCTCGAGTGAAGATCCATGAATATGTTCACTTTACTTTTGGAGATGTACAAGTATGTTTTGGAGAGATACTTATAAGTATTACCGAAATAAGAGCAATGAGATTCTTGACCTGTTTGTCGTCTACAGGGAGTTGACACCTTAACTATTTTCTTAACATTAAGGTAATGTAGGTATACTACCTTATGGTCCCTTCGACACCACCGAGTCTACTATTTCTTAGACGGACGTCACGTTCTCTGTGTCCAAGTCAGGGACCCAGTCCTTGTAGGGGAACTCTTCTTTTACCGTTGAGTGAGGTCATAAGAACGAACTTCTTAAGGTACCTGTCTCCTCGGACCACCCGATATCGGGTACCTCAACGTTTGTCAGTCTGTACTGCCTCACTGATTGTGTGATGAGATGATTTATATTACTTATGAGGAACTGTTATTTTTCCTTATAATGTATATCTTTGCGTTGTTCTACCATTGTTGTACCATCTTAGAATTTGCGTAATGTTATTCAGTTTCTTCGGTCCGGGTTCTTATATTAGACAATGAAAGGTAAATATACTGTAAGACCATTTAAGTTTTATACACTGGCTTCCGTCTTCTCTCTAGTAGTCAACGGTCCCTGGTTTTCACCCCTCTTTCCAACTGATGGTTCCCGTGTCCTACCCACTATCCCTACAAGACCTAGACTTGTCACAACCACCGATATAAGGACATGTGATCTTTCCCACTTGAAAATTCTCACTCTCCAAATCCCCTCAAAAGGGATACTTAAGTATCAATACTTCTAGTCAATTCGTCCGTTTCTTCCTTCTGTCTTGTAACCTCTAATATTGTCAATAAAATCTTATTTGTATGCCTCAGTGATTGTCTTTCACTCCCCTTGGAGTTTATCTGAGTAAGTGCTTATTGACCTTTTGGTTTTCAAAAATTTTATATTTGAGGGTTCTTGAAAACAACTATACACCGTAGGTAAACTACCTATCTTACTATCTTGTACGGAACTCCTGACAGACGGAACGACAAATAGAAGAACAGTTGGACGTCTTTCTCCAGGTAACTAGTAAGAGGACGATCGGTTCCGGGTGGTGTAACTGGAAATTCCAAAGACAACGTATCGTGGTCTTTACATTGAAAGGTTTAAATTTCCTTTACATAATATTAATTCTTGATGTTTTACTTAATTATATTCTTTTACACTCTCCGTCGTTACAGATAATCGTACAACTAAATGTCGTTTACAAGTCATTACTCTCGTTCTTGGTAGTCTTTATAGAAGATGTATCGACTCAGGGAAACGACAGGTGTACTTTGATAGTGTTGTAACAATTAACCGATATGAAATTATATTTTATTTTTTCCAAAAATTTTTCCTTTATGGAAGATCTACTCTACATATGTAAATTTATAAACGGAGATAGTCCCTATTTTGTCCCTATTTTGAGTGAAGGAAAAGTTCGACAGTAGGTGAGAACTGTTTTGGTCGGTCGTGTAGATTCTTTGTTATCTTGATCTTTAAGTTCGAGCCCATTGAATTCCCGACCTTTCCTGGGACTGCTTTACATACAGCAATAAAGGAGGCGGTTTCAGTACTTAGAAGAGTAGAAACCACAGTGTCCCACAACGAAAAAAGGTGAGGGGGAAGACGTTACGGTGTAGTCGGTCCCATCACGGTTCCCGTTTAAGAAAATTACGTCTTCTTCTGGACTTTTTCTGTCGTCAACTAAATGGGGAGAAAAGGTGTAAGAACCGGGAGACGACGATGTGGACGACTGTTCGGAGGTGTGACACCTAAATCTACGGTGTTTCGTTTCGGCAATTACGAGCGACTTGACTTTGGTTCAGGGGTCATCTTCGACCACGATGCGTTGTCTTTGGAATTTCCAGTTACACCACCCGGAACCGATCGTCCTCTTACTAGTTACCTGGAGAAAGACGTCCAACTGTTCTTCTATTTGTCGTTCCGTCTGTCAGGAGTTCCGTACAAGAGAGTAAGATAGGTAGTTTACCTGCGGTGTATAGTTTGGACCCTCTTGTCGGAACTTTGTAAGACTTATGTGTGTGTTTAAGGGAAACCACTTTATTGACTAGATCATCTTTTGGGGTGATACCTTCGACCAGTATATTTGAATTAAGTTTGATTATAATCTGTGACTAAATAGGTTTTGTGCTCTAACGGAAAGGTGTCTTACATTACCCCGAAACCTTTTGTGTCAGACTAACGATTGTCGTCTCGGACACCAATCGTGTGTTTGAACGGTTGAATGGTACTTCCTACTTCGGAAGACGACGTACGGGAGTGTCGGGGTCTGACAAACGTTTCCCGTCCCTACTTTATAAGGTATACAAAAGAAACAGTCACTGTACCGATAACTTTCGTTCCGGTACCATCAGAGGGACGACTCCCTGACCCAGTTCGATAAGTACACATTGGTCCGTCTACAGTTCTACCATTACCCTTTTTGTAGAGTTTGTAAAAAAAAAAAAAATCTCTTTCTCTGACCCCATCTTTTACGTGTTGACATAAACTTTGTGAGTCGGTTAGATTTATCCAACAATCGTGAAAACGTACACAATCGACGACGAGACCGAAATTTTAAGTGAAAGTTTAGTCTCGATTTGACTTTGGGTCTTTTCAAAAATTCCAAAGACTCTTTCTAAATTCACACGAATGGTTCTTACAGTATATTGAAAACTCGTTACACACTTTCCCTAAAATCAAGATTTTAATGAGGTTCCTATTATTCGAAAAGAAATAGGTACCTTGTGTTCGTAACCAGAGTTTGTAATTTTTTGTTTTGTTTTGTTTTGTGTCCATAGGTTATTGTTCATTTTATAGTTTCATTAGAATATTAGACGTATAACAATGTTTCACTATACTTCTCTGTTCTTAGGTCGATTTGACAGTTTGGACTTGTTTGGAATAGGTAGGGGTTATACCTTTCACTACTCTTTGACGACCCGTGAGTGACCGTACTCAAACGAATTTTTCAATTCGTAATGACGTACTTTTAGGAATCACAAGTTTTCAGACCTTCATCTTTTACTCACAGATCTCTAATGTAGAAGAGGGGACCACCAGTTTACTAATTCTTAGATGGATAGTCATGTCCCCTGTGCCCAACCTAGAGACCAGACCCTTCTAAGGTGTGCGACACCTCGTTGATTCGGGTGTCACGCGGTGTTGATGACTGAGGCACGAGGCGTTGTGTTCTTCGGTGACGTTACTCTTTGGGTGCGCGGCGTTGCTTCTCGTCGGGGGTGATCTCTTTTGGGAGGACGTCGTTGACTTCTGAGACGTGTCGGTTTTTTTATTGATTAATTTAATTTTTTTATTTCTAATGTGACTGTGACAGAGTTCAATGGACGGGTAAACGATCCTCCTCTTTGTTTCACAGGGGGATAATCCTCTCGTAGGAAACTGAACTAGTCGGTAGAGTCCCTTCGTTACCGGTCGGTCTCTGATTCCGTTCTTTCGTACTAAAGGGGGCCCGAGAGAGGGGATCTCTTTGACATTGGGGTTGGTAATCCGAAAAAACAACTTTCCCTCGTCGTGGTGGATGTTCTTCCCTAGAACTATTTTTGTATACACGATAGGAAAGAGGTGGTCCTAGAAATGTCAAAAGACTTACTTTTCAGACGGTCGGTTCTTCTGTAAAAGGGTAATCATACTCCGAGTGACACTTCAAAGGTTGTCCGATACTTTGTCTATGTGTAAGTTTCTTGGTCTCTTTGTCTCAAATCTTAAGATTTAGATTTACTGAACTTCCCTATCGTGTGTATCTGTTAACGAATCAGTGAGGGGTTTCTTTACTGTTGTATTACATTACCCAGGAAGTCAAGTCAAGTCAACGGGTCGGCACAGACTGAGAAACGTTAGGGTACCTGACGTCGTGTGGTCCGGAGGGACAGATAGTGGTTAAGGGCCTCAAGTGAGTTTTAGTGCAGGTAGCTCAACCACTACAGTAGGTTGGTAGAGTAGGAGACAGTAGGGGAAGAGGAGGACGGAAGTTAGAAAGGGTGGTAGTCCCAGAAAAGTTTACTCAATCAAGAAGTGTAGTCCACCGGTTTTATAACCTCAAAGTCGAAGTCGTAGTGATGAAGGTTACTTATAAGTCCTGAATAAAGGAAATCCTACCTGACCAAACTAGAGGAACGTCAGGTTCCCTGAGAGAACACCAGTAAGTTTGTCCAGTACGACTTTAAAGAATGCATACTGGGAACCTCAGTTCACTTGAGGAAAACGTCTACCTTTTCGGCTACGGGGGTCCCTAATTCATTATAGGGGTCCTGAAGGGACCACCTATAGTCCCTTCGAAGGTCGTCATGTCTTAGACGGACGGTTACGTCCCCTGTAACTAGGGATCAGGTCCTTCTAGGGTGTACGACGTCTCGTCGATTCGGACATACGATATCGATGACTCGTACGTACGGATCTCGGACACGAGGACGTTGTTCTCTTCGGTCCTCGACGGGGGTGAACGACGTTTACCTCTATCGGGTGTGTCGTTGATTCTAAGTCACGTCGGTTTTTATTTATTTAATTAAAAAAAAATTAAGAACTTTTTTTTTTTTCACTAGAGGGGTTCACGCGTCTAACTCCTAGAGTCTCCAGAACTAAGGACCTTTGGTGTGAGAGTTTTTATTTTGGTAAAGACTTCAGAACAAGTATTTTTGTCCACGTATTTTTCTTGTGACTTCGTATCTGTCACTGTATTTTTCGACCTAATACTCTGGTACCTAAGTTTTACTAGAATCCCTCCCGTCTTCTGGTTGGACGTTTCAAAAAGAAACAATGTTTCTATTCTTTTGTAATTCTAAAATTTTGTGTGGGGTGATTCGTTTACTCTACTTGATCGTCACTGTGGCTTGTCTACCCTTCACCCTAATATTATTTGACGATTCATGGTCAATCATTTAGGTGTACATTACAAAAATATTATTCACTTTCGCGATCAGTGAGTCAGTACTAGCTGAGAACCTCTGAGGTACCCGACATCGAGTGGTCCGAGGAGGCAGGTACCCTAAGAGGTCCGTTCTTATGACCTCACCCAACAGTAAAGGAAGAGGCCCCCTAGAAGGGTTGGGTCTCAAGTTTGGAACCAGAGGACGGAACGTTCGTCTAAGAAATGGTAGACTCGGTGGTCCCTTTAGTTCGAAATTTTGTATTATGATTTACAATTTTACGTAACTTATCAGGAAAGAATTGAGACTAGTTTAACATCTTAAGACATGTACTAACTATACTCTATTCCTCTCTGGTTTCTCCTCCAGAGGAGAGAGGGCTCTTTTTAGATTAGACGGTTCGGGAAGAGTGTCATAGGTATAGTAAATATATGAAAGAGACTCCCGGAAAATCGTACTTCGAATGGACCATCCATTTATCCATTTCGGTCTTCAATTAGTGGTAGTCTCGGGGTAGGGGTGACAAAGTCTCTCTTCTGACGGTTGAACCTTCGTGTGGAGGATGGAACGTGAAGGTTTGTTCTTCACACTTGTTCTCACTTTGGAGATTACCGGTTGACAGATAGAGTGATCCTTTTGTCGAGGTCAGTTCGAGAAGTCCCGTCAGTCTACAAGGGTGAACATGACCCACTGAGACACCGAATATGACTCTCGAGGTACACCCACGAGTCTGGGACCTCCCTTTCCTGTTTACCCCAGGGGTCGTTAGGACCCGGGTAAGGAGTCAGTACGAAGGGTGTCGTGGTTCCCTTTCCGCGGTAGAGGAACGGTTTCAATTCAACGGGATGGACCCTTCCTTTTAAAGGGGTGTCTTTTGAAATTTCTATATGTCCTTGTCCCTCTTAGGTTGAATACTAAAAAGACCTAGGGTCCGAGACTTAGACTAAGTTTCTTACTTTTATAAGACGACAGTCACATGTAAAGATAACAAAATTCCCAGTTAAAATATAAATTTTGAAACAAATTTTTTTCGATATAAGAGGATCCCATT
Source organism: Capra ibex (assembly GCA_006410555.1). Classification (NCBI taxonomy): domain Eukaryota; kingdom Metazoa; phylum Chordata; class Mammalia; order Artiodactyla; family Bovidae; genus Capra; species Capra ibex. The sequence goes on along the minus strand of SJYO01033645.1, from coordinate 14,665,274 downwards.
TTTATTTCCCCCCCCCCAATCGATTGAGTTCCTCTAATGAATTGAAAAATGAATAGAACTAAGTCTTATGAACTTACGTTTACTTTATATTTCCTATTTCATAGTAATTTATAAGGTATTATCTAATTTATACGAAAGGGTGATGTACAAAAGAGTGATCGTGTCTGTCGTCTGGTCTGACCCTAGATTTGCATATGGCAGAACCAGATCGACGGAGGGTTTTATAGATACCAAATGTAAAGGAATGTTCCTATAAGACTATAAGAATTACCCGGTTGTACGACGGTTCTCCCCACCAAGTTACAAAAAGAGTGTTCTAGAAAGTCATGTCATTTCGATTCTCACGATAGTTTTATATATAAAAATTACAAGTAAAAACTTTGAATATGAGAATCTACCCGTAAGGACTCGGGGTTAGTAAACGTAAATTTTATTCTCTACGGCTTTCTGTTTGGAATGACGTCCCTACCTCCCTGATCCGATCGTACGAGAAAATTGATCACTTTATACATTGTCATAGTTTTGTATGAAATCTCTGATTTTTGTTGGTGGGTCTCAAAATTGACGGACATGTCCTGTGTGTTATAAAGATATGTAAACGATTTTTGTCAGGGTCGGTATATGTTTCAAATTATTGTTTATAAACAGATACCCACCCACTAAAGTCTCATGTGATGTTTTATTGGTGTAGAACGGAAAATTTCTCCCATAAACTCATCATTGACCGAGTTCAGAAATCTTTCAACTGTACAATGATTTACATATACTTGATCTTTTAGTAAAGATTTGAGTTAAAACTTAAGTAAGTCAAAGTCTGTTATCTTGCCTATGGACCGGACGACAGACGGGTAGTTCACAACTTTGTGTTTTCTTTATAGACCCTTCCGTTTGTTTAATCAATAACACATTCTCATGACTGAACAATTTACGGAATTGACAAAAAAGAAGTGACTGTCTGAAATTTCGATTTCATAAAATAATAGGAGTTACTTAGAAAGCTTTTTGATGTGAAGTGACTTGTTTTGACCCCCCTTGTCCCCGTTTTTAATCGGTATGGGAACAGATATATCCTTTTGTTCGAAAGCGGTAACGGCTTTTGAACTTCCGACGTCCTCCGTTAATTTCTCGTTCGATCTATTATGTAAAGATTTCAGTTTTGGAACTAGAGATCAAATTTTTTTTTACTTTTCTTTTCGACAGAATAGTTTAATGTAATCAATGTAAAAAGTCTCAATTCCCGTGTAACCCCTCCCAAATTGAAAATTGGGTCCATATGACTATTTATGACTCGAAAATACCTTTATATAGAAAAAAAAATTTCTCTTTTTCACTCTTTGTCAGAACCTTTTTACAGTTTCTCAGTGATTTTCTCGGAATGTTGAACGATCTGTAAGATGTGTCTAAGTCTCTCTGACTTTCGTCACTCTCGGTAGTCAGTGGTTATAGGTAATAAAGAACTATTCTTTTTGTCCTTATTTTCCTATTTATTCGTGTTAGTTCCTCTGGTTTCTGGTTTTGTGTTTGAGCGTCCGAGAGACAGTCACGGAGGAATGATATTTCTACCGATTTTATTCTTAAACTCTCCATTGGACTGTCTCCGGTTCTTTTGCGGGTTTGAACGGACCTAGGTGGAGGATCGTGTCTTGAAACTAGAAGGGATTCTCTAATTCAACAGTTTACAATGGAATGCTGAGATTACCATTCTCGGTTCACGGACCTGTAATTTACGAACGCTATGGTATTGACAGTAATCGTAACTCGACCTGACTCTTAGTATTTTATAATCACCAATGGTGTTCGGAAGTCCTCGGGGTCTTCCTCTCAGCCACCAAATTTAGGACCCATGTTGAGTCTGGTGTGGGTCGTGTAACAACGGAACACTCCGTCACGCAAAGGGTCAGTTACCTATGCAAGGTCATCTCAACCTGTTAACCTCTTCACAAGACCCACCGCCTCTCTAAAGTCCTAACTCTGTGGCTGTGATGAGAATTGTGTTCTCTCTCTTAGTCTGTTTGCATAACCCTTTTTTAGTTTAGTTTATCTTTCTTTTGAGAACCGTTATTCTCAACAAATGAAGGAATAAGAGTCCACTTCTTTGGTTCCGGGACTTCCCAATTCATACAGTGGTGAGTTCCAGTGAACACACTAAATGACTGTCTAGACCTTTGGTCGAGAGGCATAAGGGTCGTCTTACGAGAAAGGAGAACTTAACTTTCTTTTAGGTCGTCAAGTGATCAAACACTTTACTTTCTGGACATGAATTTCTACAAGTATATAACGGGAACAAATCTTGTTTCAAGGGACCATATATTGTGTTTATGAAGCGATCTCTCTGTCTGGTGTCTTTTATTCGATTGTTACTTTAAATGTCTTTCATTAAGTCTGTGGTTCTATAGTTCTGAACTGGTAGTTTTTTCCGTATTTGTAAATCGGTGACTAATGACTGGACGGACCCTTATGTTGATTGTAATCTCCTTTGTATTCTTTTATAAAAGTTTATTATGATAATTTTCTTTCCACGAACCCTAGTACTTTTTTCATGTGGAATCCCTTCTTAAACTCTACTACGAAGGGTTTCTTCTTCTTTGTTGTCTAATAAAAAATTTTGGGAAGTTTCGGGGAGTCCATTGGTAGTTAAAATATATCTTTCGAACGATTGGACGGAGACATGTCCCATTCGTGTGACACTTCCGACCTCTCTAATACTGATTAATGTACCTTCACTCCTGCAACTCATTGAAAAACATGTCATAGGTTTAATGACTTTGTCTCACTAAAATAAAAGGTTCACACTTCGGTATGGCTGTCCTTTGTTCGTCCCGATAAGATGGGGTCGTTTCGCGGAATCGATCAGTCCGTAAGACATTGTTCAGAGGTACCGTTTAAAGGATTGTGTGTGAAGATTTGTGTTTCTTGAGAAGGAGTCTCACTCACCGTTATTTATCCGAACACGTTGAAGTTGATCTTCATATAAGTCTAGGAAGACCCTAGAAAAGTGCTTTCGTCGTCTTACGATATCAGTGGAACGGTAGGGTTTTGGCACTTTCCTAATATTTTAGTATCTTGTAGATAGACCTTCGATGTTCGTCGGATTTGTCCTGTATCACTTAGGTTACTGAAGTAAAACGTTTACTTTTTGACAGTGAACGGAGGGTTTTTTTTTTCTTCCTGAACGGGTTCCGGTGGGTTAATGACTCGTCATACCATTCTTGATGATACCAGTTCCCGAGTTTGGATCATGGGAGAGGTGTTTCGGTGTCTTTGTCGGAAATATTAGGATTTTGATACGGGGTCTATATTGGATCCTACACCTTTAAACACAGGGATGTCCAGAGTTTAAAACACCAAACCGGTGTGTTTGGTCTCTTGTATGTAAGTGTTAGGGAAGGGGTGGAGGTGCCACTGAAGTAGAGAAATAGAGGGGTAGTTCTTAGAACCTTGTGTCCACTAATTCTACCTGGAATAATCTAGATTATCTCCTTATTGGAACTTAGAAAAACTAATTTTTATGTGTAACCTTAAAATTATGATCAGTCTCGTGAAGGAAAGTTTGTAGAGTCCCACTTCACACTGCTCGGTAACGTGACACTGTGTGTCCTACCCCTTGACGACGACGCTTTATATTTATTAGTGATGTCCACGTCGGCTACGACACTTGTGTTCTTAGAGTAGTTGTTATGACTCCTAATCTAGACTAAAACGGGGATCTGAACCTATTTCGTCGAAAGCCGTCCTTTATCTGTGACAATCTGACTTGTTCAAATTTGCTCGGATTTCCTCTTCTTCGTCCATCGGAGGAGTGAGACCCCGGAAGAGTCTAGACCTGTTTTCCGATTTACGACTCTTACGTCTCAAACCGTTAGGGTACACCCTTACTCCCGACTTAAGGTTAGGGGTTAAGACGGGGAACCACACGGGACTTCAGGAATAAATAAGTGACGTTGTAAAAATTTCACGAAGGACCCATGGCCCGAGACACGGGAGGTACAACTTATTTTATTTTAGGGACGAGACAACTGGTTCTCAAAGGTTACACCCTACACATGTGGGGACTCACTCCACTTCCGTTCTATGGTGACTCCTTACTGTTTTTTTTATGTTCTTAACTAAATTTTAATATCAGAGTAGTAAAACTAAAGATAAAAACGCTAATGGTAAAATGCCTATTGATTTATCCGGAGCCACGGGTACGAGGTCTTTAATCTTTTAGCCAGTTAGTTTCAAACCCCTGAGAACTAGATCAGGGAACCACGTATCGAATCCGAGTGGTTTCGACACTACCCTATCGTTTAGTCTTCATGAACGTTTTTCATGAACCCACTAATGTTCTACAGAACATTCTAGTTGGCACACACCCGTGGGTGGGGAGGGGTGACGCCGAAAACTTCAGTGACTAAAAGGTTTTACGTTTATATAACGGGAACACTGCGGGAAATGGACGGGACCAGTATATTGTATGAAAATTCCACTTTACCTCTCATAAGTCCACTTTATTCCTCAACAGTCCACATATTATGAGATGTCCAGTACTTCTTCTTTTACATTGTGTTCCCGGGAGATTGGTGTCGAGTCTTTCACGATGTTACTACGATCAAATCCGTTAGACTAGACCTGACCACGGTTAATAGAAGTACAAAGGGTTCGGTAGGTGTCAGTGAACACATTCCGAGTTTCAGTTTTTGTCTTGTAACAACTTAAGATTTCTTTCTACAGACTACGAGATATCGTTCCTCACGTGAGAGTATTTTTACACTATAAAGAAACACGAAAAATCCATTATTACATTTTGTCGGGAAAAGGAATGTCTCGTCCGTTCTGATCAGTAATTTTGAGTTCCTTAGACGAGTTATTCCAGAAAAGTTGACGAAAAGAGAGACGCCGAACTTTCTTCACAGTCCCTTTCCATGGAGAAGACGTTACTTAAGGGATTTTCAAATTTCTTCAGAACCCCCCTTTTTCATCAGGGTGGGGGAGATGGATCAGAAGGAGGGAAGACCAAGGGGTGAGGGCGGGGTTGAAAAGGTGTATTACATAGAAAACATCCGTTTTACGAGGAGTGTCGTTTCAATTATAAAAAGTGACTCTTCAATTTAAAGTGGAATAACTTCCTTCTACTGAAGTTTATACATTGAAGTTGGACTTTCCGCCCCCTATTTTTTTCTCTCCCCCCCCCCCACCACCGGTTTCTTACTGTGACCAAGGTTCCGTTGACCGGTGCTATGAGTTTTTTTTTTTTTTTTTTTTTTTTTGGGTAACCGTCTGTCGTTCGTCTTGTCAAGGGTGGTGGGTGGACCTCCGTCGTATGAGACCGGACTTATCTCTCCTAAGAGGTACCCCCAGACGAGAAAGAAAGGTTGACAGATCCAGATTCTCTAGGGGGAGCCCTCCATATTCCATTTTCCTTTAAGGGAAATGCGTTCCGGAAAGTCTTGGGGAAAGAGAGAGTTTGTCAAGAAAGTGACGGGAACCGAATTAGACCGGTGTGTCGTGTTGTTCCTTCTTGTCCTCGGATTGGGGTTCGGGCCGTGAGTTAATAGGATAAGAAAGAGATTCCCCCGGTAGACGGTTACGGTGGAGGTCGTGGATAAAGTCTAAGAAGAAAAGACTTCGCTTACAGATTTTCGACTCTGACAGGGGTAAACGCCTCTCCCAGACACCTTCAGTCTCGGTAAACTCGCTGAAGGGGTTGGAGCCCCTCGAGTTTTCTTTTCAAGAGGACCAATTCGTTGTTGTCTTTTGCCGATGGAAAGCTCTCGAATACGAGACCGTGAAAGTAAAAGGAGGTTATAGGACGTGAAGTCCAGTCGTAAGGAAGAAATTTTCCGGAACGACCCATTCTTCTGATTATGTAGGTCTCTTTGGACGTTAACGGGGAGGAAGAGGGAACAAAACCGGACCGAAGGGACGCGCGAGGTCTTGGGGTCCGCGACCGACTACTCAGGCCTCACGTTCGCCTGGGTCCACGGTCCAACGAGAGGGGCCTGTCCCGGTTTGTCCTTCCGGTGACCGGGACTGATGGCGTGTCCACAAGAAGAGGGGTGTACGAAGGGGTGCTTTTGGCGGAGCCAGAGTCTGAGCCCGGTTCAAGCTCCGCGGGAGTGGGGATTGCGGACGTTTCGAGAACGGTCGACTCGTCCCCCGGGCCCACTCTTCTGTTTCAGCGCACTTTTCCAACGGTTCCCGTTCGCAAAGGTCTAAGGAGAAAGGAGGAGCCGGGGTATACGTGAACTCTCAATCCTCCACATCCCCTCGACCACTAGCACGGGAATTTCGGACCCTTTTTCTCGATGTGCCCAGAGCCTGGGCCCAACCGTTTCGAACCCTTCGGGCACCGTGACCTCACTCACGGTTCCTCCACGGCTGCCGGGTGGGGTGGGGGAAGGAGGCGTGTAACGCCCCCCCCCCCCGCACCCTACTCTAGACGGTAACCGAGGCGGGGGGCCGCGGGGGTGGGGGCCGCGGGGGCGTCGGGCGTGAGTGTCGTTAACCCACTTCCGCGACTCGGGGAGCCCGTGCCGGCAGTCGGGGAAGGGCCTCGTCAGGTGGGCTGCCAGAGGCAGCGTCGATGTCCCGCGGCGCGTCTCTCCGCCGCGGCGCGGCGACCCGAGCCGGCTCGGCGCGTCGGGGTCCCGCTCCTTCGTCTCGTTGGGGTCGCCCGGGCCGTAACGACGCCGGCGGTGGGCGCGGCCGGAGAGGGCGCCGCGGCGAGCGAGCCGCGCGGAGGCGGCGGGAGGCTGCGGGGGGCGGCGGGGCCCGCCGTCCGGACGCCCAACCCGGCCCCCGAGAGGAGAGAGCCGTCAGTGCGCCCGAGCCGAGGAAGTTGTCAGGCGCCGTCGTCGCTTCCTTGCGCCGCGAGGCCTCAAAGCGGGAAGGGCGACGAGGTACCTTCGCGTCTCCGTCGGGGTCCAGGAGGGCGCCGAGTCCGGTCGGCCGGGCCGGCCCGCGTCGACGCCCCCGGCGCGAGACGGTAGCGTGGGCGGAGAGCCAGGGGCCGGAGGGCGGCGTCGGCAAGAAGTTCCAACGCCTCGCGTCTGAAGTCGGTACGGCCGGGGAGCGGGGTCGGGGGCGGGCCGAGAGCGTGTTTGTGGGCCCGAGAAAGAGCGAGAAGAGCGTCGGCGCCGAGCTAGAGGAGGGCAGGAAAAAGGGAAGATCCCAACGTGCGAGCCCAAGGGTTCGGGGGTCGGCGACCCAATACGTTTAGTGGATCCATGTACGTTTTGATTGGGGAGAGAGCCTCGTGGTAACCGGCCCCCTCCAGAGATCGAATAATGATACGCTCCTCCCCTCGGCGGTAACCGGCTCTCACCTGGTCTTCCCGCACACATAGCCTGCACTCACTGTTCCACCACCACCACCACCATCAAGATCCGTCTTTAGGCACTGAACCAAACTAAACGCACCGTCCAACACCTAGCTTCCATCTTCCTAGACTTCTGCATCTTAGACCAAAAGATGGGGGGTGTGTGTATAAGCAAAAGAAGGGAGACGTCTTTAACTTAGAGGATTTAACCTGCTGGACTTTTCATCTTGAACGGAGGTCGTAAGTCAATTCAAAGTTTACTGAGACACGACGAGGTTTACCACTCCTGAGACCCTCGACACGTTTACCCGTTTCTTAAAATTTCTCCCCCCTTTTCCGAAGAGAATTAGACCGTATTTATAAATTCAAAGTGGATATATGATTTCAATTTTGTCACATAGGGGGTTCTTGGAGAGGGAAGTGGATTGTAGAAATATGGATAGATTTACCGTTGGGTGTGGTCACAAGAACGGACCTCTTAGGGTCCCTGCCCCCTCGGACCACCCGACGGCAGAGACCCCAGCGTCTCAGCCTGTGCTGACTTCGCTGAATCGTCGTCGTCGTCGTCGTCGTCGCTATACGTGTCCCATCGATTTAGTATCGTTAATCGGTAGGTGCTATATCTCAAAACCACTGGGGGTTGCGTCTGATGAAAGAGTGGATGAAGTTTTAGGACCTTGTGTCCTTAGAACAATCCCAGTTGTCTTCACTACAAAGACTTGTGACCTGTTAAAAAGGTCTGTTGTCTTTGTAAACGCACGATCATTGATGGGAACTCTTCCGTCGTCGTTGAAACGACAATTCACTAACAGTCGTAAGGAAGGAGAAGACCTGAAAACACCGTAGTATCTGGAGTGCAATAATAATAACAACAAACATGGTCGATGACGAAACATCCGTGGACGAAAGAACGACAGGTCATACTAAGACTCAATAAAAAGAGCTAAAACTTCTGTAAAGGGTGTTTATAAAATTCCATCCGTCTCAATTTTTAAAGTGACAGTAGTTCCACTAATGAGTACAGTATATTCATTTTAATTTCTTTGACCTTTATTCAACTGTGTCTGAGTTCTTTAAATTTACTTTTTAAAGGTAGTAGGAATGTAAGTCCTCAAATAGAAAATTTTATTACGGTCAACCCGTATACTCATTGTTCTTTAAGAACAAACTGTACGAACTGTCAGTTTATTTATGTCTATACGGAACTTAAATTCAAAATCCTTACTGGACAAAGGATATCAACATCCAAACTTACTCTTAAATTTCCATCGACCTGTTGGGAGACCAAAATACCTATTCTTTAGCCTTCGAACGTCTATGACACGAGACAGGTTATAGTAGTGTCTTGTCGAGGACCCGAGGACCAAGGAACATACCATGGGAACCTCGGAAGAGATTTGACCTAAGGTAACAGATTTAGTGAAGGTAATAAACGACCGTTGAGAGTCCTCGTTCACTTTTGACAATTAAAACAAAGAAACTAAGGAAATTGTGAAGAGAAAGTAATGTTGTCTTATAAGAACGGGTCTATAGTAATAGAAGAAAAATATATTGTTATTATACAATATGACTAACTAGAACAAAACCGGTTTATTGAGCAAAGGAAAGAAATTTGAAATCATTCGTATTCTTAGTGTACGTTTTGAACTAATTTTGATATTTGTAAAACTACGTACAGTTCAGTCCTTGAAATAAGAAACGAAAGTTCCTTATTCTAGAATCCCGACCCTTGAATTCACTTTCCTCTCTAAACCTAAAACCTTTTCCCTCTCTATATCTAAAATAACTTCTTATGTAAAGATAATAGATCCTCTACTTTTTCCATTCTTTCCTCCTAAGTTTAAACGTCGAACAGGTTCTTCTCTTTTATAGTCCTTGTTTCCTGTACATCTCCTTCTTTTCTCCATTCTATACAATGTCAGAATCACAAAGTATATCAACGATGTAATACACACGAAACGAAATTTGACCGGTTAATCAGAAGTAAAGAACCTATTCTACGGGCTTCTCTCTTTTTTTGTGTGGGACTAAACATTCTAGGATAGGGTCTATTGATCTCTTTTTACTAGTCGTAAAGGTATTGGGAATTCCTGGACCTTTCTATAGATCTACTTGGTTTTAAACTACTGTCTGTTCTATATTTGAATTATCTCTGAGACGGATGTCTGACCAAGAAGAAAGATCAAAAAGTACGGTACCTACTCATTTATCCATCGTAGGTGCCCGAGTTATTCTCCTTCACCTCGTTGTTTCCTCCGTAGGGAAGGACCATTACGAGTAGAACCCCGAAACCCCGTCCCCCATGTTCCAGACAACTGAGCACCTGTTCCACCTGAAGTGGGTAAGAATGTTTATGTATGGATATGTTTACATACGAAGACGTCCGACGAGATAATTCCTTTGTTTTTGTCTCTAACACTCCCAAGAGGCCCTCACGATATTACTGACTTAATTTTCAGGAGTTTACATGTCTTAAAGTGAAAAATATTTTATGAAGGTTTACTGTTTTCTTTTTATAGATTCAAGTGTCGTCAGTCGAATTCTTTATGTCACAATGTTTACATCAACTTCAAGGGAAACATGAGGAGGGGTTAGTATAAGTAAAGGAAGAAAGAAAGGGACCTTCATTCGGGAACGGATTTGAAGTAGTAATTACGGGTCCGTATAAAAGTATAAAAAGCATACACACGTAGGGATTTTTCTTATAGTAAGACATAAGAAGTCGTTGAACAAAAGAAGTTGGACACTCGAAACAGGTACAAGTACTTGATACACGATAACAATTAAGTAAAAGTAATGATGTATCATAAGGTAAATTTTTATATGAGTCATAAACAGGTAAGATAAATTTGAATAAAAAAAAAGATTTTTATGATGGTACTTATAAGAACAAGTTCAGAGGAAAAAGTATATACGTTCTCTAAGAGATTTTACATAAAAGGAAATATACACACACACACAGGTCCTCACCTTAACGACCCAGTATCGAATCCATGTGAGTGTGTGAGTGGTATAACCTACAGTTTACCAAAAGGTTTCACTGCCCTGAATGAACAGGAAGGAAGTCGTCTCTTATTCTTTGGAGTAATGAGATGAAGGATGGTTATGATTACAAAAAAAAAAAAAGTTATGATTACAAAATTCTGAATTTATAAACACTTAGACTACGTGTGGCTCATTTTAGCTTCACATCAAATTTAACTTAAGGGGACTAATGTTGCCGTAGAAGAGTACATAAATAACCCGTAAACCACACGAGACGGTATGTGACGGATAAGCAAAGGAGACGGACAAACAAAAGACAACTCAACGAATATAAACAAAAAGATCAAATCCCGGTCTATCATTTATAAACCTTGGAACACCTGGTGTACCAGAGACGGTATTGATAAGTTGAGACGGTAACATCGTGTTTTCGTAGTATTTACTATGTATTCGTTTATCTACACCGACACAAGGTTATTTTGAAAAAAAAAAAAAAACCGTTTTTGTGTACAACCTGATCAAGACCGGGCACCCGGTATGTCAAAGGGTTGGGACAAAATATCTACGATTAGGAAATAACTTTAGATTAATAAAAAATTTTAGTAAACATCCTAATACATTTTAAGTCTTTCTGTGCGGAGTTTACATTGGCAGAAAGGAATGCACAACTGTAATTCGTGAAAATTTAAAGACTAGAGGCACCACTCGAGTACCACTTCTAATATAACGTCTTAATCGGGACTTCTCAGGTAACGTTCGAATTTGTACGGAGAGAAAGATCTCACTTACCACATGTTCAACAGGACCTACGAATCCCAAATAGTATGGAGGGTAGGTTTTCTGTGGGGTTTATAACAGGACTACGTCAGTGTACTACCCCCTTATTGTCGACAACCGAAATACTTTCGTAGACACGGTCTGGGTGGTGGGCTACAATCTTCGACAAAATAACGACAACAACAAATCAACGATTCAGCACAGGGTGAGACGTTGGGGTCCCTGACTCGGGTGGTCCGAGGAGACAGGCACCCCAAGAGGTCCGTTCTTATGACCTCACCCAACGGTAAAGGAAGAGGTCCCCTAGAAGAGTAGGTCCCCAGGTTGGGTGTTGAGAACGTCACGTCCGTCTAAGAAATAGTGACTCGGTGGTCCCTTCGGGATCTTCGACAAATACAAAAATTTTAATACATACATAGATGTGTATGTATGTATAAATACCCAAAAATATACATGTATATGTATGTATTTGTGAAGTTTTGTATTATCTAAGTCCTTTATTCCTCTCTGATAGTTCAGATTAGGGATGGGGAGTCTGTTGACTATGCAGGGATGAGAATTGTTGACTCAGGAGGTCCATTTACGAACAAAGAGAAGAGACGACGGAGGTGTAGACGTGGGTCCCGAGACCCGGCCACCTTGAGGGTGTGCCCCGGGGTCTCCGAACGTCAGAGTCACAGAGTGAATCAACAGGAAAAGAAACCTCAGAGTTACAGAGATCTCACTAGGACAAATCGTGTCTTTTATCGTAGATAAAAAATCCCTATTAAAATTTGATGTCACTAATAGAACTTAGTGTGTGTGTTTTATTTTTATAGTTTAACAACTTTTTAAATTTTATAGAAAAATTCGACATGTTCACCAGTTTGAACCCGAAGACCCTGGAGAAAGGAGACGGTGGACACATCTTGACTACCTGGAACCGTGCACTACTGACCGTCATTCCGAAGACCACCCTGACTTCTGGTAAGAACTTTGGTCGGGAAAAGTTTTGTAGTGGGGTTTTAAAGAATCAAAGAACTGGACCAGTTTATAGAACATCAGTCTACAGGATAATTCATGAAGATTTCTGGGTATAACTGGGATCTGAAGTTTTATAATCCTGTTCATAGTCTTTGTAAAAGGATATGTATTATATGGATTATATATAAGGATTGGGAAAGATTAAGACTAACAGAAAAGGACTATAAAGGTAAAGTTTAGATTGGGGTCTTCTCTTACTCTCAGACGTTGTTAAAGACTTGATGTGTTGACGAGCATCTAGGGTTCCAGGTACATTATTATTAGATGATTAGATGTATTAGACGATTACTATTTTTCTTACTCCGTTTTTTTTTTTTTTTAATTTACTCGTAATTTCGTCGGTCCGTAATAGTGTCTTTTCATTTCCCTTTTTTTCGTCTCATCTTTGACACTTCTAATGGTGGATCAGTACGACTTGTAAACGAGCACGGTTTCAAAATTGTGTGTTTCAAGTCTGTGTCTTACACCGAGGAAAAGTGAGGGAGTTTTAAGGTTTATCTTGAAATTTGTAAAACCTTTCTGGCATTGTACTCTGTTAATAAAGTTTCTTGATGTACGTTTCAGAGACTTGGGGTATTTCCTGTACTCGTCTTTTGGTCGTGAACCCGCCCCCACACCTAAACTTCTGTCAAGATGACGACTTGACATAGGAGTTTTCGAGAAGGAACAGATGTTCTTGTATGTACGTTTCTTTAGATCCTTTCTTCCGTCATTCCCTAACATCTGAGTTCCTCTTCAACACCCTTCTCCACCTTTCTTATGAAGTGGAAGACATCTAACAGAAAGAAAAGGACAAGACCGAGGATTACGACAGAGTTTTTTCTGAAGAACCCATTTGTGTAGAATCCATTAAAGGAGAGAAAGACAGATTGTTGTCGATGGTAGTGAGAGAAGTTTAATTTTCCTCACCGTTGGTCTTACTTTTAAAATTGTTATGGTTCCAAAGACTTTACAGAAATTATATTAAAGTTTTTATTTTTAAGACTCCGTTAACGAGATTTTTAAGTCTGTTTGATGGTTGGTAGATATTAAGAGTCCTAATGGAACCTTTCTCCGTTTTGTTCCCTCCCAGACCTCTGACCTAGTTCCCCTGACCTTCAATCCCACTACTGTTTTTACGAAAGAACCCCAGACCAACTGTTTTAGACCATGATAACTAATGTGAGAAAAAAAAAAACAGAATCCAATCACAATTTTATATACTTAAGTCAAGTATCTTGTGTATACTCCTTTTCAATTTTTAAAAGTTATACTTTCTTTTTTACCCTCCTGGAACTCCACAATCCCTTTGTGTAGTATAAGTGAAAAGGTCAAACAAGTAAAATCAGGTCTTATTGTGTTTGAACAGTTCAAAAAGTTGAAAACACCCTCAAAAAAAAAAAGGGGGTTCCTTATCAATGGTATGTAGATTGTGGAGTCTGAGATAAGAGAACCCCTGACTCGTCGAAGCTAGTTAAGTGTCCAGTCAACCTCTTCTGAACTCTGTGTTTAGGGTGGAGGTAACTAAGACTACATCCAGACCCTATCCCGGACTCTCAGAGTTATAAAATTTTCTAGGCTAAGACTATATTGAACGGTGGGTTTAAATACTCAGAGACGATGTTCTAACAAACTTAGGAAACTCTTCGTCTGTGGGTATATCCTAGCGAATACGTTTTCTGAGTACTCCCCTTTTCAATCACTTCTTTGCACCCCTCCCTTCATACCCTCTGAGAATCTCGGGACTCTAGAATACTACGTTCAAACTGAGGTCCAGTCTCTCCTTTCGTTCCTTTTCACCAACCTACTCAGAGACTACCGTCACGTCAAAGTAGCTTCGAACCACGCAGGTTACCTCTCTGGGATTCTGTTTGAGGGGGTAGTCTCCTCAGGGCACGGAGGACGGAAGCATAAAGACGACGTGAGTCAGTGACTGGCCCTGGTCGGAGCCCTTGATACCACTTCTTGAAGGGTCGTCCTGACGATCAGTCAATCAGAGGGATATCAGTCTCTAACCTTTCCACGTAAAAGAACCGTCGGAGTTTCATCTTCCATACTAAACCTCAGGGTGACAGTTCGTCGAATGTTAAGTTAAATTGAATATCTTAATTCGTTAAATCCGAATTTTTCCTGGAATTCTAGACAAATTCGTGGATTCCGAGTTTTTACAAGTTGTCGTAGAGACGAAGAAGACCTATACAGATATCACTCGTAATCCCGAAGGGACAAACCGAGTCTGTCATTTCCTAGGTGGATGTTAGGTCTTCTGGGACCCAGGTCTTCTAAGGGGATCTGTCTCTGTACCGTCGGGTGAGGTCATAGGAACGGACCTCTTGAGGTACCTGTCTCCTCGGACCGCCCGATGTCAGGAACCCCAGTGTTTTTCAATCTGTGTTGAGTGTGCACCAGTCGTATAAGTGTAGGAGTAATCCCCAACTGAGGTAGAAACCTACCAAGATCGACAATCTTTCAAGACAGAATACAACACGGTTTGAAAGAAGAACTATGAACACTTTAGGAGACTTTGTCTTCCTTGAAACCTCTAGTGGCCAACTTAGAGTAAATGGTCTCTCTTTAGTCTGGGTGTCTCCTATTGACTTAATGATTTCCGTCGTATGGATCAGTGGCCGTCTTGACTTCGATTATAGATCCAGTTGACGAGTAAAGTGAGACATAAACCGAACCGTGACATAAAAATTAACCGTTCATTTCCTCTTGTAATTTTTTGAAATCACAGTATGTTTCGTCCAATTAGCGTTATGGAGTCAAAAATTAAATAAATTTCCTTGAATGGTCCAGGGAGACTTTACTTAAAATTTTTTTTTAGAAAACCGGTGTTAAGTACCCTATACTGTAGAATCAAGGGGTTGGGTCCTGACTTGGGTATGGGAGACGTAAACAAAAAAAAAAAAAAAATGGGAGACGTAAACTTCACACTTTAGAATTGGTGACTTGGTAGTCCTTCAGGGACTTTGTTGAAAAGAAAACTAATTTGTAGGACAAACTTAAACCCACTTCTATTAGTTTTCTTTCTACATTTCGACTTTTATTAAAGGTCGGTTGATTTCAACAAGTATAAATCATCTTCCTAGTTTTGTTACGACTTAGTGAACATGAGGAGAGGGTGGGGTCCTTTGGATATATGCCTTATCATAAATACATTGAAACCGGTGGAGTACGTTTCTCAACTGAGTGACCTTTTCTGACTACGATCCTCCCTAACCCCCGTCCTCCTCTTCCCCGCTTTCTCCTACTCTACCGACCTACCGTAGTGACTGAGCTACCTGCACTCAAACTCACTTGAGGCCCTCAACCACTACCTGTCCCTCCGGACCGCACGACGCTAAGTACCCCAGCGTCTCAGCCGGTACTGACTCGTTGACTTGCCTTGACTTGAATAAATCCAAACAAAAAGAAAATCTTACACAAATCTTTCAAAAGAAGGGTGTAAATGTTTCGAAACTTAAAGTATTTTATGTATTTTTATGATTAGATCCCGAAATTTCTTTTCCAACTTATGTAAAATTTTGAATCCGGACTAGGGATCACCGAATTTACCAGTTCTTAAGTGGTCGTTACACCCTCTGGACTCAAACTAGGAACCCAACCCTTCTAGGGGACCTCATCCTTTACCGTTGAACAGGGTCAAGAGAACGGACCTTTTAAGGTACCTGTCTCGTGGGCCGGTCCGATGTCAGGTACCCCATCGTTTCTCAGCGGGCTATGCTGACTCGTGCAGTGAAGTGATTAGAAATCAATCGTTCTTGATAATTATGATCTTTTAAGAATGTATCATAGTTGTCGTGAAACCACGGTGGAACACCATCTTGTATTTTTCCATCCTCCTTTTCCAATATACGACGATTCAGCGAAGTCAGCAACGCTGGGGTATCTACCGTCGGGTGGTCCGAGGGGACAGGGACCCTAAGAGGTCCGTTCTTGTGACCTCACCCCACGGTAAAGGAAGAGGTTACGTACTTTCACTTTTCACTTTCACTTCAGCGAGTCAACACAGGCTGAGAATCGCTGGGGTACCTGACATCGGGTGGTCCGAGGAGACAGGTACCCTAAAAGGTCCGTTCTCACGACCTCACCCCACGGTAACGGAAGAGGTTTTTCCAATATATCTCAAATTATTTAGACACCCCAAGATCAATGTCTTCCTCCACCCCTTTTTCCCCCTTACACACACAATGACTGAGGAAGGAATTCATAAGTATAATATTTTACAGTGTAACCTAAATTTTTTAAGTTAAAACGGTTACAAAAGTTAAAAATTCTTAATTAACAAATTGCACCAAATTTTGAAACACAAAATTAAGACAAAGGTTGTAATGAATGCACAAATGTACAAATAGACCGATCTTCCTATGGTGTGAAAGCTCCAAAATGGAGATAGAGTCACCAATGAAAATTGACGAAAAGAACCTCCGTGAGTGTGGTACCCTCAAACCATTTAGACCCTTCTTCCTTCTTCGTAAAGATAGAGTATAGACGGGAAGACCCCTACCATAGATCTCACACTTGTTCGAGACGGGGACTTCTTACCCGTACTACTCTTTAGTCAGTACCAGGTCTACTCCTCCCAGCTACACCGCTTAAACTCCTCGTGTAAAAGTATTCGAATTCCATACATACGGACGGGGCAGAAATTGTCTTTCATCGGAGGACCTCCGTTCCCGAAACAGAAAAAAGAGATAACGTGGGGATGGGCGATCTTGTACTGATCGTGTCTCTTCTATAAGTTATTTATACACCTCATTCTTGTTTATTTATTATATTCACGATAGAACCGGGTGTAGTCGTTTAAGTAACTAAAGGACGGCGTAAGTCTTGGTATCTCCCCTTCTCTTTGAGAAATGACCCGGGATAGTTTTTGATCAAAGGGTCTATAAGTGTACCCATTGAAGAAGTCAAGTGTGGTAAGTCCAAAGAAAAGTTTGTAGTAGAGAAGTCTCTCCGCAAAGGACAGGAGAAAGACATTTTATCGTTGTGGCACAAGAAGGTACAGTAAGAGAGTCGTTCATACCTAACTAACAGACGGTGCACGATCCGTGACAAGAGTCGAGACTCATATATTCGAGTCAGTGCGTCACCACAGGCTGAGAAACGCTGGGGTACTTAACGTCGTGTGGTCCGGAGGGACAGGTAGTGGTTGAGGGCCTCAAGTGAGTTTGAGTACAGGTAGACTCAACCACTACGGTAGGTCGGTAGAGTAGGAGAACAGGGGAAGAGGAGGACGAGGGTTAGGGAGGGTCGTAGTCTCAGAAGAAGTTACTCAGTTGAGAAGTGTACTCCACCGGTTTCATGACCTCAAAGTCGAAATCGTAGTAAGGAAGGTTTCTTGTGGGTCCTGACTAGAGGAAATCCTACCTGACCAACCTAGAGGAACGTCAGGTTCTCTGAGAGTTCTCAGAAGAGGTTGTGGTGTCAAGTTTTCGTAGTTAAGAAGTCGTGAGTCGGAAGAAGTTCAGGTTGAGAGTGTAGGTATGTACTGGTGACCTTTTAGGTATCGGAACTGATCTGCCTGGAAACAACCGTTTCATTACAGAGACGAAAACTTATACGATAGATCCAACCAGTATTGAAAGGAAGGTTCCTCTTTCACAGAAAATTAAAGTACCGACGTTAGTGGTAGACGTCACTAAAACCTCGGGGGGTTTTATTTCAGACTGTGACAAAAGTGACAAAGGGATAGATAAAAGGTACTTCACTACCCTGGTCTACGGTACTAGAAGCAAAAGACTTACAACTCGAAATTCGGTTGAAAAAGTGAGAGGAGAAAGTGAAAGTAGTTCTCCGAGAAATCCAGCAGAAGTGAAAGACGGTATTCCCACCACAGTAGACGTATAGACTCCAATAACTATAAAGAGGGCCGTTAGAACTACGGTCGAACACGAAGGAGGTCGGGTCGTAAAGAGTACTACATGAGACGTATATTCAATTTATTCGTCCCACTGTTTTATGTCGGAACTACATGAGGAAAAGAATAAACCTTGGTCAGACAACAAGGTACAGGTCAAGGTTGACAACGAAGGACTGGACGTATATCCAAAGAGTTCTCCGTCCAGTCCACCAGACCCTAAGGGTAGAGAAAGTCTTAAAAGGTGTCAAATAACACTAGGTGTGTGAGTTTCCGAAACCGTATCAGTTATTTTCGTCTTTATCTACAAAAAGACCTTGAGAGAGGGAAAAAGGTACAAGGTCGTCTACAACCGTTAAACTAGACACCAAGGAGACGGAAAAGATTTTGGTCGAACTTGTAGACCTTAAAGTGCCAAGTGGATGGCGACTTCGGACCGAGCCTCTTAAAACTCGCAATGAAATAATCGCACACTCTACTCATGTTAACACACCATCAAACTCGTAAGAAACCGTGACGGAAAGAAACACTAACCTTACTTTTGACTGGAAAAGGTCAGGACACCGGTGACGACTCGAAAGGTTTCAACGACCGTATAACTCACGTCGTGAAAGTGTCGTAGCAGAAAGTCCTAAACTTTATCGAGTTGACCTTAAGGTGGTGGAGGTGATCGAAAAAGCATCACTACTAAAGAAAAAAAAAAAAAAAAAGTCAAAAAATAAAAAATTTAAAATTTTAGAAATTAAGAATGTACGCAAGGGTTTGTACTTGGGGGGAGGGTGAAGGGAGGGGTCTTGTACAGAGGTCCAGTAGGGGTACGTGGTCGGGGTTCGTACGATATAGGACGTAGTCTGTATCTGACCGCTAAGTTAAGAATGTACTATCATATGTACAATCTTACGGTAAGAGGGTTTAGTAGGGTGGGAGAGTGAGAGGGAGAGGGAGACTCAGGTTTTCAGGCAATATGTGTAGACACAGAAAAAAGGACAGAACGTATGTCCCAGCAGTAACGGTAGAAGGATTTAAGGTATATATACACAATCATATGACATAACCACAAAAAGAAAGACCGAATGAAGTGAGACATATTAGCCGAGGTCAAAGTAGGTAGAGTAGTCTTGACTAAGTTTACTTAAGAAAAATTGCCGACTCATTATGAGGTAACACATATACATGGTGTCGAAAGAATAGGTAAGTAGACGACTACCTGTAGATCCAACAAAGGTACAGGACCGATAATATTTGTCACGACGCTACTTGTAACCCCATGTACACAGAGAAAGTTAAGACCAAAGGAGCCACACATACGGGTCTTCACCCTAACGACCCAGTATTCCATCAAGATAAACGTTAAAAAATTCCTTAGAGGTGTGACAAGAGGTATCACCGACATGATCAAACGTAAGGGTGGTTGTCACATCCTCCCAAGGGAAAAGAGGTGTGGGAGAGGTCGTAAATAACGAACGTCTAAAAACCTAGCGTCGGTAAGACTGACCACACTTCACCATGGAGTAACACCAAAACTAAACGTAAAGAGATTATTACTCACTACAACTCGTAGAAAAGTACACAACTAAAGATTCCGGGTGAACTGAAGTGTAAGGTCCTACAGACCGACATCCACTCACTAGTGTGGTAGTACTAATAGACCCAGCACTTAACTCGACGTNAGAACGGTGGAGAAGAATTATAAAAGACGAAGACAATCCAGGTCTGGTAAAGACAGGAAATAGTTCGGGTAGAAACGTACTTTACAAGGGAACCACCGAGATTAAAAGAATTTCTCTAGAGATCAGAAAGGGTACGACAGTAAAAGGAGATAAAGAAACGTAACTAGTGATTCCTTCCGAAAGAATAGAGAGGAACGATAAGAAACCTTGAGACGTAAGTCTACTAAAATAGAAAGGAAAAGTGAAGAGAAGAAAAGTGTCGATAAACATTCGGGAGGAGTCTGTCGGTAAAACGAAAAAACGTAAACAAAAGGTACCCCTACCAGAACTAGGGACAGAGGACATGTTACAGTGTTTGGAGGTAGGTATCAAGTAGTCCGTGAGATAGTCTAGATCAGAGAATTTAGATAAAGAGTGAAGGTGACATATTATTCCCTAAACTAAATCCAGTATGGACTTACCAGATCACCAAAAGGGATGAAAGAAGTTAAATTCAGACTTAAACCGTTATTCCTCAAACACTAGACTCGGTATCAGTCGAGGGTCAGAATAAAAACGACTGACATATCTTCGAAAAGGTAGAAACCGACGTTTTTATTAGTTAGACTAAAACCACAACTACAGGTACACATCTCAGAAGAGAACACAACAACCTTCTCCCACAAACGATACTGGTCACGCAAGAGAACCGTTTTGAGAATTAATCGGAAACAGGACGAAGTAAGACATAAGGTTCCGGTTTAAACGGACAATGAGGTCCACAAAGAACTGAAGGATGAAAACGTAAGATCAGGGGATATTACTTTTCCTGTACAAAAAACCTACAATCAAGATTTTCCAGAACATCCAGAAGTATCTTGACAAGTTGAAGTCGAAGAAGTCACAATGACAAACCCGGTCTGAACCTAATGACACTATGACTTACCAAACGAAACCTTTACTTGTCTCTAGTAAGACAACAACAACTCTAACGTAGGTGGATGACGTAAAGCCTGAGAAAACAACTGGTATTACCGATGAGGTAAAGGACGGGTGTCATCATCTATATTACCAGTAGACTCAATTTAAGTGGGTAAGGTCAGGTAAAATCAAGCGACTAAGGATCTTACAACTGCAAGTGAGAGTGGTAGAGTAAACTGGTGGAGGTTAAACGGAACTAAGTACCTGGACTGTAAGGTCCAAGGATACGTTATAACGAGAAATGTCGTAACCTAGAACGAAGATAGTGGTCAGTGTAGGTGTCGACCCATAACAAAAACGAAACCGAGGTAGGGAAGTAAGAAAGACCTCAATAAAGGGGTAACTAGAGATCATCGTATAACCCGTGGATGACTGGACCCCTCAAGGACAAAGTCATAGGATAGTAAAAGGGAAAAGTATGACAAGTACCCCAAGAGTTCGTTCTTTGTTTTGTCTCCGGACGGAACGAGAGTTCAAATACTAAAACACCTTTATCACCCGACTGTTTTATCTGTTTATGTAATAGTCTAAAGTCTGTTTCCCTTGTAGTTCACATTTCCGGACAGTACAACCTTTTTCCCCTTCTCAGCTTCACCTCTCCCCTTCTCAACCTCCCGAAGTCTCCCTCCGTGTGTCATACCTGACCCCTACAATACCACTCCACGAATCTAAATATAAGATTGATACCACCCCTCAGTCACCCATACAATTCCCACTAAATATCTTTGCCTAGTAGTCGTGTCTCTTCCACGAATTTTTAATGATCATGAGTCAGTAACGTTCGTAATACACTTTATGACATACCTCCAACCACGACGTGTCTCCAAGGTTCCTTTTAAAATTTTTTGATCGACGAATCTATACCACCCAGGTACAGAGACTCGGGTGGAGCCTGTCGGGTCTCTCTTCCCTACCATCGTAGTTACCAAAACTTGGAACTGCTCACTAAATTACGACGACTCAGAAAAGAGAAACCGAAAGTAGGAAGAACGGGAGGACCTGAAGAATTGTGAGTAATGGTGGATTTCCATACAACGAAAGAACAAGGACACATATACACACACAGATACTGTGTCCTGAGATCGAGTTTTTTTTTGTAGATTTGGTTTTTGTGGTTCTTTGGATTCTTTATTTTCCTTTTTTTTTTCTATATATACATACATATTGACTTAGTGAAACGATGTGTGGACTTTGATTGTGTTGTAACATGTAATTGAAAAATTTCAGTGAGTCAACATAGGTTAAGAAACGTTGGGACACCTGATATATATCAGGTACCTTAAGAGGTCCGGTATTATGACCTCACCCATCGGAGAGGGAAGAGGTCACCTAGAAGGGTTGGGTCCCTAGTTTGGGTCCAGAGGGTGTAACGTCCGTCGAAGGAATGGTCGACTCGGTGTTCCCTTCGGGTATAATGATATGAAGTTAATTCTTTTCTTTTCGATAACCCTTAAGAGACCGTCAGGGTCACCAATCCTGAGACGTGAAAGTGACGGTACCGGGGTCTAAGTTAGGGACCAACCAATCCTTTGATTCTAGGACGATCGACGTACCGAGTCAGTTTTTTTTTTTTTTTACATATCTCTCACCCATTTGTTCTAGGATGGTATATCGTGTCCTTGATATAAGTTATACACTATTTTATACTACCTTTCCTTATACTTCTGAAAAATGTATATACATACTGACTTAGTGAACCACATGTCGTCTTAACATTCAGTTGGTGTGAAGTTATTAAAAAAGATTTTTACTTACATTCCTCCCTTGAAGGGACCACTAGAACACCAATTCTGAGACACAAAGATGACGACCCCGGTTCTCAAGTTAGGGACCAACCCCTTGGTTCTATGGCGTACGGTGCACCACACGGTTTTATCTTAGTCAAGTCAAGTCAAGTCAGCGAGTCAGCACAGACTGAGAAACGCTGGGGTACTTAGCGTCGTGCGGTCCGGAGGGACAGGTAGTGGTAGAGGGCCTCAAGTGAGTCTGAGTACAGGTAGCTCAGTCACTACGGTAGGTCGGTAGGGTAGGAGCCAGCAGGGGAAGAGGAGGACGGGGGTTAGGGAGGGTCGTAGTCTCAGAAAAGGTTACTCAGTTGAGAAGCGTACTCCACCGGTTTCATGTCCTCAAAGTCGAAGTCGTAGTAAGGGAGGTTTCTTTAGGGTCCCAACTAGAGGAAGTCTTACCTGACCAACCTAGAGGAACGTCAGGTTCCCTGAGAGTCCTCAGAAGAGGTTGTGGTGTCAAGTTTTCGTAGTTAAGAAACCGCGAGTCGGAAGAAGTGTCAGGTTGAGAGTGTAGGTATGTACTGGTGTCCTATTTGGTATCGGAACTGATCTGTCTGGAATCAACCGTTTCATTACAGACGAAAACTTATACGATAGATCCAACCAGTATTGAAAAGAAGGTTCCTCATTCGCAGAAAATTAAAGTACCGACGTCAGTGGTAGACACCACTAAAACCTAGAGTTTTTTTATTCCAGACTGTGACAAAGGTGACAAAGGGGTAGATAAACGGTACTTCACTACCCTGGTCTACGGTACTAGAAGCAAAAGACTTACAACTCGAAATTCGGTTGAAAAAGTGAGATCCCCTCTCCTTTTTTGGTCTTTCACGTGAACACCGTGACCCCATTTTCATACCCGAAACTTTTGTTTAAACTCTAACTTAGAACAGACACAACTAGTGATTGACATACTAAAACCTTTTTGATAAACTAAATCGACTAAGACACTTTCAATACACGTGGATAGAACTACACACGGTAGTGACAATAGTAAAAATATACCAAGGTCCCAATTCAAGAAATAGATGAACGTCTTAATACTTTTCATTCGGTTAAGTCGTCCCATATGCTCAGTGGTATGACACGATCCGCTACCCCCTTATTTACACTTATGTCACCACTAGGAAGAACGACAGTGACCTTCAATTTGACATTACGTTTTCGTGTTAATTCGTGTATTATATTTGTTTCTTCCCGAAGAGTCCACCCGACTCACCAATTTTTTAGGCGGACGGTTACGTCCTCTCCGCCCAAGTTAGGGACCCAGTACTTCTAGGGGACCTTCTCCTTTACCGTTGGGTGAGGTCATAAGAACGGACCTCTTGAGGTACCTGTTTCCTCGGACCGCCCGATGTCAAACACCCCAACGTTTCTCAACCAGTACTGAATCGTTGAATTGTTATTATTATTATTATTTGTTCCTTTGTTTCATAACGGGATAATCGTCTCCTCCTCCTTGGATGGAAAGCTACCTTGTCTACCACTGAGGTTGAATATGGACTTACTCCTCGTCGGTCGGTCGCCTTCTTGGTCTCTCACTCGGAAGGTTACTCCCTTGACCATACCTCATCTCGGTTGACCTTACGACCCTACTCTACTCTAAACTCTCCTTCCTCCCTTACCTAATACGTCCTGGAAAATTTAGTACCGTTCCCTAGACCTAAGATAGGATTCGTGTTGTCTTGCAAAATTCCTTTTTTGTATTAGGTAATACTGACTTTATTCCGAAACGTAGTCCGCACGTATTCGTCGGTTGTATTTGGAAATGTCCCACTTTGTGGCGACCGGTCTCTGTTTACGAGTAGTGTAAGGGTAGTCTTGTTCCCGGTACGTCTTTACGGAGAGGAGTCACGACTTATAAAACGGTGACGTTTGAGTACCTTTAAGGAACTTTACTCTTTCTATGTCGGTTACGTTACTGACCGTCGGATTTTACCCCTTTTCGGGTTCAAGACTCCCCGAATATTCGGGTCCTCCGGTGTACTCCGTGTCCAGTTAATGTCTACGTATGAACAAAATTTTTTCGTAAAGTTGGTGTCGTCTCTTGGGGAGGGGAACGAGGGTCTCCAGTCTTCAGAATGGGAAAGAAGTGGTTTTGGTAAAGGTGACTCTGGGAGCCTGACATGTGTCCTCGGTGTAGAACGAAGTCGTGGGTAAAAGTTATCGTTGCGGTGGTCTTGGACCCAAGAATACATAGACAAAAGATCCCGACGGTATTAGTTCATGGTGTATGACCCACCGAATTTCTTTAAATCAAAGTCAAAACCTCCGACCTCAGGGTCTAGTTCCATAGGTGTCTGAACCAAGGAAGACTCCCGAGTCCCTCTTAGATGAGTGCGGAGAGGAACAAAGACACCAATCAAGATAGTTATCTCGATAGTGGGGTTAGAGACGGAAGTAGAAGGGTACACAGGAGGGACACACACAGGTTTAAGAGGAAAGGACTATTCCTGTGGTCGGTAAGACCTTAACCCGGGTGGGGTTAGTAGTGTAAAATTAAAGATTTCTGGGATAGAGGTTTATTTCAGTAAGACTCCCCAATTCCACGGTTGTATAGAAAACTCCCATCCCTTTTGTCTGCTAAGTTAGGCATTATCTTGTGTTTCAGTTTTCAATCGTAGATTTGAGACCCAAGTTACATGTAGTTCATTCTCTATGGTCTATATTTTTAAAAGGGTCCCGATAAAGTACGAAAGTCTAACGTGAAGGAACGGTTTATTTTTGTTTCCAAACTCAAAAACTCAAAAGTATGAGGGACTACTTTACGTCATTGACAGTTTATTTCCCTAGAGTACAAAGTGGTTTCCGGTTTTAAAATATTAGGTTAACAAACCTTGTTAAGACCTCTCTGAATCTTAGGAAGGTTCGAAAGGAAGAAAATTTTCCTGGTTTAGTCTAGAACTGACACAGGTTTTGTGTGAAAAGATATCAACTACTCTTAGTCCTCTCGAATATGTGTTGAACAACCACACTTCACGAACACGAAAAATTTTATATAAATTTAGTTTTATTTCAACTGTTTACCTTAGACATACTTAAATAAAAAAGAGACATATTTTTCATTCAGGCTTTTTAAAATAGTCCAAAAAACGGTTGTTTCTTTATTTACATTTTTTTTGGACCCGGTGGTGAAGTAGTATAATTTTCTTATTACTTGTATTGTTTTGGTCTTAAATTTCTAAAGATCTTTTGCCATAAGACCAGATGACTTTAAAACTTCTTTAACTCCCGATTGTTTCACAAAGTGACATGGGAACCAACGGACACATAAAAAGACGGAAATCTTTCAAGTGATGTCACTTAATACGAAACACAACAGACTCCGGGTAGGTCGTTAGGTAATAGAAGTCCAGTATAGGAGGGATGTTTAACGAAAAGACTAACTTGTTTAGAGAATGACCCTGAATATAAGAATGTTCAAAGTAAAACTTACACTGAAATTGGGATGTAGAGGGTTTGAGACGAAATAAAATCTTAAGGTAGCCAAAGAAACTAGTCTCACTTTAGACTTTAAGGATATTTAGAACAAATGAAAGTTCGTATTAAATTTCCAATCAATAGACAGAAGGTCCGTAGTGACCTGAGGGGACCACCAGGTGTGCGAGTACGTCCCGTATGTCCAAACTAGGGGCCAGATCCCAGGACTAAGGACCAGACTAGTCCAGGACCAGGACTAGGAAACTAGGGACCAGGATGTACGGCTCCTCCTTGATTCGGGCACGCGGTGTTGATGACTCGGTCACGAGATCTCGGGTGTAAGGTGTTCTCTTCGGTGACTTTACCCTTCGGACGGGTGACGTTCGTCCTCGTCAGGGACGAGAACCTTTGATCTGTTTCGGACGTGCGTCCGTTACTTGTGGATGTCGTTGACTTTTATTTTTTATTTGAACGATTAAAATTAATAAACCGGTGTTACAGAGGGAAATCGATTATTCCGGGATTTCGATCGTATGTGTTTTCATTGTCGTTTGTATTTGTCGTAAATGATACGTCCGGCAAAAGATTCCCGAAATGTCTAGTGCTATACCGTGAATGTCCGTAGGAGTGATGTGTGCTGTCTACTTCCTTGATTCCGTGTCTGTCCATTGAACGTCTTCCAGTGTCAGCACCACTTAGATGTTACATTTAGTCCCAACAGTCCGAGATCTAAGACACGAGAGTTAGTGTACGGTCTGTCGGAGAGAATTTTATTATGTTGTCTTAGAAATAAGAGAGGTCAATATAAAATCCTTTCCGTTTCGTTTTACATCCTTAGACTTCAGAGTAAGGTCAATGGTGGACTCATACGAAAATGGAGTAAATTCAATAACATATATATACAAAGTCTTTGTGTTACTAACACATCAATGGAGTTAAAAAAAATTAGGCTTCTTGTTTTTATATTGACTATGTTTAAATAAAATTATTCGGAATCTTAGTCTTACTATTTACTTCAGTGGGTGACTTTTTCACAATTTAGATAAAACCGATGATATAAGGAAATGAAGTTTGAATTTCGCATAACAAATAACTACGAAAATTTTTGATATGGGTATATGTTTAATCAGACCTTGAAGAACTTTTAATTACTTGTTCGTGAAAAGGTGATGAAGTAGTAATATCTTGATATTGTTGGAAACTTCTTTGTGATAATCACTGTAAAACCTGTTATTTTTCATATTTTGGTCTGACAATCGTTTCCTTGTTGTTTTACATTCAATCTTTTAAGTATTTGTATGTAAATAAGTCCTTTATGTTAATGATCTCAGGAACTATAAAGTTACGAGTAAGGTGTATTATTTTATAAGTGTTGTGTATCAGAACATTCAGATGTGGTTCAGTACGACTGTAAGAAAAGTCTATTCGGTATCGGTAAAGAAGATAATTTACGATATTATAGGTGAATATAACATTTGTTTCATGAACTCGGTTTGATAAATTCATGAACTCGTTTCATTGAAAGTTTTTAAATCTTGTCCTTCTGTTGCTAATTTTTTTTTTGTTGGTAGACTTAATAGTTTGGGGTTTCTTACTCCGGTGATGTTGGATCATAATATAATTACCTATTTTACCGATATAATTCTGTTAAGCATTAATAGTTACTTTTATAATAATTTATAGTAGACGTTAAAAATTTGTACGAAAGAGTTTATTATCTGTAAAAACTTTCAAAATTTCCGTTTCTCCCGTCTTTCCACTGTCTGTAATTTTTGAATGTAAATTCGATGACCATCTAAAATAAATTTTTTTTTTCAATTCACCATCAATGAAGGGGTTACGGTTCATGGAAATAAGGGTTTCTCTAATAATTCTTTATATTGACTGGGAATGCAAACATCGATAAATTATCATCGACATTTGAATTAATAAGACTACAAAGGTTTGTCTCAGGTCACATTAATCTCGTACAGTATTTCCCCCTTTGTTCACCAGGAGTTGGGATCCACAGGAAATCTTGGTCAACCTTTCGAAGTTTTTTTATTCGTAGACCGGGGTGGAGTCTCTGCCGTTAAATCAACCATACCCCATCCTGAGTTCACAGTAATAAAAAAAACTTCCGGACGTCCCACAAGATTATACGTCGATTCCAACTCTTAGTTACTCAGTTGAGTAAAACTTTATGGTTTTGTTCACCTTTGACCTCTCCCTTCTATTGTATAAATATTAAATGTTTAGTTTATGGATAATAAATGATACAGAATCAATACAAGTATTTGGTATGTAAATATTCTACTTTTGAGGGGAGTAAAGGAGTGATATGATTTAGTGATAGTATGTAGAAACGGTGACTTACTGACGTAAAAAGATACCAGTACTAAACTTTAAGAACCTATGTGATACTTTTGACGTAATTTCTTTTATTTGATGACGATGAGTACGAGTTGTCCTCGTTCGTTTTGATGACATAAACCGAGAAAATTCGATAGGTATAAAATTTTTAATATTTATTCACGGTCGGGTGTGTTTCTTGTCTAACACCTAATGACATCTTCTTTGTTTTTTATCGAATGAGTTGAATGATTCAAAGTTGTGGTTTTTTCTAAATTGAACCGACTTTCAAGACTTTGTCGACTCTATGACTTGGTCCTTCGACATTAAATATTACTTTACAACTGTGTGGGAATTTTCGATGACGTCGACGTCGTTATGATTTTATTCTAAAGAAGTCCCAAATAAATGGGACATTACGTTCTTATGTTCGTGTTGTTATTATAATGACAAAAATATACGTGGTTATGGAGAGAAATTATATATTTCGAGATGTTGTTTATGGAGATTATTAAAATGTAAATTTAATTCAGGTATTAAGAAGATGGGATGAAACCAGAGTTGTAAAATTTTTGTAGTTAATTAAAACCTTTATATGTTAAGTTGTTGTACTAGGATAGTTATTGTTCGTGCAAAACATCACCTGATTTTTGTGTAAGTTGGTACGTTAGGTCACAAGTTATGGATTTTCTATTTATTGTTACGACTGACTGAAAATAAGACTTTAGTGACTTTTGACATTATTAGAAAAATTCTGAGTGTCACGAGTGTTTGTACGTCTTTTTCTATGTGTAAAGATAAGAAGGATTTCCTTACAGTGTTTTACGGGTGAGAAATGTGTCGCAACTATTAATAAGATTTCAGGAATATATAAAGTTAAGTAATAAAAGAAAGATCGTGAACAGTGAATTTTAAACGTTTTCGGTCTGTTCACAAGGACATTCAATACAGATTTATACTTGGAATTGAGTTAAAGACGGCAATTTTTCTGGAGTCAGTGTCAGTAGGTGATTATCGACGGAAAGTCATTTTGTCACTGTAGGTCACCTGTTTAGTTTCATAGAGTCTTAAGAGTAGTAATATAAACTTAGTATTCTTAGTGCTGAGATTTAGGTTCTTGAAATTACACTTACTCAAGAATGAGTAAAACTGTTTCACATACGTCTAAGAATACTTTACGTAGTGTAATATTAAAGATATATAGAATTTGTATAGAAAAAGAATGAATCATAGTTAAGAAATTTAACTCGATATTGAGAACTCCGACCACTCCAATGTTCATAATAAAAAAGAGGAAACGATATAGGGTAGTGTTTGATTGACCGAGTAGAGATCCTTACCTTCCTACTTTTTATTCTATATAAATTTATTGTTACTTATCGTAATTTTTTTAAACGTTTTCTTTGGATTTTGAAAAAACGTAAACATTATATACTATATCAACTTATATTTGTCTTTCTACATTAGTCATTACGTTTGTTAGTTTAATGTAAGAGAACGGAGTGACGAGTTTATAATACTTTCTTATGTATAAAATCGTTACTAACATAGTCACAAATTTTTGAAAATATTTAGTCATGTTTGTTCATAAGTAATATATAATACAAATTTATTTTCATTTTTTGAAGGTGACACGACTCAATATTAAATGGTAACTAATATAATACACACACAAAGTTTATGTTTTGCGTCGTCACTATAATTGGTACTTAAGTATCACATTACTTGACGACTCTGATAATACACATTAAAGAACCTTTTCGTATTTCTTTACAACGTCCAATTTCTTTTTTTTTCTTACCTCTTGACAAGAAAAATTTATTCGTTTATTTCTTTTGGAAAAAAGGATTTTTTTCTAAATTCTTACATTTTCATGTAAAATTATAATTTTTTCGTAAAAATTTTTAGATATTGTTGAAATACTGTTTTAGACGTAAACAACTTTTTCCGGACATTTTTGTCGTCCTGTCTTGACGGGAGTAATGGAAAAATGAAAAAGAACAGTCTTTTTTCACATACGTAGAGACCTTGGTATTTACTACAATTTTATCCATAAATATTTTACCGTTCCTCCTAAAGTGCCCTTCAAACAACAACAAAAACGTTAGTGACCGTTACACCGGTAGTAATCCAGTGTTCATTTTGAAAGATCGATTTTCGTTTTACCTTATATTTCCAAAATTGACGTAATCCAGACAACGGACGCAAAACGACTAGCGTAAAAGAGTTTCGCACTGAGGTAAAGAAGGTCCTGGAACCCACACATGGCGTGATGATTAAATTGGAAAGGAACGCGACGAAAGTCGTCAAGATGTCGAAAAAGCACTACGAGAGGAAGTTGTGAGATGCTTTTTTGTTTGGTGTCTGTCTTTGTTTTAATTATAGATCCAAAACATTTATTGAGTTTTACTTTTTACAAATTTTGGGTATGTTCATTTTTTACGATTACAATATCGTAAAGTTTGATATTTGGATACTTTATTAGGACGAATCAGGGAAATTAGTCACATTTTAACAGACGATTTAGTATAAGACAGACGTCAGGTCCTTAACCAAAAATTCAAGGTTTATGGATCGTAATAGTTAGATGTACAGGATAATAAAGTGATCCAGTCTTCATTTAGTTCGTTAACGATAAACTATTTCAATTTGGCTCCTCTCCGAAAGCTAAGTTACATGACGGAATTGATGATTTTTCGAATTATTGAAGTATTTTTAGTGTGATTCGTGACGATTAAATGTAACCTTTCTTCGTTTTGTGTGTGTTTCACGAAGTTTTTCATAGTGAGGTGATTTTTCGTTACGGATTCTCAGAAGGTGCCCTAAAGATTTGATGTTTCGAAGAACCAGAAAGGGACGTAGAAGACAAAGACTGAAAGGACCACCGAGTATACCATTTCTGAGACGGACGTTACGTCCTCTGGACTCAAGTTAGAGACCCAACCCTTCTAGGGGACCTCCTCCCGTACCGGTGGGTGAGGTCATAAGAACGGACCTCTTAGGGGTACCTGTCTCCTCGCACCGTCCGATGTCCGGTACCTCAGTCTCAGTCCGTGTTGACAAAGATATTGAGTTTATGTGGGGGTTCACCAGTTCGTCTTTATTTTACGTAGGGATGGTGAGGTAATTGTCTTTCCTCGACTAGAGGAGCGAACTCCGGGGGTACAGATAGTCGTTAAGGTGGACCTTAATAAGCTCTCTACATCTAACCTCTCAAGACAAGAAACGGAGGGTATTATAACTTAGGTTCCGGAAGAAGACAAAAACCATCGAGTTGTTGAGCTCCTACTCTTACGGGAAGCGACCGTCGTTTACGTCGTTGCCATCGGACTTTCTTTTAAAATGTGCATAAATTTTTTTATGAAGTGAGAAAACAGGGAAAAATTTTTGGTGAAAAAGAAGAAAAAAATTTAATACTCCCATACCATTGGAGTATTAAATGTCGTCTAAACTTTTTATGTCTTGGTTCAATGTATGTCAGGGTCACGTAAAAATTCATCTAAAAATCAACCTCAAAGTTATAGTTTGAGAGTTTTTAATTATGTTACTATCTTTTCTTCCTCTATCATCTGGACTTTTCGTGATACTTGCCTAAGTTGTATTCTAAATATGTTAAAAGTGTGTTAACGTATTATGTTTAAGATAAGTTCAAGGGTATCTGATATTTGGTCATCTGTTGACTTTGTATAGGTCCCTGTATTTTGTTTTATCTTTTTAAAGTACCAGATTTCCATAACTTTAGTATTCACACAAGAGAATAATGACTATTAATCTTTAGTCATAGTTTAATTTTTGGTGAAAACTTCATAAAAACTACAGACTTACAGGTATTTAAGTGACTGTCACTTCCATTCGATTCATCTACCACAAAAATTCTCCTGCTGACCTTTCGAATGAGACCCTAATACGTCTTTCACGACTCCATCAAGTCCAGTGAGGACCAGGAAGGACACGGGTCTTGAAGACACGTCGCGAACCGTTCGTCCGGAACGGTCCTTCTACTTGCGACACGTGTGATTGTACCTCTTCGGGGAGAGGAGTGTACGGTGGTTGACACCCCGTAAACCCCGTCGTGTTGGGTACACGTATTGGACTTGCAGCCGTCCACAGGAAAATACGTCAGCAAGACCGACGACACGATAAACGAGACATATAATTGGATATGTCTCGGTGTAGAAAGTTCAAATCTGATTAAGTCTCCTTAAGATTGTGTTTCAACTCTTGATCCCAAAGTAAAACGAAAATTTACATTAATTCATTAGACCATGATAAAGAAACACATAATCTAGTCCATATACTCTTTGTACCCTTCTTTCTCTCTTTTAGTTCTAAACGACTTATGAGATTCGAGAATTTGTCCGAAGGTAAAATCTCTATTACCTTGATTCCGAGTCTTCAAGTCCTCCGACACTTTCAGTCCTTAATTTGGGTTCAAAATTAACAAAAAAGGGTGAGACAGTTTGTTATGGGTGTTCTGAGTTGTCTCTTAGGTTATAACGGAAAACACTTGGTCAATTGGTAGTTACTTATCAATGGACGATTACTGATCAAAGTCATATTCAGTGGATGATGACTGTCTTTGAATAAGGTTGGGTGTATACTGCTCTACCGATCTTTCGTAGTAACGAAGTTTCCTGTACTTAGACTCATTTGAGGTCAGTTTCCTGTACTTAGACTCATTTGAGGTCCTCTATTTCCTCCTGTCTCTTCGGACCATACGATATCAGGTACCCCAACATTTCTCAGTCTGTGTTGAATTACTGACTTGGTGGTGGTGGTGTATACTACCTGTCTCTAGTTACGAACTTAATAAACTCCTTTTGTGACCATGTCTTTTTGTGTATTTTCGACGGTGGACATCGAGACTCCTCAATTGGAGGATAAACTTCTGAATTCCAATTCCTCTTTCACTTACCGTTGTATCCCCTCATGGAGTCTAGATGGTAAATGATAAACACACTAGACTTCGTTCATTAGATTAAACTACGAAGGAGTGGTTATTTTACTCTGATTATTAGGTATGGAGTCTTAAAACTACTTATAAATGTATGACTATATATATAATGGATGTCGTTGGTGTATAATATATATATACATAATAAACACACGTTTATATAAAATTACATAGTAGATCTGACGTATTGTCTCTTCCGTTACTGTGGGGTGAGGTCACGAGAACGGATCTTTTAGGGTACCTACCTCCTCGGACCGCCCGACGTCAGGTACCTCAGCGATTTTCAGTCTGTGCTGACTCGCTGAAGTGAAAGTGAAAAGTGAAAGTACGTAACCTCTTCCTTTACCGTTGGGTGAGGTCCCAAGAACGGACCTCTTAGGGTCCCTGTCCCCTCGGACCACCCGACGGCAGATACTCCAGCGTGTCTCAGCCTGTGCTTACTTCGCTGAATCGTCATCGTCGTCTGACGTATTTTATACAAACATTTCGGTTAATTTTTTAGGATGAAAAGTCATTAGCTCAAATCACATTGAACTTTCCATGATAAACAATCAAAAATTTTATTCAGATAATACTTTGATTATTGCAGTGTAAAATTTGGAGATTAAACACTACTTAGGAGAGTTAAAGTCATTTACTTTTTTTACATGGAAACGTCAACGTAATCGAGAGTGAAGTCCTGACGATGACTACAGGTGTCAGAGCATCTGTACAAGTATATGGACTTTTTGGGTTTCAATAGTGACACTAAAATTTAGAGTTTTATATTGTGCGAACTCAAGAAAAATTTCAATTATTTACACAGTTTTAAAGTCTTTTTCAATACGTAGAAACATGGTACAAAAAGACAATCTTTAAGGTTTTTACTCTCCTCACCCAAGATTTCAATTGAAATTCTTTGATGTTTGGGTTTAAAGTCTTACAATAGAATGGGATTTATTGCGTTCAAATCAGTTAAAATTAGTGTAAATGAATGGAGAGAATGTCGTAACGTCTTAAGTGAGACTTCCTGAGAAACATCTCGGACTTCAAAGACACCACCATGGAGAGGTGAAGAAACGTCAAAAAGGTTGTTAAGTTAACGAGATGTTTATAGATCTCAATTTGTGTGTGTGTGACTATCTATTAAAAGAGATTTACGGAGACATTGTCACGTGGTAAATCCTAAATAAGGAGTTACCGATTGTTCTTTATATTTTTGTGTCTCCTTTTTTTCGGATCTCATACTTGAACACACACCCCCCCAAGTACATACCTCCCACCCTTACATTTCTGACTCTTCTTACAATTTAAAATGTCGTCTAATCCTTCTTTTTGACTACAACTTGTACGTATTTTAGACTTTTTGGTATAGAAATTCTCTGTGTCCTTTTGTTTATATTTCAGGATTTGCAGTGTTCTTTCTTGACCTCGAGTTTATAGTGTCTGTGTACTTGTAACTTCATGAAGTCTTTTCTACTGTCGTAATAGTCTTCGATGAATCAGTTATTTTTAAGTGGATGGTAGTCATCATTGGTTTCACGACTCGTCATATTTTACGACACACGATTATTTCAGTGATAAAGGGTTTTCTTTTGAATTATATATACATGTGTGTTCTTGAAAAGTTATTGTACACGTCAATCAATGACCGTCCTTATGTTAAATTTTGTTGCTATGTTTACTCATTTTAATTGACCAGACGAAAGTTGAATCCTAGTAGTGTGTCACAAAATTAATCCTGGTCGAGTCAGTTTATGTACAAATGTTTTGTGTTTCGTTAATCAAACACTCATACCATAGTCATTGTCGACCCACTAGAACCCGTTCATTGAATTTGAGGGACACAGACAAAAGGTGATATTTTATCTTTATTGTCATATAGAGGAAATATTCTTAATGTACTAGTTACTTTGTTTTTTTGTACGATTCCCGGACCGTACACCGTTCGTATTTACAATACAATGTAATCGTGGTTAATTATTCTTTGTAATTCTACAAGATATGAAAATATCTTTATATAATTCGGACAATTCGTCAAGAGTAACACTTCACAGTCCTTTTTCACAAAATGTTTAATTCTTTGAAAATGTTCTAAGTCAGTACAAAGTATGATAAAGAGGGGACTAAAAAAAAAAAAATTGTCAAAAACATGGTGTCCCCCGATCTCATGAATAATAAGATTTCAAGGAAGGGAGGAAAACAGAATTCACCTTCTTTAAGGTTTAAAAGATAATGTGATTTCCTAACCTTGAAAAGAGAAATATCTTAGTCATACCGACAGAAACAAACGTTGACCTTTTAACTTTTATTTACATCACTTCTTTCTTCATGTAAAAAGTTAAAGTCCATTATCTTCGAATTTGACTACAATTAGGTTACGTCCCCCTTTTTTGAAAGGGATAAGAGTAGAGGGTGGTAGTCTTACCGACCACTTAGCCCTCACGACCAAGTAGTTTATGAGACTGGATGTTTTAATATTATTTGTTCGATATACTTTTAAAGGTTGATTGTTCTTTAACTTTTTCATATTTATAAGAAATGACTTGGATTTGACATGGGTCATACAAGAGTTTACACAAGGTGATTTAGAACAAAGTTACAGAAACTTCCGTAAGTTCTAGAACTAGTGTACTTGATTAAAATATGATATCCTAACGACCCTCTCAAAGAATTATCTTAGACAATTTGTCTTACGATTCATTCTTAGTCTCACCTACATTAGAAAGAATAGGACGATTTACCGTAGGTGATTATCGAATAGGAGTCCAAGACTCGTGAGAATGACGTCTTGACTTTACTTGAGACTTTGTCCTTTTTTGTTTTTCGGTCCTGATGGTTTTCATTTACGGTCTCCACTTCGAAGTGTAAAACATGACGTGAATTGTTATGTTTTCTGACGGTTGTACAATCTTAAGATGTTGATCAAAAGTTTCTTTTTGTGGATGAGGTCAATTGTGGTTTGTTTAGACAAGGGTAGATGTTTCGTGTCACAGTAACACGAACCTTCTTGTACAGTGTCCGAATCTGGATTGAATCGTTTAGAAGGGTCTCATTCGACGATGAGACAGTTTTACTATGAAATTAATTACCAGACCACCCGACCTCCTTTTGTAATGAACATTTCTCTGAATGTTTATCACTTATGGTATTCCTTATTTATTACAATTTACCCAGACACATTTCTATACTCCTTTCTGAGGTTTTAAGTTGAGATTTTTACATAGGGAAAAATCTCGTCTTCGATGAATTTATCAGTCTGACATTTACGTTTACAATTATAAATTTCTCTGACAGTTAGAGGTAGAATAAGAAAAAAATGATGATCATGAGCTTTACAGATCAAAATGAAAGACTGAGAATGACTACTGAAGATTATGTCCACACAGTTTTCATATGAACTTTAATATACTTTATTTCTTAAACCCCTTATCACCTTACGATTTTTTGACGTTGTCATGCAAAAATCCGAGTATCAGAAAATGAAGTGACCGAAAAGCCAAAAATTAATGAACCGTCTTGTCCAAAATAAAAGGAACTGTCGCACGAGATTTTTCGTTCGTTGGTTGGTCAATCGTTAGCATCCTAGACATTACTTCTTGCGACGACGTGAAATTGCATTAAATGTTAGTGATAAGGAAGGTCAGTACGTTGGAAGAAAGGTCTTGGTGTCGTCCTAAAAATATTTCGTGGAAGAGGCATGGACCCTCTCTGTGGTGTCCGTCCTTTATAGGGGTTATGCATATGTTCGCTCCAACACCACCTTCATTACTACCGGTAAACACGTATTTACTCTCCCCCAAACCACCCTTGCGCGACGCACAGGGCCGACCCACTCACTTCCGCGTTTGTGACACATACTTGCGCAGTCATGCTCGTTCCGCACATCAGACAGGCTTGACCCGCACCCAGACAGGCTTGACGAGTCGAACTGTGCAGAGACTTGCGTTTCATCCGGCACGGGTAGGTCCCTCTCGCACATGTCGCACACAGACGCTTACGTCTGTTCACCACCACTTGATACGACACGGGGCCTTATCAGGTACACTTCTGTCTTCCCCAGAGTCCTCGTCAGTTCTCGCAGTTCGGGGGAGGGGCCCGGGCCGCGTAGCTGTAGCCACCGGTGTCCGCGGTCGCTCTCCCTTTCGGACCAAGCCCCAGAGCCTCGAACCGGGTGAGCGGGGGAACCTGCTGTTCCGTGAGGGGATGGAGGAGGCGGGTGCAGGCAGGGTCCGAGCCGGGGTGAGTGGGGAGAGGTCAGCGTGCCCAAGGGGGTCCCGGCGGTAGAAGAGGGAGACGGACGTCTGGGTGTCCTTCACTGCTGTCTCCCCGACGCCACCTCCCCGCCCCGGATCGCCTCGGCCCTCGTCCATAGCGCTCTCGCCCTCTCCACCGAGACCCGGAGCAGCTCAGAAGGGCTCCATCTCTCACACACCCATCACCCAAAGGCTCCGATCAGAACACGACGTGAAGTCGTCAGAATTCTAAAACTTTAGGGAGCCGGTTCATATCAACTTTTCTCAGACAAAGGGCTGAGAACGGGGTAAGGACCCCTAAGCTCGGTATAAGAGAAGGGAACCTCGGGAACCAAAGTATTCCATCTCAAATCTGAGATCAAGGTCGAACTGACAAACCCCGAGACACTTGAACCTCACGAGTGTAGCAAAAAAACCGGAGTCAAATAGGTAGACAGGATGCATCTTCAACACAGACTCAAGAATTGTAAGAATTCGTTACTTTGACCCACCACCAATCAACGAGTCAGGACAAGTTGACAAACGTTAAGGTACCTGCCATCTGGTGGTCCGAGGAGACAGATACCCTAAGGTCAGTTCTTATGACTTCACCCAACGGTAAAGAAAGAGGTCCCCTAGAGGAGCTGGGTCCCTACCTTGGACGTCGAAGGACGTAACCGTCAACCTAAGAAATAGTGACTCAGTGGTCCCTTCGGAGATTTTACTACATAATCCTTAGTTCATTATAAAAATTATGTAATGTCTAAGAATCCCGGTGAAAACTTTAAAAGAATTTGGTTCTTTCGAAATCAGGAATTCACTTTATAATTAAACGGGTCATAAATCTCAGGTCATTGTAAATAAGTTCACGATCAGATACGACTATTAGTCAACCCACGAAAGTGTTTGTCGAAAAGTTGTCAAGTACTGTCCTAACAAAATTGTCGAAGGATCAACGGGGGTAGGTGACAAAGGTAAGTTGTATAAAAGAAGATCAGGTAGTACTTACGGTGGTAGTATGAAAAACAAAAGGGGAACTTTTAAAAGTCAACGAAGATGGAAACAAAGGACAAAGATTTCAACACACACACGAGTAAGTACGGGTTGAGAAAAGTCCGGGTACCTGACATCGGACGGTCCGAAGAGACAGGTACCTTAAAAGGTCCGTTCTTATGACCCTGTTCAACGGTAAAGGATGAGGTCCCCTAGGAACCCTGGGTCATTAGTTTGGGTACAGAGAACACAGAGAACGTAACCGTACGTCTCAGAAATGATGACGTGACCAACCCTTCGGGTTCCGAAACACATGATACTCGGATTGAGTAGACAGATTGGATTAAAGAGAAATAGGGAGTTTACCTTATCTGTGAGGTCATCTCCTCCTTATAAGTTTTGGTACAAAGAAGAACTAAGGTTCAGAAGTAAACACAAAAGAATTTACCTAGTGGGAAGGGGTAGAGGAGACCGAGAGATCCGATATGTGTAGGAGCCTGACTTGGGTAGGAGGTCCCGACACTTCTGTATAGTGAAGATGATTCGAAGGGAAAAGGTAGGAGAAGAGGAATAACCAGGGATTACCGGGAATATTGGACGTTTTCGTAAGTACATAAATAAAAAATAAATAACAACAATAATAAACAGTGTCTACAAGTTGTTTACAAATAATTTACGAATTACAGATAGTCTGTGGAACGATCCGTGATTCTTACGATACACCTCTTTCTGTTCACGTCTGTAAGTTTCTAAAAGAAAAGAAGGTAGGAGGTTGAGGAGAGGAAACTATTGAGATAAATGTACATA
Organism: Capra ibex; assembly: GCA_006410555.1. Taxonomy (NCBI): domain Eukaryota; kingdom Metazoa; phylum Chordata; class Mammalia; order Artiodactyla; family Bovidae; genus Capra; species Capra ibex. The sequence goes on along the minus strand of SJYO01033645.1, from coordinate 14,626,214 downwards.
TAAGGGTACGGACTGTAACAAATGTCGAGTGATTATGAGACAAGTAAAGTCGAAAAGTCCCAAAGACAAAGGAAAAAAGTTGTATTTTATAAGAGAATTAGGGTAGATCAAGTAAAAAGTAGAGTCTATAAACAGACAAAATAGAAGTCGTCAAACTCAACCCACACACACACACACACACACAAACGTAAAAGGTACATGAGTGAATTGTACGAGTCATAAAGGAGATCGAAGAACTTGTATATCTCATTTTAATATTTCTGTCAAAATTACAGAAATAGATGATTCAGACAGTAGACACGATAAAGATAACTAAAAAGAGAAGTAATACCGAATACGTACGTATGATTCAACGAAGTCAACACAGGTCGAGAAGTACCAGGACAACTGGTATCGGAAGACAGGTACTCTAAGAGGTCTGTTCTTATGACCTCACCCAACGGTACGGGAGGAGGTTCCTAGAAGGACTGAGTCCCTAACTTGGGAGTAGACAACGTAGAGGACGTAACCGTCCATCTAAGAAAAAGGTGATCGGTTTGGATCCTTCGGGTATTAAAAACGGAGAACGTACTAACCATTGAGTGATTTATTCATTCCGATTTGTAACACTTTAAATGTAAACACCCTCGATCTATAAAAATATAAACATATTTATAGGAAACTCTAAACAAAACTTTACATCTACCCTGTGAATTTTTATTAAAACAAAAAAACTCCGAATTAAAATTCGAAACAACTTACCTTGGTCAAGTCAGAAAACACTTCCCGATTAACACAAGGGAATATGGGAAGTTTCCATATTCCCTTCCCATTAGATTATTTATGGGAAGATTCAAGAAATGGAGTACAGTGTACTTAACACTCCAAGATGAGACTAACCGTCCCCAAAAAGTGCACCGTAATCACCATTTCTTAGACGGACGGTTACGTCCTCTACGTTCTCTACGTCCAAGTCAGGGAGACATACCTTCTAGGAGACGTCTTCCTTTACCGTTGGACAAGGTTATGAGAACGGACCTTTTAGAGTACCTGTCTCCTCGGACCGTCCGATGTCAGGTACCCCAGTGTTTCTCAACCTGTACTGACTCGGACACGTGTGTGTGTGTGTGTGTGTGTATGTCTATGTGTGTGTGACTAATCGTCCTTATCCTTGATCACAGTACTTGACCTTAACACCTAACAAACGAAACAAGGAAAGTTTACCAAGGGATGGGAACCATTAAAGAATTATGTGTATTAGTAGTATTTTAAAGACTTAAGGTCCCTATTCATCTTCTAGGAGTTTCAAAAGTCTCTCTTACTTTTCTTTTTTTTCAGTACAAGATTTCTTAACCCTGAGTCTTGTGATGTCTACCGATTAATAAACTTCGTATCCATTCCTTCTTTTTCGTAATCCTCGATGAAGACTCACCTCTTTGATACTGAGTTTAATTAATTGTCTAAATATAAGTTGGGTGTTTCATTTACTTTCCTAGTCAATTATGGACTCCGGTCAAGAGGATTTTATAGGAAGGGATTAAGTATATAGAAACTCTAAATCTCAATCCTCTCCAGATCTCTCAAGGTTGAGGAAGTGAAATGGCTTCTCTTCTGACTAGTGACAAGACGGAGAGTTTCCTCCGTGTTGACGAAAACAAGAATACCAAGACGATCTAATAATTTAGTCGGTCGAAGGATTAGTTCTTAATGAGAAGGACACCTTTGTGAGAAGTAGTGGACAACGAACGAGTGTAATGAAGGACAGAGTATACTTCTCCTTGTGAGTTTAATCTTATCCTTCAGACTCAGATCTGTTTAGGGTCACTTTCGATTTGATACGTTTATAGTACAAATATATTTTTTACTTTCAAGATTCATCCAACATCTATATTCTTGAAAGAATTCTGTGACGTTCTTGTTACATGATTCTGTCGTAGTTAATTCTCTTTTGACCTCAACCACCCTTGTAACCCCTACCCTCCGATAGATCCCTTGGATCCTTTCATCTTTCATCACACTCTTTCAGTCTATGAGGGTCACCTTTCAAAATGATAAAGTAACGGACAACTTAACATATGTTTATCCGTGATGGTATATCTTATGCATAAATTTTCTCTATGTAGAATAATGTCTCATTTTGTAATGAGAATGTATTTTCCTGGATAAATCCGAAGATATCCATGTTAATAATAAAAAAAAACAAAATAAATAAATAAAAAATTAAAATTAAAAATGAAATAAAATGAAATGTTATGACATAACCAAAACAGTATGTAACTGTACTTAGGTGGTGCCCACATGTACGCAAGGGTTTGTACTTGGGCGGAGGGTGGAGGGAGGGGTATTGTAGGGAGACCCAGTAGGGGTACGTGGTCGGGGTTCGTACGACATAGGACGTAACCTGTATCTGACCGCTAAACTAAGAATACACTATCATATGTACAAAGTTACGGTAAGAGGGTTTAGTAGGGTGGGAGAGGGAGAGGGAGCCTCAGGTTTTCAGGCGATATGTGTAGACACAGAAAAAACGACAGAACGTATGTCCCAGTAGTAACGGTAGAAAGATTTAAGGTATATATACACAATCATATGACATAACCACAAAAAGAAAGACCGAATGAAGTGAGACATATTAGATGAGGTCAAAGTAGGTAGCGTAGTCTAGACTAAGTTTACATAAGAAAAATTGCCGACTCATTATGAGGTAACACATATACATGGTGTCGAAAGAATAGGTAAGTAGACGACTACCTGTAGATCCAACAAAGGTACAGGACCGATAATATTTGTCANAGGTCTTTTTATTTACTGGGTTAGTTTTTCACCCGGTTTCTTGATTTATCTGTAAAGAGGTTTCTTCTGTATGTCTACCGATTGTTTGTGTACTACGAGTTGTAGTGAGTAATAATCTCTTTACGTCTAGTTTTGGTGTTACTCCATGGTGAAGTGTGGTCAGTCTTACAGACGCTAGGTTTTTAGACGTTCGTTATTTACGACCTCTCCCACACCTCTTTTCCCTTGGGAGAATGTGACAACCACCCTTACGTTTGATCATGTCGGTGATACCTCTTGTCACACCTCTAAGGAATTTTTTAACGTTTATCTTGATGGAATACTGGGTCGTTAGGGTGACGACCCGTATGTGTGGCTCCTTTGGTCTTAACTTTCTCTGTGTACATGGGGTTACAAGTAGCGTCGTGACAAATATTATCGGTCCTGTACCTTTGTTGTATCCATGTTAATTTCAGAGTCAAAAGAAATAAAAAGATTGACTCAAAGATATTATGTGTGAAGTCTTTTCATTTTAAAATCTGTTTACCGAAATAAACTTCACTTACACTTCACAGTATACACTTTATCGAACGTAAAATTTATTTGTTATATACTTTTGTGAACCACATTAGTTAATTTGTGGTGTTATACCCCTTTAGAGAAGTTCTTATGGAAATCTTCCCTTAAAAAGAACCAGTGTCTAGAATCGAGACTTGTGTTTTAGGGGTAGAGTCTCATGGTCTTTAGATTCCATTTCGGATGAACAATAATCTTACCCAACGTCTAATATAATTTCACATTCCCAAATGAAAGAAATTACAGTCAACAAAGTAGTAGTGAGATGTCATGTACATTTCCGTGTCTAACTACGTAAAAAGACCGTAGAAGGACTGCGTGGGAACGGGATTTATTTAGACAAACGGTCCTAGAACAGCGAATTTAATCGGTAGAGTGAGAACCAGGACGGTTGTGTCCGTTAACACGGTTACAAGAGTCGTAAATGACCGTGTACTCGACAACGGAAAAGAAACCGCAAGATACACATGGATTCCGGTAGTAGGAAGGAAGTGTTCTGTCGTCAGACCGAATACACAGTGACTCTGTCTGAAGTCTTAACAAACCCGAGTGAGACCGAGAGAGGTCCCATACGTAGGACGTGCTACATAAAAGTCCGTGTGTTATATAACAAGTCTTAAACAGCACGTGTATGAACGTCTAACCGTCTCGGTGGACGGTTCCTATTCTTGGAAAATTCAACAACAGTTTGCAGTATTTTACACAAGGTACTAATTAAAACACCCGTGTCTAGCCAAAAACGTATCTCAGGTTTTAAACCCTATACAGTGTCACTGATTTACCGTGGCCGTACGACTTACTTAAACCTTAAACAAAAGAGTTCACACCCTCGTTCGTGTGTCTACCCGAATCTAGGTCACCACGACGAACCTTAAGAGTAATATCGTTACTACAGTGAACAGTGCACCTGACCCACTATTACGACGGTTTAATACCTGTTTCTTTCCGTTTATTGTTTCATGTCTCCGGTCCCCTCTCCTAAATACCATCGTGTCCTTCGAGAGTGATAATCGACTGGAGACGAGTTTACTGTATTTGTAACACAGTCCCGACGGTTCTTATTTGAGATCTTTATGTTCGACCCTTCCTTTTAAGGTTGATTTTCCCGAAACATTCTTCCAGGATATATTGGATTTAGAAGTGAAGTGTCTGTTCTAGTCACTTTTGTTTGTCCGGGAATGAAAAAACTAGTCAGAGACTTTTGTTTAGATACTCGACGTTCGTTAGAGTTTTGGTTTGGTTTTGGTTCTGCAAAACGAAATATTCTTTTCGAAACACCTGTGTTTCTCAGTCGTTGGGATGACCCTCTACCTTTTTGTTTTTAAATACAACCGTTTCTTTATGGTTCAATCGTGTAGTCTTAATAGACGTCCCGAAACTTTCTTCATGTAGACAACACATCGATTTCGTCATGAATCTCCCTTTAAATATCGATATTTTCGAATACAATTTTTACTTCTTCTGGACTTTATTTTTTGGATTGGAAAAGAGAATTCTCCAAGTTTTTACTTCTCGTTTGATTTAGGTTTTATTCATCTTCCTTTCTTTTTATTTATAATCTCTTAATTTTTATATGTATATATGTGTATACACAAGTACATATACACACATATATAAACACACACACATATATATATATACGTTTTTTATTTACTTTACTTTTAAACCGAGGAACGTTTCTAGTTCTTACAACTGTCTGGAAATCCATCTGACTAGTCCTCTTTTACTCTTCTAAATTTAATAATTTTAGTTCTTATTTTTTCCCTTGTAATGGTAGTTGGAATATGTTCTCATTTCTCTTATGATACTTGTTGATAAGTATATGTATAAATGAATGATATATAATATATATTTATTATAGAAATAAGTACAGTAGATTAAATCGATTAAATACTATGTATATTGTCACATCTACTTATACACATACACACATATATATATATAAAAAAGTTACGGTCTCCGGATAGTGTATTTAAAACTAAGTCTTTCAGAGTTCATGTTTTCCTTGTAAACATAAACCACCAAAAACATTACACAAGAGAAAAGACTCTTGACTTGATTACGTATCATCAATAAGTTTTCATAACAACTTAATGTTAACTTATACGTAATCAATTATATCCACGTCGACGTATATTTGTATTTTGAAGTTTTATCGACACGTAAATTTCATTCATTTTCTTTAGGTCTTTATACATTAAACCCCGTTCATAAAATAAAACTTACTGTTTCCCGGGTCAATTTTTGGAGTTGAAACAGGGGGACCCTTTTTCTCCTTTTTCTTACGAACCTATTCGGAGATCTTGTTTCCAGAGGTTAGTAAAACCGTGGTCCTGTTCAAAACACCTTCTAAAAAGGTGTCTGACTCCCCACCCCTCACCAAAACTCTACTAAGTTCCCGTAATGTAAATAACACGTCAGATATAATAACAATATAGTCGAGGTGGAGATTAATAGTCCGTAATCTAGGTCTCCAACCCCTGGGGACCCGACCTTTTAAACGGTTTGGTATGGTGTTGAAAGTTTTGAATTTAAAATTGAATCAAGGACCTTATAAGATCCAACTATCTAATAAAAAAGGGACAATCTTTTAAATATTAATTAAGTTAATTAATTAATTAAGTTTTCTTAAATGAGTCGTTCACTATACTCTTTTTTCCGGTCTACACGAGGCTGGGAGTTCCTTGGGAGTTCGTTAAACCTGTTACTTTAGATGTGTTTGTTTTGTTAGGTCTTTACGAAAGATGGTCGTAAATGACTTCGTGATACAAAATGCTAAACCGGGTGATGAAATATAAATGTAAATTCGAATCTTTTTTAGTAAATCAGTCGTTTGACTGAATTTGATTTTAAAAGTAACTTTACTTGGTGTAATGACACAATCGCTTTTAACTCAGACTTTTAATTGTAAATAAGTTAGTGTTTGGTAAGGTTTTACACTTCTGTATTTTTGTTTGTTTGTTTTTTTTTTGTTTGGGGTTTGAGAGGTCTTAAGTAACAAACATTTTGAAGAACATTGAACAATCCATACCTGTCTTGAAACGTTTTATCGTACTCTTATTAATCGAAGAGTTAGAAAGTTGACTACGCAGATAGTTTACCGATCAATCCCTGATGTCGGAAATAGTGTAGTTCAGACGTTTATACAGGGCTAATGGTGATTTGTCGGAGAACTACTTCCACTTTCTCCTCCCACCCTTTCGACCGAATTTTGAGTTGTGACTTTTTTTTAATTCTAGTACCGTAGGTCAGGGTAGTGAAGTACCGTTTATCTTCCCCTTTTTCATCTTTGTCACTGTCTAAGATAAAAGAACCCGAGGTTTTAGTGACGTCTACCACTGACGTCAGTTTTCTGATTTTCTATGAACTAGGAACCTTCTTTTCGATACTGTTTGGATCTATCGTGTAATTTTTCGTCTCTATAATGAAAGGGTTGTTTCCAGACATATCAGTTTCGATACCAAAAAGGTCATCAGTACATGCGTACACTGTCGACCTGGTATTTCTTCCGACTCTCAGTTTCTTAATTACGAAAGTTTAACCTCACGACCCCTTCTGAGAACTCACAGGAAACCAATCGTTCCTCTAATTTGGTCAGTTAGGATTTCCTTTAGTCGGGACTTATAAGTAACCTTCCTGACTACGACTTCGACTTCGAGATTACGAAACCGGGGGACCACGTTTCTCGACTGAGTAACCTTTTCTGGGACTACGACCCTTTGTAACTCCCGTCCTCCTCTTCTCCCGTTGTCTTCTACTCTACAAACCTACCTAGTGACTGAGTTACCTATACTCAGACTTGTTTGAGACCCTCTATCACTTCCCGTCTTTTCAGACCGCACGACGTCAGGTACACCAACGTTTCTCAACCCGTGTAGAATCACTGACTATGTGAATCGTGATATCATTTCGTAATATGACTCAGGATCTCTACGGTCCTTCTACGTAGGACGAAAGTGTCTCCAGTGTTGTGGGTCACTTTCCCCTATAGCCGTATCTGTAGTCTAGTTGGGGTCTTAGTTTTCTGTCTACCACGATTTACAAAAATAAAAAAAATATTACGAAGGAGAGTCAAGTAAAAAAAGGAAGAATTAAATTAAACCGACACAGTCCAAAATCAACACCGTGAGTCTTAGAAATCGACACTATATACGTGGGGTCAAGGGACTGGTCCCTAGTTTGGTTCCGGGAACGCAATCCTCACGTCCCAGAATCGGTGGTCTGATGGTCCAACAACGACAACAAGTCAGCGAGTCAGCACAGGTCGACAAACACTGGGATACCTGACGTCGTGCGGTCCGAAGGGACAGGAAGTGCTTGAGGACTTCGAACGAGTTTGAGTACAGGTAACTCAATCACTACGGTAGGTTTGTAGAGTAGGCGACAGTAGGGGAAGAGGAGGACGGAAGTTAGAAAGGGTCGTAGTCCCAGAAAAGGTTACTCAACAGGGAAACGTAGTCCACCAGTTTCATAACCTCGAAGTCGAAGTCGTAATCGGAGAGGTCACTTATAAGTCCTGACTAAAGGAAATCCTGACTGACCAAACTAGAGGACCGTCAGGTTCCCTGAAAGTTCTCAGAAGAGGATGAGTTTCCGTAGTTAAGGACCTCTTCCCTTACCGCTTTTGAAGTCGAAAGAACGGAACTTTTGGGGTACTTGTCATACTTTTCTGGTGGTCCCTTCAAGGGATTTGTAATAGTAAAGACAAGAATGACGAAATCAACGTGTCCAAAATTATCTCATTACAACATATCATTTCTCACCCTATTTCACTAAAGAGTAGTTCCCATTGGTCTTTTTTTTTTTAAGTTTCTCGTCCCCAAGAGTTTGTCTCCGATAAAACCTCGGGTCTCTTGTAAACTGTCGCAGACCTCTATAAAAATTAACAGTGCTGACGTCTACCACCCTACCCCCACTTCTAACGATGACCGTGGATCGCCCATCTCCGGCCTCTACGACGAAATCGTAGAATGTTAACCGTCCTGTCGGGGGAGTTTCTTCTTAATAGGTCGCGTTTTACACTTACCACACTCTGGCTCTTTGACTCGAAATCGTTCTTCCTTTGTAAACAACTCGTTACTAGTCTTACAACTGTTTACCCATTTACCCCTTACCCTTACTTTCTCCCGATACACTCGTCTCGGTCCGTCCCTTTTTTTACATGAGGGACAAATCCTTTACTCCTCCCGAAGTCACCCTCATACCTATGTGTGGACCCCAATCCACCCATGTCTTCTTTTATTCCCGATTGCAAATCCGACTCCACCCCTGGAGGGACTACGAGGTTACCTATTCTGAGGTGTGAAGGTGAGGTTCTCCATGTCCAAACTAGGGACCAGCCCCTCGATTCTGGAACGTTCGGTGTACCGGTGAGGAGTGAGTCTAAATCCGACTCCACCTAACACCCCCGAGGACTTACGAACCCAAATATGAAACTCGATCTCACTCGGTAGTCTTCTAGAATTTTTGACTTGTTGATGTTAATATTGATATAAAATCTTTATATTTGTCTCCTTCTTTGGATCTAAGAGTATCGTCTATCATTCTGTTAAGGAAACTCTCTCAGTGGAAACAAACTTGTAACAGATAATTCGAGGTCAAAAATCTTTCACGGTTGTGACGTTCTTCTTACCTCTTTAAGGTGTATTAACCTGGTCCCACTCCACCATACTCCACTATATCCTACCCGTCACTCTACTCTTCCCTGTTCTCCCATCTCCTCTTTCTGTGACGACTTAAAAAATGAGACTTTAGGAAGGGGTGTCGGAGACTTAGATGACATTATAAATGTTTTTAGTGTTGTACGAACAATGGAAACCTAAAGGACACCTTCTACTGAAAACCCTCCAACTTTCTCGTACTACCACTCTTACCATAGGGTCACCGATCTTTGCCCTAAACCTACGAAGACATTATTCGTTAAAGTAGTGGGTGAGGAAGGAAGGTACAAGACATACATCAGAACGACGAGTGGAGAAGAGTACGAAGGTTACAAATGGACGGGAAGAAAGAGGTACTGAACGAAAAGAAGAGACTAGTGGGAAACTTCGGGTGAAGAGTTCCAGATAAGGGACATGAAGTTAAAATGTAGTGGTTATAACATAACACAAATGGTTGTATAAACAAAAGAGGTTAGTCTATGACTTACGAATCCAAGTGATCTTCTTATCTCTACCATAAAGTAAGAAGAAACTGAAAGGTCGTCCAACGTTTCATAGATCGTGCAATGGGTTCGAGTCCCTAGTAAGTAACATACTTTACACCCACTCCGACCACTCACCATCTTTCTACCATCGAGACCTGGATCGAACGAAAATGTACCGACGACAATTTTACTATGAAAGGGAAGAATAATTAAAAGACAAAACTTGAAGTAGAGGGTCGAATTTATAAAGGAAGGTTACCTACTATAAGATAGTCCTCCTTTTTTTGGGTATCATACCACAATTCGGACTCACTTACCTGATTTTAGTACAAAGTTATACGAAAAATCTTTCGAAAGCACAATAATTAAATTGTAGCTGGACGAATAATTCTAGGGTAATAATTCCTTTGCTAACATTTTTAGTAATTCTCGTAAAGATGTTTAGATTCGGTGACTCAGTAGAACGACCAAGAGTTACTCGAACCCGACTTATAGAGGGTAAGTCTCATCACCCATTTTAAAATAAAAAGATTAGTAGTCATTTGTAAATAGACACCCGACTAAAAATACATAAAAACAACAATTACCACACTTCTTCCAAGATATATCATTGTCGACGACATGTACACCCTGTCACGGGTCCATACCAAGAACTTCTGGGAAAGGGTTTTGTAGAAAGGGGTGTGACCACCGTACGTCCCAGAGACCAGAGTTGTGTATTATTCATAAAGGTGACTCAATTTCGTACTTCGGAGATCAGTATAAAGGAGGAAAACCTAATCTCATATGGAAAACACCATAGTTGTTGGATATAAACCTTACACTTAAACCTCACCTTGAGACCTGGATCTCCATCCCCTCTCCAGAGAACCCAACAGTAACGAAGATAGTCTAGTTCAAAAGAAGAGAGAATTTATTGAAACCACACTTCAAACACTGTAGTAATGATCCATGGGGAATAATAACGACAGTAGACGACTGAACTCCTGTGAGGGGTGTAAGGAATGTCTAAATTCGAGACTCGAGTGAGTGAGTAAGATTATTATTTGGATAGTATTAAGAATCTAGGTTCATTTACTAGTAAGACTATGAGACCGGAAACTGAGGGCACTGGAGAAGAGGAGAGTACTGGAGGAAGAGAGAGTTGGAGTCAGTGAGTAAGGATGGGGGCTGGAGGTCTTACCTGGTGAGTAGGGGAGGGGATCTGGAACGATAGAGGGTATAAAATGAGGGTTCGTAGGGTGAGATCCTGAGGATGGAGTATAGGAAAGTCAAAAGACAGGGAGGGTGAGACTGAACTTTTATGGAACTGGTCTGTTAAGTAACAGGATGAGTGACAGGTGTGGGGCGTATAGGATTGAATGGAGGAGTAGGTACGATCTAAAATATCAAATAGGATTATTAGTGAATATAATGTGTCGGCGAGGACCCGTGAAGAGAATGAAGAAACAGGAAGAAACCGTTTTGAGGTCAGGACCAATAGAGAAGGGTGAGACGTGAACAAAGGACCGACGACTTGAACCGACCTCCTTTTGTGGGTCACAACGACGTACCAGAATGAAATTTAAGTACTCAGTCATTTGAGTTCACCCGGGTCGTCAAGATAGAGTAAAGGGGTCAGATAAGTGAAGGTGAAGTGTTTGTTCTAAAGTTTGGAAGAGAGGGAAGTTTAAGAGTTGTGAAAGAGAAAGAAGTAGTAAGAATAGGTTGCTGGAACTAAGAAAAAAGTGACTGTTTTACCTTCGTTAACCTTCACTAAAAGGTGCACGACGAAGGTGGTAAAGATGGTTGGTTGATCGTAGAGACACGTACAAGGTAGACGGTAAGCCAATGAGACTCGTACGGGGAGGGGAATAGGTGGTCAGAGTCTTGGGGTATAGATGAGTTCCTCTAATGAAACCATTAAAAAGAGGTCTTTAAAACCTTTACGAGAGATAAGAAGAAATAGTCACGTAAAGGTAGTCGTATATTTGTACAATATGTAAAGTATAATTATACGAGAGGGTACTGAGTTGCAAAGGGAGGTCGGTGGACGGGTAAAGAGAATAAGGGTAAGGGTACCTGTCTTCTCGGACCATCCGATGTCAGGTACCTCAACGTTTCTCAACCGATATTGATTCGTATATCCGTCCGCGCGTGCGCGTGTGTGTGTGGGGATGTCGTAAGATAGTTTTGTCGGGTCCAGTTGTAGAAGCCGTCAAAAGCACAACAGTTTCGATTAACAGCTACGAGTCGGGAGCAGAGTGAACTTTGTTAACTGGTAAGGGAAAGAACTTTACAAAAGAAGTAAACTAAAGACCCTATAGTGGAGACCTCAGAAGAGACTGGAGTAACCTGTGGAAAGTCAGTGGAAATTACCAAGGGGAAAACTTTTTTTTTTTACTAAATAAATTAATACTGACGTTTCCCACAAACAGCGACGTAGGTCCGAAAGAGGTCAACGACTCTCGGCCCAGATGAGACATCGACGTCGCGTACCTGAAGAGTGACACCACCGAGGAGGACAACACCTCGTGTCCGAGGTCTGTGTACTGGAAGTCGTCCACGTCGTGAGTCCGAGACATCAACACCGTAAGCTCGATATCCAGTACCCGAGTCATTAACACCACGTACCCGAATCAGCGGGGAGTCGTACACCCTAGAAGGACCTCGTCCCTGACTTGGGTATAGGGGACACAACCGTCCATTTAATTTTTTTTTTTTGTTTTGGAATTAAATAACTAAATAAAAGCCGACATGACCCAATACAACGAAACGATCGGAAAGAGATCAACACCGTTCATCCCCGATGAGAAACAATGTCAAACGTCGTCCGATTGAGAGTACGTGGTGTGGTAGTCCCTTTAGGATTACCAAGGAAAAATAGAGGGACCCGAGAATTAAAACGTCCAGGGGATCTTAAGATGAGAATTTGAAGAAGACAAGAAACAGATGAGAATGACAGATCTACGAAGAGGTCCGAATATTGATACAGGATTCGATATAATCGTAGCAGACTATCTTTATCTTATACTCGATGTTTACTCAAAATCTATATTAAAACTTAAAAGATCGACGGAGAGAATTTTTTCACTTTTCTTTGTCCAATCTAATAAAATTACTGTATAATAAGTCGATTTAACATCGGTTATAAAATTGTATAGTTATAAATTAGTTAGAATTTAATAATTAATCTACAAAAGGTAAGGATAAAAGTATGATTGTGAAACTCTAGGTCACACGTAAGATATGAATCTCGTGTAGAGTCAAACCTACTCGGCGTAAAAAAATTCCTGAACAAAAAAATTAACTTCATACTAATTAAATGTTCAAAGTTCACATAACGTTCGACTAAGTGTATATAAGGAAAAGTCTAAGAAAGGGTAATTTCCAATAATGTTCTATAACTTATATCGAGGGGAACAATATGTCATCCAGGAACAACAAATGGACAGAATATATATCATAACACAAATACAACTAGGATTTGAAGGTCAAATAGGGAAAGGGGTGACAATAGGGGACCTGTTCGGTCTAAAATTCCCGAGTCATTGGTACCACCGTGTCTCAGCCTGTGCTGACTTCGCTGAATCGTCGTCGTCGTCGTCGTCGTCGTTGGTGCCACCGACGACACAACCTGTCTTACCAACAGGTATCTACGACTTGTGACCGAAAATAACTCACTCTACTTCTCGGTACCCTTTCAAAGTTCCTCCCTTTATTGAACAAAAAAAAGACCTTCTAGTAAGACCGACGACTCAATTTTTATCTGATCTACCCTCGGTCCTCCTTCGTCTATCTAGTCCGTTCTCCGATTTACACACTTTTTCTCCTCCTGTGACCCCTTTAATATGAAATCCTTTATATTGTTCACCAATATAAAACTTCCATCTTGTTTTTCCTAAAAGTCTACCTACAATGTCTTTCATTCCTCTGGTCTCACTGAGGACCTCATAAAAACAAAGAAATTTAACACAATATCAACTAAATGTTCCAACACAATCAAAGTCCACATGTCGTTTCACTTAGTCAATATGTATATAGGTGAGAAACAAATCTAATAAAAGGGTGTATGCAGTAATGTCTCATGACTCAAGAAACACGGTATATCATCCAGGAAATAATGAATACACAGGATAAGAAACGCTTGAGGATCCGACGTCGGGTGGTCCGAGGAGATAGGTACCTTAAGAGGTCCGTTCTTGTAACCGCACCCATCGGTAAAGGAAGAGGTCCCTGAAATATATATCATCAAACATCTATAGTTAGGGTTAGAGGGTTAGATAGACAGGGAGGACCCAAAAACTGGACTCGGTGACCCTCTTAACGTTCTTGTCTCGACAGAAATTCGTTCCCCTTCCCTTTGACTTCTACGCGTACAAACCTCATCCGTCTAACCATCGAGTTAAGACCTAAACAGTTCACACTCCAAAGATACTCTGTCTATCTTTTCTCTTCTTCTATCAAAGTTTATCACTATATACAGTACTTTTTTTCTCTTGTCGACATCTTACTGACTCCTCCACGAGGATTCAACCCGAATAGTCACCCTCGTAGAGACTCAGTCCTCGTCAACTCGACTCAGACCTTACTACTTCGTTTTTAGACTTGGTTTTCGTAAAGGTAGTCTCCCATGATTTTTTTGTTTTTAGGACTCCGTCCTTGTAGACTCCTTCTCTGTTTGTCGGTTACGACTTCACTCATGTTACCTTTCTACCTCCCGACCCCCGTCGGTAGGTCGCGGTACCGTCTACACCACCTCCTCGACCCCAAGACAAAATGTACGTGACCCTTCGAAGACCCTCCAAAGTTCGATCTGCACCGTACTAGACTAAATACAAAGTGGTTCTTTTGAGACCGAGGATTCACCACTTACCTAAATATAATATAATGTAATTAATAATAGTAATAAGAATAATATCCCCTACTTTCATTTTCGTTCCTCTCGTTAGTCTTCGAAAAGGTCATTGACCGAGTCTGCAATACCGAGAAGGGTGTCGTGTCGAGATGGACAAAGCATGACAGAAAACGACTCATGTTCGTTACAGACCACAGTTTTTGCTTGTAAGGGGGAGAGACAGGAGGGGTACGGGTCGTGGTACAGGACGAGCGTAAACAACCACTACAAGTCAACGATCAGTCAAGTCAAGTCAGTGAGTCAGCACAGGTTGAGAAACACTCGGGTACCGGACGCCGTACGGCCCGAATGGACAGGTAGTGGTTGAGGGTCTCGAACGAGTTTGAGTACAGGTAACTCAGTCACTACGGTAGGTTTGTAGAGTAGGAGACAGTGGGGGAAGAGGAGGACGGAAGTTAGAAAGGGTCGTAGTCCCAGAGAAGGTCACTCAGTCAAGAAACGTAAACCACCGGTTTCATAACCTCAAGGTCGAAGTCGTGGTCAGGAAGGTTACTTATAAGACCTGACTAGAGGAAATCCTAACTGACCAAACTAGAGGAACGTCAGGTTCCCTGAGAGTTATCAGAAGAGGTTGTGGTCTCAAAATTCGTAATCAAGAAGCCTTTAGTCGGAAGAAATACCAGGTTGAGAGTGTAGATATGTACTGATGACCTTTTTGGTATCGGAACTGATCGTTTGGAAACGGTCGTTTGACTACAGTTCTGAGTCACACACAACAACCCACGTAATATTCCGAGATGAGTAGTTCCGAGTTTTCGTTAAAAACCTGTGTAAACAGAAAGAATATACAAATGTAAAACAGACAGAGAATTAACTTCGAGTCATTGACAACAGTCCCACCCCGTTCCGGAGAGAAGTCTATTGACTAAATGACTTTCCCTGGAACTTCTCGATTTCCATCATCCCTCTCACAACCGGAACGTGTCCACCTCCCATCCCCTTCAGTCCCTACCACCCTGTACACCTTTCCTCTCTTCGCCCATCTCTGGGGTTGCAACTCGTATAGTCTCTTTCTAGACCGGACCAGAAATTAAACCGGGTCTCAACCGGACGTAGGTGCCCACCACTACACTAGGGAGACACACCCTTACTGACTTTGTCACACTAATAGTGTCCTGGTCTTAGGTAGTAGGTTTAAGAAGTAATTCCAGAACGACAAGTCGGAACAAGTTTTGGTTCGGATCTCCTTAAACGGTAGGTCGTAGTTTTAAGAGAGACAACTATGACTACAACGTTCAGGATCGTTTGAGTCCTACCGTCCGACTTAGGTTCGAAAGACCGTGAGAAGGAAAGGACCGACCCTGTCTACAGGAGTCCGGATTATCGTCGGACCGTCTCCCGACCTTCGACCCGACTGAGAGCCGAAACGACGTACACGACCCAAACTCAAACTAAGATAGGGTATCTACAAACGTCTGGTCTTCCTACTGTAAAACCGTGACTCTATCTTTGGGTCCACAGACCGACCAAAAGTCAGAGTTTTCCGAACAAGAAAAGGAAATTCAGAGACGTCGGGAAACCTTAAGTAGAGAGTAGTGGTCCTTCAAAGTCACGGAAATCTAATCCCTAGATGTGGGTGTTTACGACGAGGTGACCTGAGACTAGGAACCGGAACCTCTTCTCGGTTGTCTCGACCAATGTTTAAGTAACAATTAATGACACACATTAGTGTCATCTAGGTTCATACCTCTGTGGGATCAAACAATAACAAACCCTAAACTCTACACATATTTTACGAAAAATTTTCTTACGGTAAAAACGAAAGATTAATCCTAGTCCCCAAACCTCATCGGGGTAATACGACAATAAATTAGTACGGGAAAGGCTCCTCCCTCCTTTCCTTTTCTAAAAGGAAAAAGAGAGTTGTTAATGAGAGTAAAGACGTAATTCTCCCACCTTTGAGCCAAGGAGGGAGTAGGGGAAGTCCGTTTCTCAGGTACCGAGTCTAAGTGTTTCCAACAACTAAAACTGAAATTCAACGGAACGAAACAAAAAGGGGAACAGACGACGAGGGATTATGTTATCCATTCAAGAAAATCGGTTGTGAGGGATTCCCACCCATTCTTTCCGTCAGGTCAAAAAAAAAAATTCGAAACCCACTAGTCGAAAATATAAACGGTTTTAGTCGGTCCGACCACCGTATAAAAGGAAACAACAATGTAAACTCGACTTGAAGTTCAAATTTACCACGGTCTTACCTAGGATAACGAACGCAAGAACACGAACGTAAGAATATTCCTTGACGTTTTGTAAGGTCCAAACTCTCGGTTTTTAGGGGACTTCTACCGAACGTACCCCTACAGTGACGACGGTATAATCGGTGAGGGATGAAACGATTTGTGAACGTAAAGAATATATGACAGGGTAGGGATGCCTCGTCTCCAGGAGTTATAAAAACCGTGGTCCTTGGTCAAAGAACCTTCCGTTCAAAAAGGTACCTTACCACTCACCTTCCCCCTACCAAACCCCCCACTGAGAGAATTCTTCACACGTTCATCTAAGGAACGTGTACGTCAAGAGTCATCCCAAACGTAAGGGTACTCTTAGATAACGGTACCGAATAGACTGTCCTCCACCTCGAGTCCGTCATTTCACTCACTAACTTCACCGACATTTATGGCTACCTAGAAGCGAACGAACGGTGAGTGGGTGACAACATGCGGACAAGGATTGTCCGGTGTCTCGTCATGACCAGATACCGGGTCCCCAACCCCTGGGGACAGGATCTCTTGACTACTCTAAGATTATAGTAAGAACGGGTAGTGGAGGGAGAAAACTCTCCCTCAGTTGTAAAGGGGAAAGGATGGTACGGGAGGGTAAGTATGAAAGGACGACATGTTGGACTCGGAGTCAAAGGAGTATTCTTACTGTTACTCTTTATTGACCGTACGATGTACGGTGTCTCAACAACTCCTAGTTTACTCTAGTACCGATACTTTCACGAAATAAAGATGTTTACATTTGGTGACAGTGATAATAAACGAATGACAGGAAACAATCGGTCACAATCTCTCCTTCTTTATAAGGAGATGAGAAGACCCCAAGAAGACCGATAAGATTCTTAATTTGACTGTACTCTGTCCAATTACCTTCTTTTAGTCTATTTTCAAATTGCAGTTTGGTCAGTTAGGATTTCCTTTAACTGAGACTTATAAGTTCCCTTCCTGACAACGACTTCGAGGTTATGAAGTTGGTGGATTACACTTCTCGACTGAGTGACCTTTTCTGGGACTACAACCCTTTCTAAGTTCCGTTTTCCGCTTCCCCCACCGTCTCCAACTCTACCGACCTATCGTAGTGACTGAGTTACTTGTCCTTAAACTCGTTTGAGACCCCCGGTTACCTCCTGACTCCTCGGATTGCACGATGTCGGGTACCTCAACGTTTCTTAGTCTGTACTGAATCGTTGACTTGTTGTTGTTGTTTATGCACCCTCTCTGGGTTCTCTTAACACATTGAACGGCTTACCGACTTTGAGAGTGGAATTTATTGTATAAGTCGACTTCTGTTTCCTGGCACAACCCCAATCACCAAATCCTGAAGTTTCCCCTTCTTCTGTTGACTGAACCTCTACCTTTTCGTTTACAAACCATTTGTGTACAAACGACCCGTACGTCTCTTCTACCCTGTGTCGCTCCCTAAAATTGTTCGTCTGAAACGAACCAAGGAAAGACAGATATATAAATCAAATACGAGATCGCGTCCCCAGGGTTGGAGACCCGGTGTCTACCCATGGTCAGGAACCGGACAATCTTTGACCTTACTCCCCGTGTGTCGTCCTTCACTCGTCTTTCGTTCTCTTACTTCCAAGTAGACGACGAGGGGTAGTGAGGGTACTGGTGGACTTAGTGTGCGGCGTAGGGTGGTGGGGTGGGGGTCGAGACATCTTTTTAACAAGTACTTTGGTCAGGGACCACCCTTTTACCAACCCCTAGTGTCGATACATCATAATATACCACTGTCGAAGGAAGGACTTTTTCCAGGAGATAGGTGTAAGAAAGCCGTCAATCCCCTTTCCAGTTTCAAAGAAGAACTCGGAAAACCCAAAAGTACATTTTATTAGGTGTACGGTTTCTCTGCGAAACTCCTCCGTTTGAAACGAGTGGATGGGATCAATGTACTGCATCGGATGGAACACAAAGTTTCCACCTTCGAGTTAACCAGGACCATTCAACTCCTGGTAAAGTTTCGGGACTCTTTTGCTGGGCTATACTTTCGCATATTCTTTTTGAAGAACAACGTACCGACTAAGTAAATGATACGTACAATAAATATAAGAAAAGTGGGTCCGTACCTAACATACACCGACGGGCCCGACACTTTATTTTCCGTCGTAGTCTTCAGGAAACCCCTAGTTCGAAAAGGTAGGTTTACCGGCGGTGAGTTTTAACCTAAAGGGGAACTAAACGTTATTTACCTCTTGTTGTCTTACACTAAACAAGATTAATATATCGTTGTCCTTAAGATTCGTAACGAAATGTTTATCGACGAAAACACAGTATAATTACTCAAAACTCCCCTTCGTAAGACTCGGAAACATCGTATAAGAAACAAAAGAGATAAACTAGGGGAACGTCTTCTACCTATTTGACTCCCGTACTTTTACTTACATTTGAGAGGTTTCGGTATCGACGCGATACTGTCGAATAATGGAGGAAGAAGTAAATGTGTAAAATTTACAAAAGATGTTCGAACTATTTTATATTAATTGAGATACAAATGTTAAAAGTGTGACTGAAAATGCAATAAAAACCAATCACAAGTGACATCCAAAGACTCCTGAATTTCAATGGACGATTTTGGATGTAAGAGACAGGGCTTTTCTTATAAATTGGTGAAGATGGTTCAGTCTAGACGACCCACTTCGTGTAAGACTGTGTCCTTTTTCGTGTTCCTTCATCATAAGTAGTCACAGATGGGATGCACCCCAGAGTACGATCCGAGAAATTTGTCCAGTAAAATAAATTAGGAGTGTAGTTGAGGTGTTTAATACATTTTAATAAAAGTAAAATAACTGTTCACGTGACTCCGATCCTTCAATGTAGAGATCCTGAAGAGATGGATACTTTATAAATTAAGGGATCTACAAGACCAGATACCGTAAAAGTAAAAACTTTATAAATATTAGAAAAGTTTTAATATCAGTGTAGAGAGGGGTGAACTGTCTGGGGTGACAGAAACTAAATTTTTTTTCATATGGGAGGTAGATGTATCATCATCAAGTCAAGTCAACGAGTCAATACAGGTTGAGAAACGTTGGGGTACCTGACGTCGTACAGTCCGAAGGGACAGGTAGTGGCTGAGTTGTGTACAGGTAAGTTGGTAGAGTAGAGACACCAGGGGAAGAGGAGGACGGAAGTTAGAAAGGGTCGTAGTCCCTGAAAAGTTTACTTAGTCAAGAAACGTAGTCCACCGGTTTCCTAACCTCAAAGTCGTAATCGCAGTCAGGAAGGTTACTTATAAGTCATGACTAAAGGAAATCCTACCTGACCAACCTAGAGGAACGTCAGGTTCCCTGAGAGTTCTAAGAAGAGGTTGTAGTGTCAAGTTTTAGTAGTTAAGAAACCACAAGTCGAAAAAAATACCAGGTCGAGAGTGTAGGTATGTACTGATGACCTTTTTGGTATCGAAACTGATCTGTCTCGAAACAACCGTTTCATTATGGAGACGAAAAATTATACGACAGATCCAACGAGTATTGAAAAGAAGGTTCCTCGTTCATTATCTCTTAATCAATATAAGATTTTCAATTTATATTTAGACGTTTTTACGATATTATGTTTATTAAATAATTATTAAAAAGTAGTTTACGTTTCTTATAATCACCAGGACGTATATAGTAAAACACTTCTGAATCGGTAAAATTAATACTAAATGTAGTCTATAAAGTCTGACGTAAAATACCAAGATTATCTCATATGTTTATCATGAATAGTAATAAGGAACTTAATTTTCTAAGAGACCCATGTTTCTAAAGGCACACCGACCCCTTGATGGTCTTGCGTGTGACTACTTTCATGTGATTCCTTCATGTCTGTCAGGACACCAGACTTCGAAAGTAAAGACTTCAGGGTAGTCACAAAAATAGACGGAGAAGTGTCTACTCTTCCAACATAATAGAGACGAGTTCCATTCGGCAATCACAAGAAAAAGTCAGTTTAGACTTGGTGAATTGGTGAAACTCGTGACTCGGTAGTGGGGGATCACCTTTGAACGTTTACTGTAAACATGGATCTTTGACTTCCCGTCCTTTCGTCTACCTGATGGAGGAAAAGTTAACAAAAGACCCCTCCCCTTCTCTCTTGATATTAAACAACGTGTTTATGAGACATGGACCGAAAGGTTTACTGTAATAGACTAAATATAGAGTATTGTTAGGACGTTTCTTCTATATTAATAGAGGTAAAAAAGTTGTTCTTCACCAATTCATAGAGTTTTCAATACACCTCCGGGTCTAAATTTGGTTCGAGTCATCATAAAAAGACGATGTCCATATAGTCATCAAGGAGCAATCCCCCTTGTTAATGGTCCTAAAAGAAGTATCTTCTCAATAGTTTATGTTATCTTGTTTATTGAAAATTTTTATTATACTTTGTCGTTCCTGGATGACACATCGTATCCTTTGATATAAGTCAGAGAGCATTATTGGATACTATCTCTTCTTAGATTTTTCTTATGTATGTATAGTATATGTAAAGACACACAGAGAGAGAAGTATTAGGTTCAGAGGGCGTATCATCCACCTAAGAAATGGTCGACTCGGTGTTCCCTTCGAGTTCTTATAACCTCACCCATCGGATAGGAAAGAGGTCGCCTAGAAGGGCTGGGTCCTTAACTTGACACCAGAGGACGTAACGTCCGCCTAAGAAAATGGTTGACTCGATAGTCCCTTCGAGTGTATACATTTTAAACCTCTACTCACTTTATCACAGATGAATAAATTAAATATTTAAATCTACTGTATCCTTAAGTATTACTGTATAGTATCTTTTTATAAATAAGTTTTTATACCGAAAACACTTGAGTCTAAAATGGTGGGAAAGAGGAACCCCAGAGTCGTGACTGATGGGTTACGTTAGAGGGACCTCTAATTTTTTGAAGTACGACGGATCTTTGTAAATCAGGTCTTAGAGACCCTAACCTGTGGTCCGTAATCACTAAACGTTTTAGAAGGAATCCCAACTTTCCTAATTTTGGAGAATACAGTAGGAAGACTTTTACACTTCTCACCACTGGATAACCTTCCCAACCCAGACTTGACTCTTTCGTAGACATTTTACATGACAAAGAAATTCATAGAGGTGACGTGGAGATCATCGAGGAATATAGTGATAATGTCTCAATCTGTGTCCTTCGGGACCGTATCGGGGTCGTTTCTTCGACTTACGAAGGCTAACCTACCCTGTAATGACCATTACCCGTCAGAGTAAAGACTTAACTTAAACTCACGACCCTTTTGTATAACCGATTGTAAAGTCAGGAAACCAACTTAGATATATAAACTGTTGTTTACGACCGAGAACCCCGATGTGTTAAGAGTAGAGAAAGGTAAAGGGGAGTGGTCTTGTTCGAAGGAGATACATAAAAAAATTGAAAAATAAAACATAGCCCCATATCTGCTAATTGTTACAACACTATCAAAGTCCACTTGTCGTTTCCCTGAGTCATATGTATATGTACATAGGTAAGGTGGAGTTTAAGGGGGAGTGACGTGGGGGGGTATGTCCGACGGTGTATTGTGACTCGTCTCACGGTGCACGATATACCGTCCACGAGCAACTATTGGGTAAAAATTTATATCGTTACACATGTACAGGTAGGGTTTGAGGGATTGATGCGGAAGGGAGATAGGAATGGGGACCAGTGGTGTCCAAGTAAGAGATTCAGACACTGGAAATACATAATAAAGGAGGCTACCCCTTCTCTTGACCGTCACTGGGAAGAGAGGTCGATATCCGTTGGAGAGACACTCAACATTCTTCCGTTTTCTCTCATCCATCATTTCTGCTATTAGGAAGAAGATACTTCCCTCGGACAAGGCTTCCGCCAGTTAAAATCTCTACTTTTGGTTCTCATGGTCACCCCTCGTCATTATTACGGAATGTTCCCATCCTACACAATAGTGAAAATTTTGTGAACCCATAAGTATGAAAAGGAAACTTGAAAAGTTTCTCTAACTACCTTGTTTATAGCTATCGGAGTAAAATCCCACTTCTTTGTTGTCTCTACGACAACTACTTAGTCAAAGGGTTCTCGTGTTCCTATTCTTGGCTCCACCCTGATTATGGACCTAGAAGTCCATAATGAGTGGAACTTGTCGCAATTTCCAGTATACTATTTGGTCCTCAGGAGTCTAGACGGATAAGTGATCTTGTCCAAACCTTCTAGTATTTTATTATGTTAATGGAGTTGAGTGGACCCCCCGAGATTGAGTTTTCCTGACGTCGAGCCCCTTAGACAGTAAATTTTATTAAAAGGACATCCACAAGAGTTAAGACTGATTTGAAATGGTAGTGGACCTCCGAAATTTTTATTTATGAGAACAGGTCTAACATGGGTTCTGGTCAGTTTTGTCTTAAAGATCACAACCATGGGTCGTAGTCCAAAACATTTATAAGGTTCCATTAGAGTTACACGGTGGTTCGGACCCTTAAAATGTTTGAGAAAAAAGGGACTTAAAGTAGTGTCGTCCATCCCTTTCTGCTCACATCTTAATCCTCACTTTTCTGGTCGTAAGTTCAAGACAAAGACGGAAAACCCTTTCAGTGAATTAGAGGCTCAGAGTCAAAAGAGTCTTTTACGATCATGAAAGGAACGTCTCTATGTTCCTCTTCATCTACTCTATTACCTGTGTTTCAGCGTTCCATGGTGGTCAATAGTCGATAAGTAAGGATAGTGAAAGGTTTCTCGAGGAAATTTCTTCTACACAAAAAAAGTGGTCGACAAGGGAAACACAGACTTCCAGGGTAGGAGTTGGAATGTCTCTCAATCTGGAGATCCCTCGTCTCGACGAAGACAATCAAAGGTGAGTATTTTCTTCCAAACCTCCAACCGTCCTACAGGAGGTCCGAAGAAAAGCGATAACGGCAACCGTACAAGTCGTGTGACCTCAATACTTAGACGGTCAAACGATTTACAAATGGGTCTTCCCGTTAAAACAAAAGTATTATGTCCTTGTGAAGATAGTGATAAGTGGAAGGGGTGAAGAGGTAGATCGAGCTCAAGGGGACTTACACGGGGGTTTGTGGAGAACAAATCAGGGTAAGTCGTTTAATCCCGTCCAAGATCATACACAAATAATACGTCATTTACGACTCAAGTGACAATGGGTCCGGGTGACCTCTTGTTTATTTGGGTATGGTATTTGTGGGTGAGGAACCGGATTGTTAAACATGACCAATGTCACCTTAGAAGATTATAATCCTTACCATCGCACTCCTAGCAAAGTATTACCGTTTGTGTCCGTTTTCGTTAGTACTTTAATACCTACTGAGTGACAGTCTCCTTGAGAACTTAGTAGAACCAGTTGGGGAATCTAAGTAACCTACCCCTTTGAAAACGTGGTTTACGTACGACGCGATAATCAGAAGAGAGACTAACAATAACGGTCGAAACAGAACTGGTATAGTCTGTATAAAAATTTGGAGAATGTTAAGGGAGGAGTGATTTTATACACACACACACACACACTTATGGAACGAGAATAAAGAATATATAAAGGACCGAAGAAAACGTTTGATGTGTTACTCGACTCCTGTGTCTAATGTAGAATAAAGAGAATTCATTTCATCATAAAGAGAATAAAGAGAATTTCATTCATCAAAGACTACGGATTATGGAAAAGGAGACTGACTACACCCTTCGGTGTCCCCTTGACCTAGACTAACTACGAATTTTCGTAGGAAGACCGACACACTATTCTTGTCACCTACCCTCTCATCCCCACCTTCACTCTTTTGGTCAATCCTTCAATACAGTTGTCCTGTCCACCGGGTCTGGTACTGTTACCTCTTCCACCTCCGTCATCTTTTCCTTCTTCAGACCTATTTATAACTTCCATCTTCATTACCCTAAACGAGAGTCTAACTGACCCAGTACTCCTCTTAATTTTTAATGAGGTTCAACAAACTAGATTTGTCGACTCCCCTACCTGTCTACCCCAACGGTCATTAACTCTACTTTTGTAGGTTGTCTCTCCTAAACACCACTTCCCCTTCTACTACACAGACAAGATAGATAGACGGATAGATAGATAGATTATTCTGGTTATAATATACACTCTAGTTTTATGTCTTATTTATTAAACGACTATCAGAGTATCGATTATACGTCACTAAACTGTAAATTTCATAAAATCTGAAGTTTGGGGGATGGCTTGATCCGGGAAGAGTATATACATAATAGTGAAAACTCAGAGTGTTACTGAAATAGCAGTAAAAAGTCAAATTTTTTGACTTCAAGTCTCTCAAGTTCATTGACCGAAATCGGTGCAATTCTCTCTTTCGTCTCTAAGTTTAAACCAAAGACTAAGAGTACGGATATAAGAAAGATCCTTTGATAGGAGGGATAATAGATATTGAATAGCGTCCCCAGGAGTTGGAGGTCCTAGATTACGGACTATTAGACTCCACCTCAAGAACATTATTATTATCTTCATTTGCACGTGTTGTTTACATTACAGGAACTTAGTAAGTTTTTGCGAAGGAGGAGGGGGACCAGACACCTTTTTAACAGAAAGTGCTTTGACCGGGAACCCTGGTTTTTCCAACCCCTGATGATAGAATATCCTATCACCGTCTTTAAATTATATACATGGGTCATGTATGTTACAGACTGTGTAACATACAAAATTTATTTACTACTGATAACGACTAACTACATCTAAAGTAAACATATGTATAACACAAAGGGGTTTTCCTTGACAAAATTCAAATAATGTTGTATTCCAAATTTCATTAAGAAAACATCGGAGTTTGTGTGGTTTTTATAAATAATTATCAATGACTTACTTAGTGTTTCACACGTTGACTTTGTCAATGTTTGTTGTATGGTACCCGTAGAAGTGTTACTTATACCCTCAAAGGATCATCCTCTCTGCATTTTCATCCTCACACACACTGACGTCTATTATGTACCCCAATGGTCTCACGGAAAATCATTTTTTCTATCTTTCGGAACGTCTTCTCCGGTGGTGAGACGACGTCTCTTCCGAAACAGGAAACGAGGGTTTGTTGAGAATAGATAATATTGAGATTAATTAAAACGTGACCTGATAGATCTCAAAAGGGTAAACCTTAGTTAAACAAGGGGAGAAAGTTTACTCCACTACCCAAGTAATTAAATGGTTATAGAACCGACACAAGTTTAATTTAGACTACGTGGGATTATGGTCCAGACTCATAAAAGGATGGTGTGTTTTATAAGGTGTTTTCAGAAATTTTTGTTTATAGTAATATAAGAACAGATTCTTCTTTCAAGAGTTTAGTTATTGGATCTGAAAGTAATTTATTTTTTCCTCCGTTCTTATATGTTACCTCTTTTCTGTAAGAGAAATTATTCACCACGGCCCTTTTGACCAGTTGCTGAACACTTTTTTACTTTGATCTTGTGAAAGATTGTGGTATGTGTTTTTATTCGAGTTTTACCTAATTTTTAGATTTACATTCTGGTCTTTGATATTTTGGGGATCTCCTCTTGTATCCGTTTTGTGAGAGGCTGTATTTAGTGTCGTCCTAGGAGATACTGGGAGGAGGGTCTTATAACCTTTATTTTCGTTTTTATTTGTTTACCCTGGATTACTTTTAATTTTCGAAAACGTGTTGTTTCCTATGATATTTTCTCCACTTTTCTGTCGGAAGTCTTACCCTCTTTTATTATTGTTTACTTCGTTGACTGTTTCTTAAGTAGAGTTTTTATATGTTTGTTGAGGACGTCGAGTTAAGGTTCTTTTATTTACTGGGTTAGTTCTTTTCCCGGTTTCTTGACTTGTCTGTAAAGAGGTTTCTTCTGTATGTCTACCGATTGTTTGTGTACTTTTCTACGAACTGTAGTGAGTAATAATCTCTTTGCGTTTAGTTTTGGCGTTGCTCCATGGTAAAGTACGACCAGTCTTACCGACGTCAGGTTTTCAGATGTTCGTTATTTACGACCTCTCCCACACCTCTTTTCCCTTGGGAGAATGTGACAACCACCCTTACGTTTGATCATGTCGGTGATACCTCTTGTCACACCTCTCAGAAATTTTTTGACCTTTATCTTGACGGAATACTGGGTCGTTAGGGTGACGACCCGTATGTGTCGATCCTTTAGTCTTAACTTTCTCTGCGCACATGGGGTTACAAGTAGCGTCGTGACGAATGTTAGTGGTCCTGTACCTTCGTTGGATCTACAGGTAGTCGTCTACTTACCTATTCTTTCGACACCATGTATATGTGTCACCTGATAATGAGTCGGTACTTTTTCGTATTTAAACTTAGTCAAGATTACTCCACCTACTTTGACCTCGGATAATGTGTCTCACTTCATTCGGTCTTTCTTTTTATGGTTATGTCATATGATTGCGTATATATACCTTAAATCTTTCTACCATTACTATTGGGACATACACTCTATTGTTTTCTCTGTGTCTACATATCTTGTCAGAAAACCTGAGACACCCTCTCCCTCTCCCATCCTACTAAACCCTCTTACCGTAACTTTGTATATATAATAGTATACACTTTTTTTTTTGTTGATCTTTTTGTCCTTATTTTATTTAGGTTTCTTTCATCTTTCTTCCTTCATTATTTTCATTCTCGTCTCTAGTTATTTTAACTTTTGTCTTTTATCTCCTTTTGTTATTTTTTTGTCACCAACTAAGCGACTCTAATCATTGTAACTGTTCGGAAATCGTTTTGATTGTCCTTTTTTTTATCTATTCTGTATTTAATAGTTATAATCCTCCTTCTCCCCCCTATAGTGATGTCTAGGGTATCTGTAATTTCTCCATAATTCCCCTATGATATTTGTTGAGACAACTGTATTTAAATTTGTGTATTTACCTTATCTTATTAAGGAACTTTTGTTGTGTGGTGGTTTTGAGTGAGTTCTACTTTGTCTATTGAGTCTATTAAGATATGTTCAATTTTTTTAACTTAAACATCAATTTTCAAAGTTTTTTTCGTTAGAAGTCCGTGTCTACCAACGTGACCGTGTAAGATGGTTTATAAATTTCTTCTTAATTACGGTTAAGATATGCTAGAGAAGGTCTTTAATCTCCTCTTGTGAGAGTCGAATCAAATATCCGGTCGTGATGGTTCAATGGTTTGAATCTGTTTCTATCATGATGTTGTTTTGTTTGTTTTTAGGTGACGTCCGGTTTATATGGAGTATGGGTATTTACGTTATCTTTCTTTCTTTCACTTCAGTGAGTAAGTACAGGCTGAGAAACGTTGGGGCACCTGACACCAGGTGGTCCGAGGAGGTAGGTACCCTAAGAGGTCCGTTCTTATGACCTCACCCAACGGTAAAGAAAGAGGTCCCCTAGAAGGGTTGGGTCCATAGCTTGGGTCCAGAGGGCGAAACGTCCGTCTACAAAATTGGAGACTCGGTGGTCCCTTCGGGTTATTTCGAGGTATTTTATGGTATAATTCTTTTACTTATATTTCCTCTTGTTAGTATACTAGTATAGTTTATGTCTAAGTCATAAATTGTTTCAAGTCGTAGGTAAGTATTCTTTCTGAGACCCGTCCGATCTTTATCTTCCTTTGTAAGAATTGGATTATTTTACGTGGATCTCTTTGTGGATCGATTGTAGTATGAATTACCACTTTGTGACTTACGGAAAAGGGGATTTTCATACTTGATACCTTTCTATAGGTGAAAGTTGTGAGTTGTAACATAACCTATCGAATCGGTCATATTGCATTCTTTATTTCCGTTCGTATAAAAGTCTACGACTCTAAGGGTACGTCTTTTAAGGTTCCCCTTAGGTGTTTACTTAAGGACTTGATCATTCACTTAAATTAATCTAACGTCCTATGTTTCAGTTGTAACACAAACTGTTGATCTTGTAGTGACATTACATTTTTCTGAAAGTCTCATTCTCGGTCTCCCTGTATCGAAATCCTCACTTGCTTTTCATTCCCTCGTAGAAGTCTTTCTGAACCGAATGAAGTTAAACCTAAGAACTTATTCCAAAACCACACTTCTAATGAGAGTAGAGTTTAGTGGTTCGGTTCGATTTAATCTTAAAGTCACTTCGAAACGTAAAGACCGTTTTGTACTTCGGTTCATTATTAATACACACAAATCCCAAATCTGTGTTAGGAAAAGAAAAAAAGAAAACACTTAATCGTCAGTTAAGTCGTGACGATTAACCCGTGACTGTCACAACGTCTGTTACTTTCTCCAATTTCTACATGTTCTTTACTCTTGGGTCAAACAAATTGGATAGGAGAAGTGAACTTTCTTCTTCTTTGACTCTGAGTCTTTACTTCGTCAAACCGGTTCTGACACGAATTAGACGA
Source organism: Capra ibex (assembly GCA_006410555.1). Lineage (NCBI taxonomy): Eukaryota > Metazoa > Chordata > Mammalia > Artiodactyla > Bovidae > Capra > Capra ibex. The sequence goes on along the minus strand of SJYO01033645.1, from coordinate 14,597,338 downwards.
AAGGAGGAGAGGGTGATACATAAAACGATCGACAATATAAAAAAGGAAATGTATTACGAGAAGAGGTGGTGTTCATATCATATATGTATGTCATCTATGAGTGTCGGATAAAACCAGGAAAAGACTCACCTAAAACGTGTCGACCCACTTGGTCTTTAAATACCCTTCTACCCTAATGACAGAGACCGTCATTTACCCGTTGTCTAAGTCACACATGTCCCGTACTCACATCATAACTACCTAAGTATCCACACACGAGTCAACGAGTTGACACAGGTTGAGAAACGTTGAGGCACCTGATATCGGGTGGTCCGAAGATACAGGTACCCTAGAGGTCCTTTCTTATGACCTTACCCAACGGTGAAGGAGGAGGTCCCCCAGAAGGGCTAGGTCCCTAGCTTGGGAGTTGAGGAACGTGACGGTCCGTCTAAGAAATGGTGACTCGGTGGACTCTTCGGGGACTATCTAAGTATCTGAACCATAGTTGTCTTTCTTCTCCAGGTCCATGTGAGTCTCCATAACCTCCAAGACAACGTCTAGTGATGTTATTTCACTTATAGTGTTATTTCACTCATGTACTAAAAACCAAAGGACTACGTATATGTTCGATACAAATGTGATATAATATCACATAATTCGTACGATTCTTTAAATGTATGAAATTAATTTTTTTGTGAAATTACAATTTTTTACGATTGGTAGAAGACTTTTAGGTTCCAACTGTGCTTGGAAGGTAAACATAATTTTTTTTTTTTTGTTTACGTTATAGACACTTCACGTTTTTCGTTTCACGTCATTCTACCCCATTCGAACACGTTCCTATATCTGTTCGTATTTTTTATTATAAATTTTTTGTAAATAACTACCTAAATAGGTCGACACGGTCCAGAATCAACGTCGTGTGTCCTAGAAAAGACCCCGTACGGACTAGTGCCGTACGTTCGGAAAGGGACGTCACACGCCCGAAGAGAGATCAGTACCGCACACCCGACTCATCGACACCGGACCCGAAGTAACGAGACACCGTACACCCTAGAATCAAGTGGTTGGTCCCTACCCTGGACACAGGGGACGTAGTTCTCCGTCTAAGAATTGGTGACCTAGAAGTCCCTTCAGGGGTCTGACGGAAAACTTCCGTTTTGTTCTGGAAACCGTCCTTTTATAACACTAACTATACATGTGTACTTGTCTATAAACTAAGAGGGAGAGTGACCTGTGATAGGAAGATAGGTAGAAACGATTTTGTGACTTTCAAAGACACCAAATGAGAGTATTCTCTCTAACAAGGAAATTGCATTAAGGTTTATCATAAACCCCCCTTGTAACAACCTTCTTAAAACGATTTTCTATAGAACCTCTTCCTCTTACCTATTGGGAGTTACTGTCTGATATAACTGTTCACATCACTTATGTGCACAACCACAAGTTCAATTTACCACCTAGAGAACGAACTCAAGTAACAACGGATGTTCTACGTATTGGAATTTATTTACAGGACTGGAGAGATTCGGAGTCAAAGGAGGTGATATTGTATCTATTACACATTTATGACTTTTCTTATGTATCCTACAGGAGGTATATCCTGGTCCGAATAATTTACTGGCTGAATTACTTACAATCCAAAATAAAAAGATAATTAGTCCTCATGTCGAGAGAAGACATCCTTTACCAACTTCTACTATATTCGGTTGTAAAAACCTGTGTTTATCAAGGACAAAAAACATTTACCTAGAAATACACTGAATTCGACCGTACCGATCAGAAGAGTGACCCTTAACCTCTGTGTAAATCTCAACTTATGTTTTCGGACTCGAGTTTACCCTATTTACTACTCTCCTATGATTTCTATATTTACCCGTCTATGAGACGATCCCCCGACCCCCACCCCTTCTCCGTAATGAACAGTGTACCGTAGTTACAGGGGTCATCTGACCTGGTGACCCTCCTGTCCTCTACCCCACCGTGAAAATGACAGTTTCCCCGGACCTTCGTCTTTCGTCCCACTACGACTAGATTAAAGAAATCCTACTACTCCTGATATTACAAGATTCTCTAGTGAGGTCGAAGATTTCTCTTTCATCGGTCTAGAGTAGAAGGACAGGGACTCTTAAATACCGTATCCTACGGTGGAAAGGTCACGAAAGAAAAAAAATTCTAAAAAAATACACCTGGTAAGAAAAATTTCCAGAAATAACTTAAACAAATTTATAACAAAGGTAAAATACAAAACCAAAAAACCGATTCTCCGTACACCCTAGAGTCGAGGGGTTGGTCCCTGCCTCGGGTGGGGGGGACGTAACCTTCGTACCTCAAAATTGGTGACCTGGTGGTCCCTTCAGAGAAAGGTTAAGAAAAATAAGTGGGTAAGGAAAATTTTTTTAAGGAACTTTTGTTTCTACTGTTCTAATCTCCACTTATACCAGTGAAGTACACAAACGACATCTAAACAAGAACCTGAGACTTCATCCTTCCACTACCCCACCCCTCACGTTAAATATAAGAAAAGTAGTTAGTGACGACAGTGAACCTACAAATTACATACACACGAATGTATACGTACATGGGTCTGTTTTCTACAAGATATTTTAAGTAAATACTCCCGAGTATCAACGTAACGAGTTTTTTTACAGACCGGATCAGTACAAAAAAAAAAAATTAAAAAATACCCTAAACATTTTTTAACACACAGTCGTGTCAATGAAGAGGGGACTTTCATTTTAAGGACCCATCTAGTCCTCGAGTAATTCTTCGAGTCACCAGGAGTCGGGATTGACCTGATATTTGAGTCGAGATGTTGAATTTTTTTTATACACAGACCGGACCCGAGGTGAGGTGTTGTAAATTTAATCTGAGAGGTCTTCATTAAGGGAAATTAAATGAGTTTCTTAGATTCTAAGATTTTTTATCTTAACCGTGTTGTAAAGACAAAGAATGTTTTTTTAAGAACCATATTACATAGAAGGGACTTATTGAAAATCTTATAATTTTAAAACGTTTGAAACTGGATCGTATAGTTAGAACTTCTTGTCCCGTCCTCCTTTATTTACCAGGACCTACGTACGTTTTTAAATAGTTGGTACTCAGTGACTTCGGTACAAAAATTACAATTAACATTTTTAACCTTTGATGGATTTACACATTGTTATCCAAAAAAAAATTTCAATACTATGTTCGTAAATTGACCGATGAAACGACGGTAATTTTATTTCAATACTCTTTAGGAATTATGTATGTTGTACGTATGTTAAGGAAATTCTCTTTCTTTCTACAATATACATGTCACTCCTCATGAAACATTTTTTCCTGTAATATATTTATCTTTTTTTCACCTTCTTATATAAGATTTTATCATTGTAAATATTCTACTATCCTACCTTTTATTCTACTAAAAACATCAGAAGATCCGGATTGTAAAAGATGAAGTTCGTATCTAACAAAAAGTATTGCTCTTTTTTTTGAATTATAATAAAAATACTACTCTTTTTACAACAATTCAGTTTGTGTCAACATCTTTAGATTTCCTCTAAATATACTTTTGTAACGAGACACCTCAGTGACTAAAGCACAAATTTCATTGAGTGTAAAGATTAAAACATATACAATGGACACACCTTCCTAAGGTGTCCATTTTAATGGAATGTCATTGTCGAATCCCTCTAGGTTAGTCAGGTAGGATTTCCTTTAGTCAGGACTTATAAGTAACCTTCCTGACTACAACTTCGACTTTGAGTTATGAAACCGGTGGACTACGCTTCCCGACTGAGTAAACTTTTCTGGGACTACGACCCTTTCTAACTTCCACCCTCCTCTTCCCCTGTTGTCTCCTACTCCACCAACCTACCGTAGTGACTGAGTTCCTTGTACTAAAACTCATTTGAGGCCCTCAACCACTACCTGTCCCTTCGGACCACACGACGTCAGGTGCTCCAATGTTTCTCAACCTGTGCTGACTCACTGACTTGACTTGACTTGATGAATCTTAAAAGAGACTTCCATTGGTACCCGTCCAGGTATTGTAGTGGGACTAAATCCTACCTCTCAGATCTTGTTACTGAATTAAACCGTTTCTGTCTCTTTCTACCCTAAAATACGAGGTACTAACCAAAAACGTCAACAAGACTTATCCGACGAAAGAAGGAATTACTAAATATTAATCCTTGTCGACGGGATAAGTGTCCCAAAGAAGGAGGACAATTGCGGGGTGAGAACCTTCAATGTAGACTGAAACATAACTTCTTTACCCATCTTTTCTATTCCTCCCGACCATTTAAATATATACAGATGAAACAAAATAAAAAAAAATTATCATAAGACGAAATTTTGTGTTTTCACCTCTAAAGGGACCACCAGGTCACCAATTCTGAGACGTGAGGGTTGCATCCCCCACGTCCAAACTAGGGACCAGTCCCTTGATCTCGAGTGTACGATGTTAATTCTCGGGTGTCCGGTGGCGTCTATAGGACCTGTACCGTTGTTCCTGGTCCACGTCGGTTTATTTATTTATTTATTTGAGACTTTGTGCTTTCACTTCACAGGACACCCTCTTGACCTACACCACCATCTCGTAATTGTAGAAGGATACTTTACAAAAAGTTGTAATCTAACTCTTTTGTGTCATTACAATTAACTGACCCGTTAACTACATTTGTTAGTATAATTATTTTTACTCGTGTGAGGGAAGAGGGTTTGGTTGACCACAAGTCTAGTCGATTCTTCGGTTCCTACGCAAGTTCCGACGTAACAGACTCCTGTATAGGGACAGGACACACTCTACTTGTTTATTCTTCACAAACTGGAATCATCGAAATTCCGATTTTACTCTTGTATCAGAGTTAGGAAACATAACTATATACGAAGAATTAACATATACAATTTTTTTTTAAAAAAAAAATTTATAAAATAAACCGACTCGGTCCGGAAGGAACACCATACACCCTAGATCAAGGGAGTGATTCCTAGTTTAGAGTCCGGGCGACGTAACGTTCGTCCCTCAGAACCGGTGACCTCGTGGTCCCTTCAGGAACCAATACATACAACTCTAGTCGAATAAGGGTTTGACTACCTTGGCCTTTCGGGGGTGCTGGGGAGAGAGTTTCCCTTACCACATAGAGTTTCCCCACCCGGAGACGACTATGGAACTCCTCAACGACTATTGGAGGGGTTAGAGTGGAGGGGTGTCAGTGATGGTGGGGTGCTCACCTCTGACCCACTCGAAACCTCTCCCGTCTTAACCTGACAACCTTCTACTTAGAGCCTTTAGTAGACGGATGAACACATTGAAGGGTCTACTACTTCGAGTGTGGTCCAATCGGTTCTTGTGGGTCTCATCCTTACCACCTTTAGTCTAAAACGATTCGGGCACAAGAAGTTCACTAAAGAAAGGGGGTATGTCTTTTGTCCTTCTTGACATCTCTTCTTCTGTCACAGACAGGGGGGTTTGAGTTCCCGACTACACTCTAGAGTATCTGATCAGTGACACCCCTTTTTTCCTCCCCCTTTTACCGTCCCCTCTCCCTACCTCCCCTCGTTTTGTCGTGTCAATGGTTCAAGTCCACACGCCACTGTCCAGTCAGACCCCACTACCCTCGAGCCTACCCTCTCTCCTGGTTGATACTCTTACATTCCCTTCTAAAATGGTGCGAACCTATATCCGGTCCAAGGAGACAAGAAACGATTTAATTTACTTTATATTTCGGGAACCGTGGCAGGGATTGTAAACCGTCTTGGAGCCATGTGTCCTCGAAAATGATTGGTGTCTGACCTGAATTGTGTTCGATGTTCACTCTCTCAGGGTTGTGAACTTATTCGGAATTACTTAGACGGTACCAGTGTGACAATCCGACTAGGATATAAAAACACCCCGACTGTGTCTCGATTTCCGTATAGTTTTGTTATATAATATTACTATTGTACAAAAATCTTGTATAATTATGAACGGGAATTTTTGTAACGAAATAGTGGGAGACAGTTGTATAGATGTATATGTGTATGTGTGAGTTTAGAGAGTATGTACGTGTTCCGTACAAACGTAATAGATCTTCATCTATGTGTATAAGATTCGATAGTAGTTCAAATATACATGAATTCCGGTGTACTCAAAATAGATCCATATAGAGAGATGTTACATGATATACAGATATACATTTAAATATGTAATAAGATAGTGGTTAGTACTTAAAGACCGATGGTGTCCTTTACCAGACACACAAATACTGGTTATGTTCATGTTTTCTAAAATTTATAAATTTAACGTAGTCATGTATCAGATACTTATTTTTACTGTATTGAATTTTATATCGGAAACTGTAAATGTATTACGAAAGTACTAAAAACTTATTTTTGACTAGATATGTAAGTAAAACCCCTTCATTCAGAATATTTACACTATTTACTCAAAAAGGGGAGTCAGGCGTTTCACTGTCACATTCCTTTACCCTAAAGAAAACGGACTTCTACTTTGATGGGTTCCCCATATTATAAAGGTCTTACCTATAATATCTTCACCACCCTTCGACGACATAAAGTAAAGGTTACTTCGGTGTTCTTGTACTAACATCGTCCTTCAACACCAAACCCGAAATTTTACTGAAAGAACACTCCATCGTATCTTCCTTAAATACATAAGAGAGAGAAAAAAAAGACAGAGTTTTTCCGTTAGTCGATAGACTCTAAATAATTCAGTTGGATAAGACGTCGGGACAAGATTCTTCTTTACAGAGGTAGGAAGAGAGTTATTAGAGACAACTCTACCACCCACCCACCTCCTCCGTTTAAAATACAGTGGTACTGGGACCATGATAAAAGAAAAGGGGGTCTTTGTGGTCGACTACCCTAGTCTTCACCCTTATCATTGGTTCCCCTTGGTTAGTCTTTTCAGACTCTGTAGTACACCCGACCGTAATTTTATACTCGACCTGGATAGGATAAATGAAAGAGTTCTTTAACGATCTTACAAACGTTTACTTCGTTAATTCCCTAATTAGAGGTTTTATACTTTTGTCGAGTTAGTTGAGTTATAGTTTTTTTGTTTACTGGGTTAGTTTTTTACCCGTATTCAAGATTTATCTGTAAAGAGGTTTGTTCTTTGTGACTACCGGTTTTTCGTGTACTTTTCTACGAGTTGTAGCGATTAATAATCTCTTTACGTTTAGATTTGATGTCACTCAATAGTGGAGTATGGTCAGTCTTCCCAGTAGGAGTTTTTCAGATATTTGTTTTATAAGTCCTCGCCCACACCTCTTTTCCCTTGGGAGGATGTGACGACGACCCCTTACATTAAACCACGTCGGTGATACCTCTTGTTTGTCGGATGCCTCCAAGGAATTTTTCGATTTTTATCTCGATAGTATACTGTGTCGTTAGGGTGAGGATCCGTATATAGGTCTCTTTGGTAGTAAACTTTTCTACGTACATGGAGTTACAAGTAACGTCGTGAGATGTTATCGGTCCTGTATCTTCGTGGATTTACAGGTATCTGTCTGTGTACCTACTTCCTCTGTACCGTATGTGTATGCTACCTTATCATGAGTATTTTTCCTTACTTTATCCAGGCAAACGTCTCTACACCTACCTGACTCTCTGTCAGTATGCCTCACTTCCTTCAGTCGTTCTCTTTTTGTTTATAGCATATTATAACGAATATCCACCTTAGGTCTTTTGACCATGTCACACTTGAATAACCGTTTCGTCTTTATTCATGTTTCCACATCTCTTGTTTGAGTATCAATAGTTCCTCCCTTTCTCCTCCCCCCACTTAACCCTCTAACCCTAACTGTATATATGTGATGATGCATATTTCATCTATTTATTACTCTTGGAATGTTTATCGACACTTTTCTTCTCTTCGCTTTTCGTTTCCTCTATTCCTTTCTATATTCGTAGACTTACGTCTCAAGGTTTCTTATCGTTCTTCTCTATTCTTTCGGAAGAACTCGCCAGTTACGTTTCTTTATCTCCTTTTCTTGTCTTACCCTTTCTGATCTCTAGAGAAGTTCTTTTAATCTCTATGGTTCCCTTGTAAAGTACGTTTCTACCCGAGCTATTTCCTGTCTTTACCAGACCTGGATTGTCTTCGTTTTCTATAATTCTTCTCCACCGTTTTTATGTGTCTTGACATGTTTTTTCTAGAAGTACTGGGTCTATTAGTGTAACCACACTAGTGAGTAGATCTCGGTTTGTAGGACCTTGCACTTTAGTTCACCCGGAATCTTTCGTAGTGATGTTTGTTGCGATCACCTCCACTACCTTAAGGTCAACTCGATAAAGTTTAGGACTTTCTGCTACGACACTTTCACGAAGTGAGTTATACGGTCGTTGAAACCTTTTGAGTCGTCACCGGTGTCCTGACCTTTTCCAGTCAAAAGTAAGGTTAAGGTTTCTTTCCGTTACGGTTTCTTACGAGTCTGATGGCGTGTTAACGTGAGTAGAGTGTGCGATCATTTCATTACGAGTTTTAAGAGGTTCGGTCCGAAGTCGTTATACACTTGGTACTTGAGGGACTACAAGTCGGACTAAAATCTTTTCCGTCTCCTTGGTCTCTAGTTTAACGGTTGTAGACGACCTAGTACCTTTTTCGTTCTCTCAAGGTCTTTTTGTAGATAAAGACGAAATAACTGGTACGGTTTCGGAAACTGACACACCTAGTGTTATTTGACACCTTTTAAGACTTTCTCTACCCTTATGGTCTGGTGGACTAGACGGAGAACTCTTTAGACATACGTCCAGTGCTTCGTTGTCAATCTTGACCTGTACCTTGTTGTCTGACCAAGGTTTATCCTTTTCCTCATACAGTTCCGACATATAACACTGGGACGAATAAATTGAATATACGTCTCATGTAGTACTCTTTACGACCTGACCTTCTTTGTGTTCGACCTAAGTTCTAACGGCCCTCTTTATAGTTATTGGAGTCTATACGTCTACTTTGGTGGGAATACCGTCTTTCACTTCTCCTTGATTTTTCGGAGAACTACTTTCACTTTCTCCTCTCACTTTTCCAACCGAATTTCGAGTTGTAAGTCTTTTGCTTCTAGTACCGTAGGCCAGGGTAGTGAAGTACCCTTCATCTACCCCTTTGTCCCCTTTGTTACACTCTGAAATAAAAAAACCAGAGGTTTTAGTGACGTCTACCACTAACGTCGGTACTTTAATTTTCTGTGAATGAGGAACCTTCTTTTCAATACTGGTTGGATCTATCGTATAAGTTTTCGTCTCTGTAATGAAACGGTTGATTCCAGACAGACCAGTTCCAATACCAAAAAGGTCACCAGTACATACCTACACTCTCAACCTGACACTTCTTCCGACTCGTGGCTTCTTAACTACGAAAACTTGACACCACAACCTCTTCTGAGAACTCTCAGGGAACCTGACATTCCTCTAGGTTGGTCAGGTAAGACTTCCTCTAGTCGGGACCCTAAAGAAACCTTCCTTACTACGATTTCGACTTGGAGGTCATGAAACCGGTGGAGTACGTTTCTCAACTGAGTAACCTTTTCTGAGACTACGACCCTCCCTAACCCCCGTCCTCCTCTTCCCCTACTGTCTCCTCTACCGACCTACCGTAGTGACTGAGATACCTGCGCTCAGACTCACTTGAAGTCCTCAACCACTACCTGTCCCTCCGGACCACACGACGCTAAGTACCCCAGCGTTTCTCAGCCGGTGCTGACTCGCTGACTGGACTTGACTTGACAGATCGTGTCCCTTGACATGAGTAACAAGACACCACTGGATTTACCCTTCCTTTAGATCTTTACTCACTTATATACATATACACACTGACTAAATGAAACGACAGATCGTCTTTGATTGTGTTGTAACATTTCGTTGATATGAGGTTATTTTAAAACTTTTCTTATTTTGTTGATGTTTACCGTTTTTTCTTTTGTTATCTTTTGTGCGTAAAATTGTTACCGTCGTCTTTAACTTTTCTTCGGTAATTTGTCTACTCCCAACACTGGTCGGTAAATGAAATTTTTTTTTTTTTTTTCGTCCGTTACTCATTCGTCTCCTTTACTACCGATTTCTTTCCTCTAACTTCTCTCTTTTAATCATTCTCACAAGTGCACTGACTCTCTCGAAAGATTAAGTACTCCGGAAAAGGTCTGATAACAGTTCGTGGGATGGGGGAAAGAGGACTTCCTTGAACTCAGAGACATAGTCAACCTACTAAAACCGGTGTTCCTTATCTTTTCGGTTAACTTCAACTAAATTCGATCCCTGATAAATAATAGAGTGTATTATGTTACAGACCTCTGGTCTTACAAAAATCCCTACCAAGACACTACAGTAGTCTCTGTCTCAAAGTAAAATATTTCTGTCTTATATGTCATATCGATAAACGATATGAGTTGTAGAACCTAAAACCGTTTCCGAACAAGGTAGTAACTACAGTCTAAGGAAATTGTCGTGGTAAATAGTTGGAATAAAAGAGTCTCTCTATAGGAGATCTTGGAGGATTTACCGTGGTTATATCTAATTAAAGAGAGATCCGAGGGGGTGGGTCAAGGGTAGGACTTCAGACAGAGGTGGTAGTAGGACCTCAGAGGACCCAGATGAAAAACACAACTTATGGGACGAAGGGTCTAAAGAACAGAAGTTAAGAGAACCTAATAAGGGAACCATCTCATTTAGGAGATCATCGAAAGTCTCTGTCACATGTGCCCTTTATGTAAAAAACTCTGGAACTTATCAACGTTTATAGAACAACATAAGATTATAAATTATCGAACCGACCTATATGTCAAACATTAAAAGTGACTCTCCAGACTTCTGAGATGTTGGAGGGTCGACGAATACAGTGACATCCCTTTAGGTTACAGTAAAACAAAGAACAAGGAATTATACATTATACTAAAGGAGGTGGACATATCTGAGAGGAATAGGGGTCACGAAACTTTAAAGTACTACTACACAGTCACAGAATCATACCTGGATAAAAATAATGGACCGTGAATCATCCTGTGACTTGGAGGGACCATCGAGTCGACCATTTCTTAGATAGACGTTACGTCCTCTATGACCAAGTCAAGGACCCAGTCCTTCTAGGAGAGCTCTTCCCTATCCGATGGCGGAGGTCATAAGAACCCTAAGGGACCACCGAGTCTACCATTTTTTTAGACGGACGTAACACCCTCTGGCCCGAAACTAGGGACCCAACCCTTCTAGGGGACGTCCTCTCGTACCGTTGGGTGAGATCATAAGAACGGACCTCTTAGGGGTACCCGTTCTCCTCGGGCCGCCCACTATCAGGTGTCCCAGTGTTTCTCAACCTGCACTGACTCACTCATTCGTGTCGTGTCGTGTCCTGGGACCTTTGAATATTGGAGACTATTACCCTAAAAATTTTTCAATAAGAAAGTAAAAGATAGGGCGATCCGAACGAAAGAGAAAAGATCTTAAGATAATAAACCGATGGCATGTAAAAAACGAGATGATAACGAGAAGGAGACAGGTGGAAACGAAGTGGAGAACTAGATAAAAATCCTTCTAAAGGAGTCAAAATTTTAGATTAGGAAAATAACTTTTGTGAGAGAGTAAAACTTAAAAGTTCTCCATAAAAAATAAGAAACTTAGAGAGGGAGTAGAGAAAACATTTTTTATCGTAAAACAAGAAACATAGATCTACGTTTTAAGTGGGAATGGAGAGACTCCTGTAGTTAATATCAAGGAACTTCAAAAAAAGAGGACATAGTATCGACAGAGAAGGTTTGACAAAAAGGTATAAACGGAATCTGAGACAAGAAATACAATCTCTGAAGGAGAATACTGGGAAATGTCAGATTCGAATCAATTCTCACCCGACGAATTTTCGATCAACTTTAAGAAATGTGTATTGACCTAGAATAATTGACTCTCGAAGTTACGACACACTAGACCGTCCCTTCTAAATGATCTCCTTAGGAGCTATTATGCTAGAAATCGCAAAACCCAAAAAAAGGGAAAAGAACCGTTCTAGTTAATAGGTCTCTTCTTAGGACGAACCTCCTATATTAAGACCCCGATGGTCGTACAACCCTTACGATGAACACCTTCTCCAGACTCCTAGAGTTATTACTCATACATCTTAAATTGAATAAAGGAACCATACGGGGTGAAGTGGAGGTAGAAGTTGAAAAGAACGACAAGGGATTTACTTTCCAAGAGACAGGGGAGGACCTTTCGTCGGACAATCATAACCTTCTCCATTAATCTATATGTCTCCCCTAAAATCTACAGAAAAAGGGGGGAAATTGTCTGAAAAGTTTGAAGGAAACAAAAGTCGGACCAGAAATGGAGACACTGGTCTTAAAGAAGGAAAAAGACTACAAAAACTCTTAAGAACACTTTGACTAAAAAAAAAAGAGTTGAAAGAGGTGACTACCGAATCCTAAGAATCCTAAGAATCTAGACGTCACCCAAGGATGAAAATTTACAAATCGTAAATGTTAAAACAACCAGAAGATGGGATGAAAGGAACAAGAACGTCTAAATAAGAACTTTCTTTTAAAGAAATGACTGTGAAAACTGGTTCGGTGTACCGTACACCCTAGAATTAAGGGATGTTTCCTAAGTTGATCTTGGGGGACTGAAGTTTCGTGTCTCAGAATTAGTGACGTGTCGGTCCCTTCATGGAGTAATAACAGGAAAATCACCCCGAAACCTCCCTTGGTCACCACTTATGTACATAAGTTAGGTGATTGACTTAACACTTAGGATATTCTGTAGAAAAAATTTCCTACTTCTGTAAAAGGCTTTCAAAGGGGTAATCTGAATAAGAAAGTAACCAATCTTACCCCGATGGACCATTTTGGATTTGGTCAGTGACTGTTCCCCTTACTACAGTGAACCTAATATGTTTGACATCAAGTAAGGAACCCCCATTCCTCCTCAGGGAAGGGAATAGGAGAAGATACGTCACACTTTTTGTTCTCACGATAAGTTTTATGAGTCGTAGTCTATATCAGACGACGACGACGACGACGATTCAACGAAGTCAACACAGGCTGAGACACGCTGGGGTATCTGCCGTCGGGTGGTCCGAGGGGGCAGGGACCCTAAGAGGTCCGTTCTTGTGACCTCACCCAACGGTAAAGGAAGAGGTTACGTACTTTCACTATATCGGATCGTGGATGGTTAGTCTTACGACGACGATGACGATGACGACGATTCAGCGAAATCAGCACAGGTTGAGACACACTGGGGTATCTGCCGTCGGGTGGTCCGAGGGGGCAGGGACCCTAAGGGGTTCGTTCTTGTGACCTCACCCAACGGTAAAGGAAGAGGTTACGTACTTTCACTTTTCACTTTCATTTCAGTGAGTCAGCACGGGCTGAGATCACTGGGGTACCTGACGTCGGATGGTCTGAGGGGGCAGGTACCCTACCTCTGCGGATTAGTCTCGGTTACTTTGGGAAACCTATGGGTCCACCTTAGACTAAGTCGGTTGTTCCTTCCTTTACTTTCGTCTAAACACGTCCAGGAGTTCCTACCGACGTTTTAGGAGACAAGGACCGTGGATTTGTCGTTAGTGTCCTTTCTTTCGTGTTTTGACGAAACCACACACACACACGACTCGAGTCAAGACAGACTGAAAAACACTAGGGTACCGACCATCGGGTGGTCCAAGGAGACAGGTACCCTAAAAGGTCCGTTCTTATCACCTCACCCAATGAGAAAGGATGAGGTTCCCTAGAAGGACTGAGTCTCTAACTTGGGTAAAGAGAACACAGAGGACGTAAACGAGAAGTGGTGGCTCGGTGGACCTTTCTGGTTCAGTGGAGTATTCCCAGTAGGGTCGGATATTCAACAGTTGAGTTTCTCTTAACGAGGTAAATTATTAAAAAAAGAATCTCGTTAGATGGTTGGACTTGACCTGTGGTCTCCCGATCTTATTCATTCATGTTTAATGTCTCAACTCCGTGAAAGGTTAAGACCGTATTGTCTTCCAAAATACCTGTTCCAACGAGGTTCGGAAATTCTTACTTGAAACCTTCTTTCCAAAACGGAGTCTCCACAAATGTTAATTAACCGAAATAGAGTAAACGGTCGAGAACGAACTGTATTTTATTCACAATCAACGAATCAGCACGGACTGAGAAACACTGGGGTACCTGGCGTCGGGTGGTCCGAGGAGACAGGTACTCTAAAAGGTCCGTGCCTATGACCTCACCCAACGGTAAAGGTAGAGGTCCCCTAGAAGGGTTGGGTCCCTAACTTGGGTCCAGAGGACGTGACGTCCGTCTAAGAAATGGTTGACTCGAGAACGAACTACTACAGACAGATTTTCTGATCGGACCCATCTTGAGACCCTGGACTGACCCTAGTCGATCTTTCTCGTGACATAAGTAAATCGGTACACTCACACCCATAACCCTACCCATCACCCTCGTGTGTCCGACACACAAAATAGAGAGGAAAGTCCGGTAAGGGTACACCCAGTTTTAAAGTACCTTAATGGACTCGACCTACGAAGGTCACCGTTTAATATGGATTCTGTTCCTCTAATAGAAAGAAGAACCTACTGTAAGAGTCAGTTCCTTCTTCTCGTAGGACCTCCTTTTCTAGCATCACAAAACGAGAATAGTCCCAGTTTCCCATTTCTTCAAAACAACTCGAAGTAGAACTCTTCCTTCGATCTTCTGTCTCCAAGTTCCCACAAAGTCAATGATACTTTACTTTGTACCTACTTCTTGGTATTTTTCAGAGGTCTCGAGATACTGAGTGTTACGGTTCAACTGAGACAAAGGACCTCGATTAATCGTCAGTTTGTTGAACACACAAACTCCAGTCGTTTATACTAACACCCATCCCTCTCGTTGATATGAACTTCGTTGTACTAAGTTTCCTACCTCACCCACCACTGTCAATAGTGTCCTCTCCTTTCGTCCAACTTAGAGACCGGGGATGGTATTTCTCCTTTCTCTCACACTCCTTTCCGACTCTCCCTCGAAACTCGACTCATTATCTTTCCGAGAGTACCTCCAAAGGTTTCTATCACGGAACATGATATACTACGTACAAGAGTGACGTTATAGTACGTTAAGAGACTGCAGAGACACCCACTCCACGTCACCTGTAAAAATCGAGACAAAAGGATTATTCATTTAATTAAAAGTCTCTTACATTTCAATGGGTTTCATGTGTCGAACTATCTTAAACCAGGTTCTGGTCTTTGTTCAGGTGGAATGTCGAGTCCCGATAGAGAGATACAGTCACGGTAATCCCTGGATTTTGTCGTGAAGGACCAGACCTCTGACAGATCCTCACACTCACACTCATTCCTTCTCGCAAGGTTCATCTTATTTGTCGGGAACGCTTCGGGACTCCTTCCTCCTTCGATTACAAAAGGTTTTCGTTCCGTTGTTCTAATCTCGTTCTCTTCGTTGTACTGGTAACCACACTCAATTCCGATTTTATACATCGTCCCCTGTCTAACCCTCCCCGGGACTCCCGATCAAAGGTGAAGAAGTCGATCTGGACGGATAGAGGTAGTCGTCTAAGGGAGGATTTATCGTAGTCGTTCGAGAGAAGAACCCAGAAAACAATGTCTTTTACCATGGTTGGAAACTCAGTGACCACCGTCCGACCCCCTCCTGTACCCTAATAACATTCATGTATTGAGAAAACCTGTGGTTAGTCAGACTTACTTATTGTAAGACACGAAAATACATGATAAAAAAAGTTTGTTTATTTCTATGACATTACTTATTTTGATTTTAATTAAAGTTTCCTGAGGACTTAAAAGTCCTCGAAACTCGATCATACACATACTTAGGATACAGAAACCGGGGTAGCCGGACACTGTTGTTTATGTCAACGTTGAGGAAAACGAGATGTTTAACGCCGAACTTTTAGAGGGACGAGTTTTATGTAGGACTCACAAACGTAACCTTGTCCTATCTAGAGAACCCAAAGAGTAGAACAGAGGTGTCAAAAAAAGACGACACGAGGGGGAGACCAAGTAAAGTGGAGATTGGGTGGAGACAAGTAAGCGTGGAAGGTGCTGGGGTGGTGGTGGAACTACAGAAGGGTAGTAAGTACAGAGGAGACGATAGAAACGAGTAGGGGTGACCAGTACAGTCGTAGTGAGGACAACCCACGTTTCCGAGTTTATTAAACGGAGGACGAACAAGACCTTCTGACCGTAATGGAGGACTCTAATCTCCCACCAGAACCCCACCTGGAGGGAAGGTCGATGGTAGTAGACGGGAGACGTAGACGTCAACGTTGGTCACATTGATCATGGTCGTGTCTACGGGTAACTTTCGTTTCTGAACACGGAGGATGGAACACGGTCCTGTTGAATGAGAGTCGTTACCTTGAAGAGACTGAAGTGTTTAGGAACACTTAGGTTTCCTAAGGTCAGGTTGACCGAGACGTCTCTCTCCTTCGAAAAATAACGACATCAGGTCCGCAGTCGTTTGATACTGAGTCCCCCGGTTTAGGTAACAGACAGACAAAAAACATTTATTTTAAAAGGACCTCATGTCGATGCAAGGAAATAAATGTATAACAAATATTGACGAAAGTGTGATCTCACCGTTTTACCTTTCCAACACTGTCTCCGTCATGCCGGACGTTTCGGCTTGTATAAACGATAGACTTAGAAATGTCCTTTTTCAAACGGTCGAGAAATAGCTCAGTAATCCAGACGGTATAAAAGACAGACCTCTCAATGAAGTCGGGTCATCTTCGTAGTAAGGGAAGTCACCTTTTAATATAAGGAGGAACGATTCGATACAAGAACAGAGTACCTACGGTGAATTGTTAGAGTAAGACTTTTATCTACCTACTAAAAAGATTTTCGACACGAAAAGGCAGAATAGCTACCGTTGGAACAATGAACATGAAAAACATACTTAGTTGTTATTATAATTGTGTTAGTACAATTATCAAAACAATGGTTAGATAGAATAATAGATAGGTAAATATATAGCATAGATGTATTTGTATTAAACTTAATGTATATGTGTATGTGTAAACACATTGTTATAAAAGTATGTTTTTATACTGATTGAAATAACTGACTCGTGACTTAGTCTCTATAATAACAAAATTTACAACAGTAAATAAATTGTCGAGAAGATAATAACATATAAATCCATCTAGTGTTTAAATTTGAAGAGGTACAATTGAATATAAAAGAGGTATTTCTGAAGTAAAAGTGAAGTCGTTCTCAGGGAACCTTCCGAGGGTAACCGGGCAGATACCAGAACACTGGTAGTCACCTCTTTATGATACATATCCCTTACTACAACAAGGCAAAGAGTCAACACAATGACACATATCCCTTATCGTAAAAGTTTGACTGGTACGACCCCCAGTTTCCGGTTGTGACTTTAAACTTAAACCTCAGTCGAGGTGTGTTATACTTGATTTTTTCTTTCCTGAGAATGTATTGTATTCAGGAGACAACGACAATTCAGTGATTCATCACAGATTGAGAAACACTGGGGTACCTGACGTTATGTAGTATGAGAGGAAAGGAAGTGATAGAGGGTCTCAAACGAGTTTAAGTACAACTAACTCAACTACTACGATAGATTGGTAGGGTAAGAGACGACAAGGGAAGAGGAAAACAGTAGTTACAAAGGGTCGTAGTCCCAGAAAAGGTTTGTTAGTCGAGAAACGTAGTCTACCAGTTTCATTACCTCGAAGTCGAAGTCGTAGTCAGGTATAAAGTCCCTTACTTAGATCAAGGTTTAGGAAGGAAAGTCAAGTGTACCAATAAAACAGTCATGAATTGTACACGACTCGGTTAAGGTTCTATATTGTTTGTATTTCTTTCCATCTATCGACAGGCCACCGAAGTACTAGAATTTTTACGGTTAAGACACGAAAAATAAGTGAATGGATTTGACAAACTCCTATAAAAGTACCTTACTCTCCACTATTGAGAGAGGACGAGAGGGGAGATCTCAAGAAAGAGACAAGTAGGATATACGAACACACGACTACTGAGGGTTTAAATGTCAAAGGTAGGACATTAGGTGTATCATAAGTGACGGGTGACTCAAAGAGGTCAACCTATAAGGGGTTTGTGAATTTCAGGTTAGATAAATTTTTGCCTTGGTAAACGAAATAACGGGGAAAAGGAAAAGAAGGAGGGTATAAGAAACACGACTACTTACCGGGGTAGTTAGTGGAGAAGTTTATTCGTTTTCATACTCTCAGTAGGACTTCAGTATTTTAGAAGGATATAAAAATGCGATGTCAGATAGTCCTCAGACAGAGAATTTATGTAAAAATTTTAAGGAATAGAGAAGATGTAAGAATGAAGGAATCAAGTCCGAAAATCAAAAGTGTTACTGATCAGTAAAGGACCGCAGAGGGAAACGAAATCAGAACAATACTGAATTAAGAAGTTCCTTTCTTGGTTGACTGGTAGTAGAAGGATGGGAGACAATCCTCGACTACACTCCACCCGCATACCTCTAAGGAACAACTTATATGTAAGTGAAGATTTATGTCTCCTGTCCGTCCCGACGTACACAGAGAAGGAAGACTGTGAGGAAGACTTAATTCCAAAAGAGAATAGTTATAAAAGGAAGACCCAAAATCTTTTAAGGAGGTCACGATACCTTGTCACCAGGGACTAGAAAAACCGTGGTCGCTGACCAAAGTACCTTCTGCTAAAAAGGTGTCTAGGTCCCACCCACCCCCTCTGTCAAGTCCGTCATTACAATCTCTACCCCTCACTATCTACTTCGAGTGAGTAAACGGACGGTGAGTAGAGGACGATACACCGGGTCAAGGGTTGTCCGACATCTGACCGTATGGCTAAATACCGGACCTCCAACCCCGGGAGACGATACCTTCTGGGAGTTTACTCCAAAGATAATTCTGAGACTCTTTTGACCTTCGGAAAATTTTATTTTTCAACATCGAAAAGGTGTTCGTGACGATACCGAGTGAAACCCTCCACCCTTCCGGAAGACGACCCCACTCTTATGTTCAGTCCGAGGACTTAAAATTATTGTCTTACAGTCAGAACGGTGGACTGTCGGATTTTGTATACGGATTTCGTATACCTAGAGAAAAGTTAGTTGTGTCACAGAAGTGAAGGAGATTTCTCGAGTCAGAACCGGACTGACTATGAGTCGGGACAGTTTTTCGAATCGACTCTTCTCACTATAAACTCCCTATAAACCTCGACCAATCGGGGATGTAAAATCGGAATTTGGTTCAATTTTAAAACAAACCTGATGTCGAGATTAAGGTAATCTTTACAGTAGTGACCTATTGTAAATTCATTATACGATAGACCAAAATCCGTCCCTACCTTTCTGTACAGATGAAAACTTCTGGGTGGAGATTTCATAAAAAACTAATAAAATGATTTACATAGTAATTCTTTTTTTACAAAGATTTCTTCACCTAAAAAAAATTTTAAAATACATTACTGTCGATATGACCAAGACAAGTTCTGTTTCAAAACTAGAAACTAGGTGAGGGAAGAAGACCCTCATTGTCAATATGTTTTTTATTATCATTTTCTCTTTGAAATTTACTGTTATTGTGAGATTTCTTAGTTTCTTTACAAAGAAACCTAGTCTTTATCTTGTCTTTATGTTTGGTTGTTCACCCCGGTGAGGACTCCAAGACGACTTGAGACCGAGACATTTTTCCTTCTCCGTTGATCTCATTGAGGGTACCTCAGTTTTCGATAATTCTACAGTTCGTTCACCCCTAGTCTGGACCCTAGTAAGAAATTTCAATCCCATATCCCATGGTAAGGTACTTTCCTTCGAATGTTTTTAGTGGGGAAAACGGATGGTGGTGGACTCATAGGTCTTTTCATTCTACGTCTGTGTCAAAACTTCGGTCCTACAATCGGTTTTTTCTGAAAACGGAGTCACTGGTCACGAGATTACAGTGTAAGGACGGTGTAATAGAATGGGGATAGGGTAATCGCACAGGGATACCCCGTGTCATGGACTACATAGAACTAGATCTATTTCTAGATCGAGATCGAACCTTCGAATGGTCCCAACCCACCCTCGTTAACTTTTTGGTGGTTCCCCTTTTTTTCTTTTCTTTCTTCTTTCCTATCTTCCTCCTTCTTTGAGTAATTATTGACTGTTTTGAAGGAGGATGAGTTCTATTCGGACTTTTAGATTGAAAGTAATAAGTACTTCTTTTTTTACGATTCTTTTCTATCGGTAGTTTTATAACTATTAAATATTACTGATTTAGTAAGTAAGAAAAGGTCTACTTCACTTTTATTATCTTGTTGACTTTTTCAAAAATACCATTCTATATTTGTTATTGTCAGTATAGATTTATGTCGGATAATCTTTAAGACCTTCATTTTAACGTATTAGAAATCTCTTCCGTGTTAGTTTCGTTAATTCATCACTTCGTTTTTTCATCTTGACTCTTTAAACACCTTTTTTCGTCAAACTTACTTACCTCCCTTCTGACTCCTCCAGATCTTCTTCGAGGTTTTTTTAATCTTATCTCCTTTCTCACCTCTTCGTTATCTACTTCTCTAAGATCATTCGTAAAAAAGTCACGACTTTTAGGAGTCTAATTTTTACATTAGGTACAAGATTCTTCCTATACAATTTTATTTACACACGAATCTACATAGTATTACTTTAATTTTTATGTATCTTTTATTATTTTAAATAACCACTTTTAGTCTAAGAACGTCCTTACTGGTAATCTGTCCGTCGACTGAAGGGTGACCGTTGATGTCTATAGTCCATTGTCACCTCGATATAAATGTTTAACGACTCTTTTTTTTTTTAGTGAGAGTTAGATCTTAGAGTACGGACCGATTTTTTTGACTCTCATTTTATAGTTGTAGTCAAGACTCTGGGTTTGTGTTATTTTGAAAGGACGTGTGTGGATCCGGTTAATTAGAAACTGTTTCCTCCGTTCTTATGTGTTATGTCTTTTCTGTCAGATAAGTTGTTTACCACAATCCTTTCGACCTGTCGACGTACATTTAGTTACTTTAATCTTGTGAGGGAGTGTGATATTTGTTTTTATTTGAGTTTAATCGAGGTTCTGAATTTATATTGTGTACTGCGGTATTTTGAGGATCTTCTCTTGTATCCATTTTGTAAGAGATTGTATTTGTCAAGGGGTTCCGTTATCTTTATTTTCGTTTTTATTTGTTAACCCTGGAGAACTTTACATATTCGAAAATATGTGGTTTCCTTTGGTATTTGTTTTGGTTTTCTGTCGAATGTCTGATCCCTTTTTATAAACGTTTACTACGTTGACTGTTCCCGGATTAAAGGTTTTATATGTTTCTTGAGTATGTTGGGTTACTGTTTTTCTTTTGTTCGTTAGGTTGGTTTGTTACTCGTCTTCTAGATTTGTCTGTAAAGAGGTTTCTTCTGTGTGTCTACCGGTTACCCATGTACTTTTCTACGAGTTGTATTGATTAATAACCCGAAGGGACCACCGAGTCTCCCATTTCACAGACGGACGTTACACCCTCTGGACCCAAGCTAGGGACCCAGCCCTTCTAGGGGACCTCTTCCTTTATCGTTGCGTGAGGTCATAAGAACGGACCTCTTAGGGTCCCTACCTCCTCGGACGACCCGATGTCAGGTACCCCAGCGTCTCAGCCTGTGCTGACTCACTGAAGTGAAAGTAATTAATAATCTCTTTACATTTAGTTTTGATGTTACACCATAGTGGTAGCTTCCGGTCAGTCTTACCGGAAGTAATTTTTCATATGTTTATTGTTTACGACCTCTTCTATGTCTCTTTTCTCTTGGGAGGATGTATCAACCACTCTTACATTTAACCATATCGATGATACCTTTTGTAAGACCTCCAAGGAGTTTTTTTGATTTGTATCTCAATGATATACTACATCGTTAGTGATCCGTATATAAACCTCTTTTGATATTAAAAGATACAAATATCTTTCGACGATAAGAATATCGTCGTGATAGATGTTTATCGGTTCTATATCTTTGATGGATTTACAGGTAACTGCCTCGTTAACTATTACTGTTATACCATGTCTACCTCATGATGAGTCGGTATTTTTCTTATTTTTTATGGTAAACATCGTTGTACTTACCTGGATCTTTAATAGTATGATTTACTGTATTAAGTCCTTCTCTTTCTGTTTATGGTATACGATAGTGAATATACATCTTAGATTTGATATTGTGTTTACTCGGGTAGATACTCCGTCTTTATCTGTGTATCTGTATCTCTTGTCTGGACGCCAACGGTTCCACCCCCCACCTCCTCCCTGTTTGACCCTCAAACTCTACGTTTATGACTCTATTATGTATACCGGTTACGTTAAGAACTCTACGTTTGATAATAGATCTCTTACCTACTTGTTATCCCAGGATGACATCTCGCGTCCCTTGATCTAAGGCATAGGAGACTATTTGGTATTACCTTTATACTTTTTTTGTATATAAATACATATTGACTTAGTAAAACGATATGTCATCTTTAATTATGTGTAACATTCAGTTAAGATTATTTTTATTAACGAATTTTTTTCTGAAAGGACCTTTCTTTTTTAAAGGAAGAGTCATTACAGAAGAGTGTCGTAGTAAGAGAACCTGTGTTCGACTCAATTCTATTTACACCTTACAATGTATAATTCTCTGTTAATAGACGTAATAAATGACACTTGAAAAACTAACCACCCTCAGGTAGACCTGTCTCCAAAGACATTCACTCACATGTTCGGAACCCAGACACACTGTCCATGTTTTATTTTCTGACTACCCTTTGGTTCCGTGGTCGGAGAGACTCGGTTCAATTTGGTGTACGTACAACTTCCATGGGGATAAACAACGTGTGTAGGACAAGTCCATTCTCCTCTTTATTCTTCGATACAGGTATATATCGAGTCCCGGAGGGGTCACTCTTCTTATGATAAAGAGGACTTAACAAGATATTTAGATTTATTTACATTGTTATGTAAGTTAGAATGACACAGTACACGCAATACACTCAAACTAACGAATTAACACTAGTGACGATTATGTGTGAGTAATTTTTCCTTATTTTTATAAAAGGATGCATGGTTCTCTTTCCTGTTAAAAGTGAGTGTTCGGTAGGACTTTCTTGATCCTTTCTATACTAAATCGTTCTTCTTTTGACTTGAGAGACGACACTACGGTCGTCTCTTTGACTTTTCCCAGTTACTTCGTCTTAGGTTTTTTCACTTTGATTTAGACATTTGTTGTCATTATCTTTTTCCTTAGAAGTGACCTATGAATCACAAAATATTATTATAAAAATAGGACAAACTTTACTCCTATTTCTATGACTACGACTTACTAAAATATGAGAAGAGCTTTGTGAATATTTGATAAAAATTTTAAATTCTTGGTGGTAATTTCCCTACCTTAGGAGAGCTGTCGAAAGTTTAAGTAACTCCTTTTTTTCTCTTTTGTTTTAAAATCATCAAGTAATCTTTCATCCTTTCCATTACTCTCATTGATCTTCGTTTTACTTTCCCATCTCGATCTATTGGCCACACAAAGGGAAAAAAGGTGTCGGCAGTCCTTCGGTTCTATTTTAAAAAAAGAGTTGATAAAGTAGGACACAAGGATTATACAAAACAGAAAGGAAAATGTTTTATTTAAAAGTAGAAAAATTAGAAGTAAATTTTATAGATGTATAAGTTCAATTAAAAGAAAAACATAATTTTAGTATCTTAAAACCTGGACCCTTTTAAGAATCCGTATAAGAACAGGTCCCTAATTTTGTGTTTCGTCTATACCATAACACTAGAATAGAACACGAATTCCGACTGTAATGATTAATTTATATCACAAAGAAGAGTGATTGGTACCAGAATCTCCTGAAGAGTTTCACAGAAGGATAAAGTAAAACAACCGAGCTCTCTACTTTGGATAAATGGTTAGGTCTATCTCAGGTTAATACAGACTGTCTCCTTCTTCTACTTTGTCTCTTTTCACTCCGTTGAACGGGTTCCAGTGTATTTTTGACTCTCCTCTTGATTCGGATGGTTCAGGTCGCAAACGAGAAGATGTAGTCTGACTCAGTCATTTAGGACCTCTACAGGAGGTCAGTTTCTGTAAAGATCTTTGTAATTCTTAAAACACTAATGAGAGAACTTTAGAATAAAAATTGAGAAATTTTTTTTTAGTCAACATCAGAAGTTAAGACCTATACTATCCCGTTTGTGTAGGTAAAAAAATTGTATTTAAATAAATAAAATTAACCTCCAATTAATGAAATGATATAACATAACCAAAACGGTATGTAGTTGTACTTAGGCGGTGTCCATATGTGCACAAGGTGTAGGACTTAGGGGGAGGGAGGAGGGAGGGGTATGGTAGGGAGACCCAGCAGAGTCACGTGGTCGGGGTTCATAGATCATAGTACGTAACTTGGACCTGACCGCTAAGCAAAGTATATACTATAACATGTACAAAGTTACGGTAAGAGGGTTTAGTAGGATGCGAGAGGGAGAGGGTGTCTCAGGTTTTAAATCTTTCTACCATTTGTGTAAGGTAAAATGAGGAGGGTGATTAGTGTTTTTTTATTTGGGACTGTTTTATGTATTCGAACCCTGAAGGGACTGCCAGGTGACCAATTCTGAAACACGAAGGTTACGTCCTTCGTACCCAAACTAGAGACCAGACCCTCGATTCTAGGGTGTACGAAACACCGGTTTTTTGGTTTTGGATTTTTTTTTTTTTAGGGTCTTTGTTATAACATTGTTTAACTTATTTCTGAATCTTTTTATCTTTTTTATATATATTCGGACTTTTTACCTCCTTCCCCACCATCTAACGGATCCCTGGAGTCCTGAACCCCTTAAAGGACCTTCACGTAGGGGACACCGAAAAAGAACGGAGGATAAACAGGACAGGAACCTTGATCCTTTCGGATGTTGGACCTTTGTCCACGTCTGTTTTTTTTTTTTTTCGGCGTTTACGTCCACCCTGAAAAGTCGGTGTCTCGACACTTTACAAGAAGCACTTTTGATTCCGGACTCTCAGTCTTTGGAAGTGAGTATGAACAGACGAGAGTTCTACGTGTGGAACTCGTTTGGTACGGGGAGGAGGTGGGACTACCCGTGACGTCCCCTCTCAGGTGCCCGTCCTGGGACAACAGGTCTGTGGAACGTCGTTCCTCCGTCACCAGAAGGGAACGTTTGGACACCCATCTTAAGCCTGAAAGCAGGGAGCTAATCAGACGAACTCGACGGTATTGTCTTATGACGTCTGACCCACTAAATTCGTTGACTTTCAATAAGAGAGTATGAAGACCTGCGATCTTCACGTTTAAGTACGGTCGTCCCAACCAAAGACCCTCCAGAGATAAGGACGGAACGTCTTTCGACGGAAGGAGTGACACAGAGGTACACTGAAAAAAGGGTACGTACACGTCTCTCTTTCCCTCAGAGAAGGGGAAAAATTTTTCTGTGATCAGCATAGCCTAAGGAATCACCGAGTCAGTCATTTCTCAGACGGACGATACGTTCTCTAGGTCCAAACTAGGGACCCAGTCCTTCTAGAGGACGTCTTCCCTTACCGTTGGTTGAGGTCATAAGAACGGACCTCTTAAGGTAGCTGTCTCCTCGGACTACCCTATGTCAAATACCTCAGTGTTTCTCAACCGGTGCTGACTGACTCTCTCTGCGTGTCAGGGTGACCTAATCCCGAGGTGGAAATGTTGCGGTGAATTGGAATCGATGGGGCAGTTCCGGGATAGAGGTTTCTGTTAATATGACTCCCAATCCTCAAGTTGTATAACCAACACCCACTCGTGTTAAGTCAGGTATTGTTTGTGACAAGAAGCCATTGCTTCTCCACTGGGAGAGATCACCTTGGACAGACACCTTTGGACTGGAGGTAGGGACAGAACGTGATCACTCCTTTGTTTTAACAACAAAGTAAAGTAGTCTTTATTTAAAAAAACAAAAGACATTTTGCGGACGATTTTTCCTACTTTTTCGTTCGGTGCCTGACTCTCTTCTATAGAAGGGTAGTGTAAAGACAATTACTTAAAAATGAGTCTTATGTTTTTATTAAGAAAATTGTCATTCTTTTGTTTATTAGGTCAATCTTATAGCCATTTTCTGAACGTACCTATGAATAGACTTCTCCTGTATGACTTTGTCACAAGTTGTAGTATTCGGAGGAACTTTTACGTTTAATTTCGAAATACGTGATAATGTGTGTATCTTCTTATTGTTTTTATTTAGTATGGTTATCACGGTACACGACTACTCTTCACATTTGACCATATCAGTAAAGTCCTTTTCAAACTGTCGAAAGATGGTTCAATTTGTATGTGCTTGGTATACTGAGTCGTTTTCTTTTCAATCTAAGTGTGTTTTTCGACATGTACTTGTAAATGATGTTGAAAGAAACATTACCAGTCTTTACGTTTTGTTGAGGTTTACAGGATGTCGTTCATTTACCTACTTGTGTGACACCGTGTCGAATATGATATCTTATTATGAGTCGTTAATTCACCCTAATTAATGACTATGTAAATTGTTAGATCCACTTAAAATTTCGACTCACTTTCTTCGAATAGAGTTTCCCGTTAGTTATATACAACATAAAGGTAAATATATTATAAGGACTTCGTTACTTTAGTATTACCACTTCGTCCATCACTAATGATCTACAATCGAAACCCCTACCCTATGCTGATTGGATTCCGTATTTGGTTCCCTCAAAGAAACATAACTCTCTTGCACCACTACCAATGTAGTGACTATCTTAGTGTGTGAACATGGGTGGAGGGTGGGGAGGTGTGTGTGTGTGTTCAGGTCCGTTTTTGACCACTTTAGGTTTATTCAAGAAAAGGACTCGTATCACAACATGGGTCCAATTAAAGAACCAAAACCATTGCGTGATACCAATACATTCTATGATAGGAATCCCTTTTGACCCATTCCTATATACTCTCAAGATACGTCACAAAGATCTTAGAGAACATTAACATTTGGACAAGGTTTTATTCTTCGACATTATTTTTTTTTTTTAGTTAACATTGTCTAAAAACTTTTATAAGATCAGAGTTCGGACCTTTTGGTGACGAGAATAGACGATAGATTGTGATCTTTTATAGATGACCCTTTCATGTATATCCGTTTTTATTTCCGGACAGATCGAGGAGTTGTAAGAAAAACAGACGAATCCCGAATCCTCTTATTTCGTGTTTTCTCCTTTACCAATGAACTCTGTCAATACCGTCAGCTCCACCCTACCAAAAATATATGGTTGAGAGACTCTTATTTAGGGTAAACGAGCAACATCTTACTGGAGTATAACATAATACTTAAAAAGAACGATCTAAAAGTGTAGATATGAGTATGTTGTAGAATAAGATCCGTCAGAAGTGAACTTATAATAAAAACAATTTTATAGTACGAAGTTTTTCGAGAAAGGATAGTAAAACCAGTCAATTAACTCTCGATTTGACTTCCCTTCGGATGTACAAATTTTGTTCGAAAACATTTTCAACCTCGGCTGTGCGAAAAGTGATAAAAAGAATGGGATTTATGGAGTAATCACAATAGTGTAAGGACTCTATGGATTTTATCAATCTTCACATTTTTCGTGTCATAACTCTCTGGAATCCTCTGACGAAACACTTCGAGAGTTTTTTACAATTGACCCTTTATGTATTTTGTTAAGATAAACAGTCCCAATTCCAGTACCCTTTATGTAGACAAACGTAAACATCTCACGGTATCGTTTTTCATCGCACGTCAATGTAGTAGACGATTCGTACATATAGTGTTTAACGAACTTTCGTTAGTAGTATTAAAAGACCCAGGGTGGTTTTACAATACTAATTTGTCGGTGTTGTTTCCGACACGGGTCTTCCGGGGCGAAAACAAGACTCAACCCGAATAAACTTCTTTTACCTTACACTAAAATTATTCTTCGGTCCCGGCCGAGACAGAGAAGTTGAGTAATCAGACGACATTACACGTTCTCCGTCCCCCCACCGTCGTCCCCACCCCCACACCTGTCCGTTCCCCCTCCGAACATTCAAGGTGTGCTGTGGGACCCCGAACTGTTCCTTTCTCTCCCACTGTCCACGTCACCTCTGTCTACTTCAGGAGGTAGTCTACTCAGGGCACCCCAACCTCGGGATCGGAAGTCCCGTTTCTTGAGAGGTTCCCACCCCTCCCCCATGTGAGGTAGTATCAGTTTTTAAGGTCACTATGTAACAAGTACTCTTTTTAGTCTGTTCCGTTAATGTCTCTTCTCGTCCTTCGGTGGAGACAGAAGGTTAGTCTAAAAGTTATAAATTGGTAGTGGAGACTTCATGGTAACCCGAGTCACTTAATACGTCATAGGTGTCCGACAGGTTCCTCTAAACGAGAATTATTACCTAAAAACGTAGTGGTCTACTTATCCCGAAATAACAGTAGAGAGAAAGGACACCAATGTAGATGGATTAAACGTAAAAGTGGGCACTGAAACCGAAATAATATTCTTTACACTTTTATCCTTCTTAGGAGAGAATACTGGCACCACATGATCACGGGTTTGACCAACTAGGATATAATTAATTTTACGAACAAACCCATAAAACAAGAGTGAACTTACGTCCCGAAGTTTATATATTCAGTATAGGTCAGTTCAAGTTTGCACGAGAAAACGAAGCCTTTTATTTTTGACCGTGACCGGACGAGCCTCGACTTCCACTGTTTTACCTTTGTCCACATCGGCTCTACCTCGTTTATTTTTCACCCTTAGGTTCGTGTATCTTTGTCTCGCATCTTACCACCAATGGTCCCCGACCACCCCGTCCTGAACCCCTCTACAACCAGTTTCCCACGTTTAAACATCAATCTTCTATTTGTGACCTCTAGATTATGCGTCGTATCATTAATATCAGTCGTTATAACATAATATATGCAATCTCAACGATTCTCTGATCTGGAATTTACGAGAGTTGTGGATTACGATGTCACCATTTTGACATCAGTATAACGTCATATCTTTATATAGGTTATTTGAGTAACATGTCGAATTTGAATATGTTACAATATACAGTTAATGTAGATTCAATTTTATTAACTAACAAACTGTAATTTTCTTTGTCACCTTTTTTATTTATCACCCTCGGACCCCGTAAAGAGTTTTGTCATGACCTCGTTCACCACCGACCCTTGACGGATGACAGGACACTCACCAAAACTACGATATCCCTCCAGTAAGGTACCTCGTGTAATGAGAGTCCGACATCCCCATTCCCACTACTCGAAAAAAGGACGTCTTCCTCTTACGAGTGAACACTTCCCTGACGGAACCGAAACCGAAAAAGGCCCGTGTTACTTTCACAATCCTAAAGGTCTACAATTCCTATAATTAAAAGTCCGTAATTCCTACAACATTACTTGAGACGAAAGCTTCTGAAGACTAGGAATTTATATTAAGTTCCTGTCATCACCGAATAAAAGTAGACGTATATAAGAATACGGAAGTAAATAGAAAAAAGTCAAAGGAAATCTATATCAACTGGACATCGTAACACATTCAAATTCCACAACTAAACTATTGAATATATAACATTCTACTAATAGTGACACCAAATCGAGTGTGGAAATAGTAATGTGTATTAATGGAAAAAAAAAAACACCACTTTTGTAAATTCTAGATGAGAGAATCGTTGAAAGTTTGGGTATTATCACATAATAATTCATATTAGTAGTACGACATGCAATCTAGGCATCCTGAGTGAGTAGAATATTGAAACTGAATTTGAAATTAGTTTTCACACACGAAAACTGATTTTAGAGGAGTAGAGGGGGTCAGGGACCTTTGGTGGTGAGACGAGACAAAAATACTGAAACCAAGAAAATCTCAGGCATATATTCACTATGGTATGTCATAAATCCTAAACAGAAAGAGACAGACTGAATAAAGTTAATCGTATTACGAGAGGTTCAAGTAGGTACCTGTGACTCCACCGAAGGTATAGCACCGTTGACAAAATTTAAGACGATCCTTGTAACCCCACGTATATAAAAAAGTTTATTCAAAAAAAGAAAAAAAAGTCTATGAATGGATCCACACCTTAACGACCTCGTATACCATCGAGATAAAATTCAAAATCGTATTACGGGAGTTCAACGTAGGTATAACACCGTTTACCGTCCTAAAGGAAGGAAGAGTACCGACTCATCAAAAGGTAACATACATTAGACAACTACCTTTGAATTAAACAAAGGTATAACGCTTATTACGACGTTCCTTGCACCGTCAAGTACTGAAATAATTCCGACACGAACCTTTTCCCTTCCTGTGGATATATTACTCGTCAGAAGAAAGGAAGGAAGGAAGGAGAGAGGGAGGGAGTCGTCTTGAAATACTCACGGTCGATACACCACCTATCCATGGCACGATCCGAGACCCCTTTAGTGTCGATTGTTCTAAGTCCGAGACATGTTCCCCATTAAAAATAATAGATCTTACTTTATATCTTTTTATTTATTCGTTGACGTTGGGTCATATTATTCACCTCATCGTAGAATACTCCTATTACTATTGTTATTATTCCTAAATTTAAGTAATTTATAGGAGTGTTGATACGGAACTCGGTCCCAGATCATGATAAGGATAAACTGATCACTTTTCGAACTCCAAATCAGTCAAAACGTTCAAGTACGTGAATCGTTCACGGTTCGACCTTAAACCTAGAACCGGGCACCTTAAACCTAAGACAGACTCTTCAGTATCTTAAACTCTTGAAACTGCGATTAGTCAACACGCCCTTTTGTGGTACTACCCTTACACGTCGATTGTGTCAGAACCTTCTACGTCACCCACCAGTCCCTTCCGAAGAATCTGCTTCAATGTCGATTAGACTCTTGACTTCTTTCTAACTATCACCTTTCTTATTCTGGACTTTTTATTCTATTTAAATCCAGACTTTGGACGGATAGAGGTGACGGATCAAACCCACTTCAAAACTGAAGAGTCGGAATTGACGGAATGGATTGCTCCGACTATAATAGGAGTGAACTCTTAACAATTTTACTTTACTCTGTCGTATGCACTTTCAAGATCGTATCCCGAACCGTAATCCTTCTATGAACCATTGACAAAGAAAAGATGTGATACGGCTCTTTATTATAAAACGTAAAGTGATACACGGTCCCTTGTACACTAGACGTAATTTGGGTTCCGGTACCTTATTAAGTCTATCAAATTTTACTCTCACATCTTATGTATAAAATGAAAAATAATCGTGATTGGGATGATAAAGGAACCAATAAACCCTCACAAAGTAAATAGACGAACGAATTGTTGAGTAAACCGATAGCGACCTATATAAAATTCTATTTGTAAGTACCTCCTTTTTTTTACAAACCGATAAAGAGTCTTTATTGTCTCAGATTTTCTTTGTAAATAGTTTTGTCAAATTTTTTTTAGAGACACTAACCAACGACTCTATTTTCCTCTGTGCTTAGATTTTGTATTAGTTGAACGATTGACTAAGAGTTCAAGAACCGGTAAACGTTGTAAAAAATTTTTACATATGAAATACTATCTTAGTGAAGGTCTACAGTCTTTGAGGTGTGGTAAATTATTTTGTAATCTACGATAACTTTGACTACGTTAATCAAATCCTGTTTACCTATATGACGTCTATGAAGTTCTACCTGTCAAGGATTGTTCTAAGTATAAATAGTAATTTTGAAAAAAGAGAACACACACTTTAGTCGATCACTGTAGTGATAAGAGAAGTGACGAGTCCGATTTTTACAACTCACTAAAGTCAGAGGACACAATTTAGTCGACAATGTGTACCATCCGTTGAACCGTCCGGGTTAAGAATAGGATACCACATTGTCTAAGAGAAGGGGAGGGGGCGGGGGGGGAAAAAAAAAATGAAAACACCGACGTAGTGCACCGTACACCTTACATCCTAGAATCAAGGGACTGGTCCCTAACTTGGGTACGGGGACGTCACCTTCACACCTTAGAATTGGTGACCTGGTGGTCCCTTCAGTGTTATTAGGGAGCTCAAGTCCCTCCTGGATACTTATCTACCTACAGTGAGGATACTAATCCAATGTAATATAACCGTGTCCCGAAGGGTCCCCCGTGATCACCAGCGGACAGTTACGTCCTCTGTATCCTTTACGTCAAAACTAGGGACCAACCCTTCTAGGGGATTTCGTCCCGTACCTTTGGGTGAGGTGATAAGAACGGACCTCTTAGGGTACCTGTCTCCTCGGACCTCCCGATCTCAGGTACCCCAACGTCTCAGTCTGTCTGACTTCGCTGTTGTGTGTTTCCTTAAGACGTCTACAGTAATTCAGGAATCAGTCAATTAAGACTCAGTTAGTTTTCCCCTAATGAGACTCATCGGGACTGGAACTCGGGTCTCCTTCGTCGTCTCTAAGAAGACAACGGGAACTTCTTTACTCGACGTCACAACACTCCCCTCCCAAAGACACTGTTCCCAGACTCTCGCGGGAGAGTGTCAACTCTCCACAAGGGGTTACTATCGACGATTCATTTACCCCTTGAGTTAGTATATTGGTGTTTCTTTACTTAAGACGGTTGTTAGGTCCACTGGAATCTCCATCTCAGAAAGGGTCTATTCTTAAATAGGGCGGAGGTCTATTCTTGTGTCTGGTTGACTGTGAAGTTGACATCGGACACTCTGGGACTCGTCTCTGGATCGATTCGACCCAGAGTACGGGTCTGAGTACTGGGTATCTTCGACTCTATTGTGTCCATATAACGAGGTTCACTGATTCAAACGGAATTAAACAATATGTCGTCTCTTTTACTAGGGGTTCAAGGAGATTAGGGGGGAAGGTTACAGAAATAGTTAGGGCAAAAGACATGACAGTTACTGGAGCACGGGCAGTAGACTTGATTACGGAAGGATTGATCGGAAGGCCGACAGTCAAAGAGTGAATAGGTCCTTTAAATAACGGGGATATAAAATAGAAGGTCTTTCAAAACTAATACAGAGGGAGAGTCTTTCGCAAGGAACGAGGGTGAAAGAGGTGTTAGTTCCTACATGTCAAATCAGTGAAAACGGTATCCAAAACCTAAATCTGTCGAGGTCTAAACTTAGATTTAAGAGTGTGAATTGATCGACACGCTTGAACCCATACAATGTTTTAGAGTTTGACTTCAGAGTCAAACGTTTCACCTTTAGGATTAATATAGTAAGAAGATCCCGATAACATTCTTAATTCACTCTATTTCGTATATTTCAATCGATATAAACGAGTCAAGTATTGATAGTAACACCAATAATAACTTAATTTAAGTTTGAGGAATAAGACCATAAATCTCAGTGTCTACTAGAAGTTCTTGAAAGAGTCAGTGTAAAGGAAGATATAGAAAGGTGTTTAATGTGAGTAGTGGGTGTGGTCAGATTAGTTACATGAACTTTAAGAACCAAAGTGTAATCCGTTAGGTAAAAAAGGGTCACAAAAGAAGGACGGCAAGACGACGACGACGACGATTCAGCGAAGACAGCACAGGCTGAGACACGCTGGGGTATCTACCGTCGGGTGGTCCGAGGCGACAGGGACCCTAAGAGGTCCGTTCTCATGACCTCACCCCACGATAACGGAAGAGGTAGGACGGTAAGATGTCGATAGGTTTAAGGTGTCTAATAAACTCCGAGTCGGAAATACTCTGGAAGGGAGACTGGTCACCTTTAGAAGTCGACCGTGGGTGACGAGAGTAGTACGATGTATAAGTTACTGATGCCTATAAGACTAAATAGTCTCCAGACAAGACTAACCATCATATCCACCCACACCAAAATCATCATTGGGATGGATGTCAGGAAGGGAAAGAAACTAGAGAATTGAATTTTAATAATAAAGGAGAGAAACACAAGGACGTCATTAAAAGAACTTGGACACAAATCATAAAGTTTGATATAAAACTTGAAGTTGGACGAGTGTACTAACAGAAGGAGTGACATATTTTTCTTCCCCAGTAGAAATCTCAGAGTCAAGTGATCCGTGTATTATTTACGAGTTTAGGAATAACCTACTAATTCTTCATCAAAGTAACCGGATGAACAGACAGAAGTCTCCTTATTTCGTTTAAAAACATTACCTACTACAGATGATTATCAACTGACCGAAGTCGTCGTGGAATAAACCGAATTTATTAATTTATAAGATGTGTTCTTTCGTAGTTCCATTTGATGCATACTAAATGTTTCGTGTTATTTTAGATATTTCTACACCTAACGGCTAAATAAATTTACTCGTATAGAGATGTAAGTATAGTCACAAACAGTCTTATCGAAGTCGTTGACTAAAGACGTTGTATAGAAAATACAGTTCGTTAACGTAAATACTAGGAGCTTTTTTAGACTTTGTTGTGACACAGATACCTTGACCTCTACACTCAGGTACATTTCATCTTTGATGCAGAAGAGAGGGAAGATTGGGTAGAAAACCATGTATGAGAGTACCGGACCGAAGGAGAAGAGAAAGGTCAATTTGTGGTAAGAAAGTCCCTTTACATCCAAAGTTTCTCTTTTGTACATCGAGACAGAAGAGAAAAAGTAGACCATTGCACACACACACACACACACACACACACACACACAATCGGAGAGTCAGTACAGGCTGAGAAACGTTGTCGTCCCTGACACCGAGCGGTCCGAGGAGACAGGTGCCTTAAGAGGTCCGTTCTTATGACCTTACCCAACGGTACGGGAAGAGGTCCCCTAGAAGGGCTGGGTTCCTAGTTTGGGCCCGTAGAACGTAACGTCCGTTCAAGAAATTCCAGACTCGGTGGTCCTTTCGGGTCATTGAAACATATTATCAGGGGTTTCTCATGTACATAAGACAAGGTGTAGAAGAAAGGTTTTTTTACATCGACTTCTTTAGAACAGAAATCTTTATATTGAAGTAAAGGAGGACTCGTGATAGGAAGATTTTGAAGTAAGAATCCCCAAACACTATCGGAAAGCACAAGTACGAATCAGTATCGGAGGAAATAAGGTGTAAGATAAGTAAAATTTAGACTCAATAGATCAAAGAAAGTACTTGAATGAAGAAGGAATCTTAAACTCTCTCTCACACACACACATACGTAAATTTTTTTACGAATGATAAATAGTTTGTATCATGATCCATTAAATGTACTTAAAAGAATCAATTAAGAGGGTTCTTTTGATACACCGTATATATTAATGAAGAAGAAGAAAAAAAAAAATTTATGTTCAAATCTTCAATTTGCTAAAGGGGTCCGTGAAACACGAAAAGTATGATAAGAGTAACACGTTTCCTGTCGGCTCTAAATCTCTCCAATTTGTAAAACGAGTTACAGTGTGTTGATCGCTTACCGTATGGACCGTAGGTTTGGATATAAAAAGAACTTAGACATCAGTCTCGAGAATGTAAGACACGATATTGAGGAAAAGGAAACTTCGAAACTGTAGACGAAGAATTTTAGAAGTCGTGCGTAGTCGGAGACGGGATATAAAGGAAGGGCATAATGTTTAAGGTTTTACTACACCATTGGTAAATCAAGAAGGAACAATCTCTTTTCCACCAGGTTTTATAATCAAAGAAACCACATCAAAGACAATAAAACCTCTATTAAAGTCATTCATTTTGTTAAAAATTGGTAGAATGAAACTCGACATTTTCTTAGGATCATCTACAGTTCTCTCAACTCTAACGAGTAGTCACATTTTGAACGGAGACACACTCAAAACAGTACCTCCGTCAGGTAGTAAAATCATATACTATCAAGGGATTCTAACACGTCCTTTAGTCTACATGTCTATAATTTATCGTCTGAACCTGTAATATTACCTCCTGACAAAGGTCTTATTAATTTTTAAGAATTAATATGGTGTCAAAAACTAAATTTTTCAACTCACAAAGACGAAAAAATGTATAAAATTAAAAAAAAAAAGGACATGTTGATTCGTAGTCGACCTTTCGAATTAGGGGTACGAGAGTTCACTTACGTTTCTTGACGATGAAAATTTTTATTTACAAAAGAAAGAAAGAAAAAACCGACGTGACTCAGAAGTAGCGTGTACGAAAAAGATCAACGTCACTCGGTCCCACTGGGAGATCGACGTCCGTTTCCTAAGAGTAACGTCGATACAATGTCTCGTACCCAAGGTCCCGTGCACTCGAGTCTTCAACGTGGGGACCCGAGATCTCGTGTCCCGCGTTGTCAATGCCGTGCACCCGAATCAACGGGACACCGTACACCCTAGAAGGATCTAATCCCTGGTTTGGGTACAGAAGACGTAACCGTCGGCTTAAAAAATGGTGATTCGGTGGTCCCTTCGGGTTCTTAATGACAAAAAAACTTTGTTGAATACCGAAGATAGAACCAAAATCAACACGATTCGAATACTCTTTATATGAATAAGTATCGTAACTATGATTAGAAAGATAAAGGGTGAGTGTAAAATCTCTTGTTGGTCTTTCTACATTATCTTATGAGTCTATTAACGTGTTTGTGAGATCATTCCCGTTTCCACCGATGTATCGACTTTGATTCGGCAAAACCGGTTGGTCGTCCGTAACACTATCGAACTTTGTAAACAACATTTCGAGTACCTATTGACAGGTTCAAGTTGTATATATCCATTCTACTTCTCAGAGTTTGACATTAATACTTTTGGGTCCCAAGGATCAAATAAAATTCTTCCGTATTAGTGAGTATTGAAGGAAAGATAATTCACTCATCATCGTACTAAGACCGCCTCTTCCGTTACCGTGGGGTGAGGTCATGAGAACGGACCTTTTAGGGTACCTGCCTCCTCGGACCATCCGACGTCAGGTACCCCAGCGTTTTAACCTCTTCCTTTACCGTTGGGTGAGATCACAAGAACGGACCTCTTAGGGTCCCTACCCGCTCGGACCACCCGACGACAGATACCCCAGTGTGTCTCAGCCTGTGATGACTTCGTTGAATCGTCGTCGTCGTACTAAGGTATTGATAGTAAAGAATAAAATAGGAGTGACTTTACTAAAAGGGAGAAAGTGAAAGTTTAAATTCTGAGGGGTCATTAGAATATGGAGTAAATAGGACCCTGAAAGAGGGAAGGAAAATATAAAATAGGTAAAGAAAGGTTCTTCTATAAAGGAAACCGAGAGTATAAGAACTGTACTCAAAGTGGTTTATAGTCCTTACGGATATTCAATATTAATCAAAGAATTTTTAGTGTAAAAACAATAGACAAAATCAGTTATAATAAATAATCGTTGATTGTGTACGGACCTTTTAGGGTACCTACCTCCTCCGACTATCCGACGTCAGGTACCCTAGCACTTCTCAACCTGTGCTGACTCACTGAAGTGAAAGTACGTAACCTCTTCCTTTACCGTTGGGTGAGGTCACAAGAACGGACCTCTTAGGGTCCCTGTCCCCTCGGACCACCCGACGGCAGATACCCCAACGCGTCTCAGCCTGTGCTGACTTCGCTACGTCGTCGTCGTCGTCGTTGTGTAACGAATTCTTTTTCGAGTAACCTTCCCTTGTTCTTACTGAGTGATTTTGAATCATATTCTTCATTTCGACGTGAAAAACTCCCAGGTTTTGGTCGTGAACGTTTTGGTTCTCTGTTCCTTAACGAGAAATAGAGACACCCTAATGTCCGATGATTGAACCACCAATCTAGGAAACCAAAATATCCTCGGTTTTGGTTACTTGGTAAGAGTCTTACCAAGTTTCTAGAGTACCCTACGAAAAGGTAATAAGAACATTTATTTATAAAAATAGTAACAATTAAAAAGTGTAAAAGTGTTAGAGGTTATTAAATGACCCATACGTATTGCAGGGGGAAGTGCATAGTGACAGAACAGCACCACTTCCCCGAACACATTGAGTCACTTCGATACTCGGTACAGTACGTCCCGGTGGGCTCTACCTACCGAGTATAGTCTCTCAAGACTGTTGTACACTACGTGACCTCCTCCCTTACCGTTTGGTGGGGTCATGTGAAGGATACTCTTGGAGTACTTGAAATATTTTCCAGTTTTTCCATACTGTGGGTTTCCACTCAGTGGGTCCAGACTTCTACAGGTTATACGATGACCCCTTCTCGCCTCCTCTTAATGGAAATAGGGGTCTTACTTACTTAGTCAACACCTACACAGACCCCTGTTTTCATTTTAGACTACGACGTTTCTTGTCATAACACATCCTTGGACCTTACAATCCAGGTACTTAGTTCCTTTTGACCTACACCAGTTCGTCCTCTACCATCCTTATTTGTAGTTGTAGGATCCTTAGTCGCTTGGTTTTACCTACCCTTACCCACTTAAATTAAGTCTACTGGTAATATAGATAATGATACCCGTTCTTAGAGTATCTTCTTTACCTCATCGGGAGTATTCGTTACTTTCAGACTTTATGTCATGAACCCACGTTAGAGTTTTTACTGTCTTACTAAAACCAAGTAAAGTTCCGTTCAGTAAGTTGTAGTTCATTAGGTTCAGATACGGGGATGTTGGTTACGACTTCTTCGACTTCAACTAGTCAAGAGTCTTCTGGATCTTCTGGAGGATCTTGATAGTGGAGTTTTTCTACAAGATAAGTAGTAGTCCCTAACCTTACACTTTCATCCTTCAGTTCTATATGGATCTCTTTCCGTTCAAGTCGGAACCTCTTGTTTTACTTCGCCGAGTTTCTGATTGACTTAAGACGGTTCTCTTACGTGATCAGTATCTTTTGTAGGGAAAAGTCGTTGTGGTCTCCGGTGAAATGTGTCACTGTAGTAGTTTACCAGTTGTGGTTTTAGTTTAACTAATGTAAGAAACATCGGCTTCTACTTCTTCGACACATGTCAGTCGTTTTTGTTCTGGACCTCGAGTGACACCGAGTCTAGTAGTCGAAGAGTATCGTTTTAAATCCGAATTTGATTTCTTTTGGTCCTTTTTGTGATCCGGTCTGTCCATACTGAATTTAGTTTAGAGGTATACTTAAACGTCATCCCCTTTGTTTATCTAAGTTCCCTGATCTAGGTTAATTGTCACACGGACTTTTTGATACCTGTCTCCAGGAATTATAACAAATCCTCCACCGTTTGTTTTGGTAGGGTGTCTTTTTCTTTTCGTTCTTCCGTTTCACCAATAGACTCCTCCGAAATGTTTATCACCTTTGTACTTCTCTTCACTTTTCGTTCCTTCTCTCCCTTTCTACGGAGGTTAATTTGTATCTCGAAGTTTCTTATCGATGTTCTCTATTCTTCCCGAAGAAGTTAGTTGTCACGAATTATTATTTTCTTTCGTTGTTTTCCCCTTTCTGATCTTTAGAATAGTCCTTTTAACCTTTGTAGTTCCCTCTTTAGACGGGTTTCTACCCGTGTTATTTCCTATTTTTACCGTCTCTGGACTTACCGTCTACGACTTCTCTAGTTCTTCTCTACCTTTCTTATGTACCTTCTTGACATATTTTCTAGAATTACTTGGCCTAATGATACTACTACACCAATCCCTGGGTCTCGATCTGTAAGACCTCAAGCTCCAGTTCGCCCGAAGTTCTTCGTGACGACAATTATTTCGATCACTTACGCTACTTTAAGGTTGTCAATAAGTTTAGGGATTTCCTACTACGGTAGTTCCAACACGTAAGTAATACAGTCGTTTAGACCTTCTAGGTCTTCACCGGTGTCCTGACCTTTTCCAACTAGTAGTAGGGTCAGGGGTTCTTCCCATCATGGCTTCTTACACGATTGGAGACCTGATGACGTGGGTGGAGGGTACGATCATTCCAGTACGAATTTTAGAATATACGATCCGAAGTGATAATGCGTTTGGTTCTTGAAGATCCACACACTCGACCCAAATCTTTTCCTTTTCCTTGATCTCTAGTTTAATGGTTGTAAACGACCTAATATCTCTTTCGTTCCCTTAAAGTCTTTTTGTAGATAGAGACAAAGTGACTGATACGATTTTGGAACCCGACACGCCTAGTACTGTTTGACACCTTTCGGGAATCTCTCTGTCTTTATGGTCTAGTAGAATGGACAAAGGACTCTTTGGACATACGTTCAGTTCTTTGTTGTCAATCTTGGGACACATCTTACTGACTAACTATTTCTAGCTCTTTCTTCATACTGTCCCGCCAGACGATAGTGGGACAAACAAATTGGATATGTAACTCGTATAGTACTCCTTACGACCCGACCTACTCAATGTTAAGTCAGGTCAAGTCAGTGAGTCAACACAGGTGAGAAACGCTGGGGTACTTGACGTCGTGTGGTCCGGAGGGACAGGTAGTGGTTGAAGGTCTCAGGTGGGTTTGGGTACAGGTAACTCGGCCACTACGGTAGGTTGGTAGAGTAGGAGACAACAGGGGAAGAGGAGGACGGGAGTTAGAAAACGTCCTAGTCCCAGAAAAGGTTATTCAGTCGAGAAGCGTACTCCACCGGTTTCTTCATAACCTCAAAATCGAAGTCGTAGTCAGGAAGGTTACTTGTGGGTCCTGACTAGAGTAAATCCTAATGACCAACCTATAAGAACGTCAGGTTCCCTGAGAGTTCCCAGACGAGGTTGTGGTGTCAAGTTTACGTAGTTAAGAAACCGTGAGTCGAAAGAAATATCAGGTCGAAAGTGTAGGTATGTACTGGTGTCCTTTTTGGTATCGGAACTGATCTGTCTGGAAACAACCGTTTCATTACAGAGACGAAAACTTATACGACAGATCCAACCAGTATTGAAAGGAAGGTTCCTCATTCACAGAAAATTAAAGTACCGACGTTAGTGGTAGACGTCACTAAAACCTCGGGGGTTTTATTTCGGTGACAAAGGGATAGATAATCGGTACTTCACTATCCTGGTCTACGGTACTAGAATCAAAAGACTTACAACTCGAAATTAGATTGCAAAAGTGAGAGGAGAAAGTGAAAGTAGTTGTCCGAGAAATCAAGAAGAAGTGAAAGACCGTATTCTCACCACAGTAGACGTATAGACTCCAATAACTATAAAGAGGGTCGTTAGAGATAAGGTCGAACACGAAGGAGGTCGGGTCGTAAAGAGTACTACATGAGACGTATCTTCAATTTATTCGTGCCTTTGTTATATGTCGGAACTGCATGAGGAAAAGGATAAACCTTGGTCAGACAACAAGGTACAGGTAAAGATTGTCAACGAAGAACTGGACGTATGTCCAAAGAGTTCTCCGTCCAGTCCACCCAGACCATACGGGTAGAGAAAGTCTTGACAGGTGTCAAATAACACTAGGTGTGTTAGTTTCCGAAACCGTATCAATTATTTTCGTCTTTATCTACAAAAAGACTTTGAGAGAACGAAAAAGGTACTAGGTCGTCTACAACCGTTAAACTAGAGACCAAGGAGACGGAAAAGATTTTGGTCGAACTTGTAGACCTTAAAGTACCAAGTACATAACGACTTCGGACCGAACCTCTTAAAACTCGTAATGAAATGATCACACACTATACTCACGTTAACACACCATCAGACTCGTAAGAAACCGTAACGGAAAGAAACCCTAACCTTACTTTTGACTGGAAAAGGTCAGGACACCGGTGACGACTCAAAAGGTTTAAACGACCGTATAACTCACGTCGTGAAAGTGTCGTAGTAGAAAGTCCTAAACTTTATCGAGATGACCTTAAGGTAGTGGAGGTGATCGAAACAAGCATCACTACGAAAGATTCCGGGTGAACTGAAATGTAACGTTCTACAGACCCAGATCCACTCACTAGTGTGGTAGTACTAATAGAACCAGCTCTTCGGGAAAAAACATGTCAAGAAGACACATAAGAACGGTGGAGAATTATAGAAGACGAAGACAATTTAGGGATGGTAAAGACAGGAAATAACTCGGGTAGAAATATACTTTACAAGGGAACCATAGAGATCAAAAGAACTTCTTTTGAGATCAGAAAGGGTAAGATAACAAAAGGAGATAAAGAAACGTGACCAGCGACTCCTTCCGAAAGAATAGAGAGGAACGATAAGAAACC
The DNA here is from genome assembly GCA_006410555.1 of Capra ibex. NCBI lineage: Eukaryota > Metazoa > Chordata > Mammalia > Artiodactyla > Bovidae > Capra > Capra ibex. Next base: position 14,555,449 of record SJYO01033645.1, on the reverse strand, counting down.
TTGAGACGTAAATTTACCCATATAGAAAGGAAAAGAGGAAACGAAAAAACGAAGGGAAGAAAAGTGTCGATAAACATTCGGGAGGAGTCTGTCGGTAAAACGAAAAAACGAAAAGAAAAAGAACCCCTACCAGAACTAGGGACAGAGGACATGTTACAGTACTTCGAGCCAGGTATCAAGTAGTCGGTGAGATAGATAGTCTAGATCAGGGAAATTAGATAAAGAGTGAAGGTGACATATTAGTATTCCCTAAACTAAAACCAGTATGGACTTACCAGAGTACCAAAAGAGGTGAAAGAAATTCAGACTTAAACCGTTATTCCTCAAGTACTAGGTTCGGTGTCAGTCGAGGGCTAGAACAAAAACGACTGACATATCTCGAAGAGGTAGAAACCGACGTTTCTTATATTAGTTAGACTAAAGCCACAACTGATAGACCACTACAGGTACACATCTCAGAAGAGAACATAACAACCTTCTCCCACAAACGTCTTCAAATAATCGGAAACAGGACGAAGTAAGACATGAGGTTCCGGTTTAAACGGACAATGACGTCCACAAAGAACCTACTCAATGTTCGACCTTAGTTTTATCCGTCCTTTTTGTAGTTGTTGGAGTCTATATGTCTACTATGGTGAGATTACCGTCTTTCACTTCTCTTTGATTTCTCGGAGAACTACTCCCATTTCCTCCTTTCACTTTCTCGACCAAATTCTGATTTATAGCTTTTTGATTCGAGTACCGTAGACCGGGGTAACGACGATGACGACGGTTCAGCGAAGTCAGCACAGGTTGAGACACGCTGGACCGTCGGGTGGTCCGAGGGGGTAGGGACCCTAAGAGATCCGTTCTTATGAGCTCACCCAACTGTAAAGGAAGAGGTTACGTACTTTCACTTTTCAGTTCCACTTCAGCGAGTCAGCACAGGCTGAGAAGCGCTGGGGTACCTGACGTCGGATGGTCCGAGGAGGCAGGTACCCTAAAAGGTCCGTTCCCATGACCTCACCCCATGGTCACGTACCGTTTATCTTCCCTTTTACACCTTCATCACTGTCTAAAGGAGAAAAACTCGAGGTTTAGTGACACCTACCACTGATGTCGGTACTTTAGTCTTCTACTAACGAAGAACCGTCCTTTCACTACTTTTTGGATCTTTCACACAACTTTTCGTCTCTGTAATGAGACGGCTGTTTCCAGGGATAATCAGTTCCGATACCGAAGGGTCACCAGTGCACACCAACACTCTCGACCTGGTATTTCTTCCGTCTTACGGTTTCTTAATTACGGAAGTTTGACACCACGACCTCTTCTGAGGACTTTCAGGGTACCTATCGTTTCTCTGGTTTGGTTAGTTAGAATTCCCTCTTGTTCGGACTTATAAGTGACCTTCCTGACTACGACCTCGACTTCGATGTTATAAAACCAGTAGACTACGTTTGTCTACTGAGTAACCTTTTCAGGGACTACGACCCTTTCCAACTCCTGTCTTCCTCTTCTCCCACAGTCTCCCATTCTACCGACCTACCGTAGTGACTACGTTACTTGTACTTGAACCCGTTTGAAGTCCTCTACCACTCCCGGTCCCTCCGGACCGCACGACGTCAGATACCTCAGTGTTTCTCAGCGTGTGCTGACCCGCTGACTTGTTATTGTGCGTATTACAGTAGATGGATTATCTAGGACTTATTTATACACAACTTATTTATTTACAACATGGATAATGTCACGACAGTGCATAAGGAAGAACCTACAGTTTTTCTACACTGTCCCTGTAAGCAGTGAGGTGACTGACTGTCCTAAATAAACTGACTAGACCGTGAATTAGAAACACAAAGGACGTCTAGAATTAAAAGGTATATCACGTACTTTCAGAATCTTCTAGGTTATTATGATCAAGTCCTATTAATAGAATCTTTTAGTAAAAAGAAACTTTCGGTCCGAAGGGCTAAACTTTTTTTTTAAAAAAAAAAATTTATTAAATTGTCAAACTTAATTTCTAGACTTAATTCCTTTAGAAACATTCCCATTTGAAGTAAATTTTTCGATCTACCATGTTTAAGGTTGAGATGAACTCACGGTTTTTGAATTACGAAATTCTGTGGGACTACCACTCTGTTCCAGTTATTTTCGACCTCCTTTATCATTCGTCAAGGAACCGTTATGACAGTATAGTTTAAGAGGAACAGAGTCTAAAGAAGGAGGTGGATAACAAGGACTAGTCCAAACCAGGGACCCTGGGACTAAGTCCCTGGACGATAAGAGTCGTAGAAATAGTTCAGGAAAGACTAAGGGTTTGAGAACGTCAAGATAAGAGTTGAGGTCAAAGAAAGAGATCTTGAATAGAACTTTATAGAGAACTGTAGGAAGACACTTTTATGTTTAACACTGGTTTGATCTTCTCAATCGAGGAGGAGGGTGTAATGTCTACTTCTGACCAAAGATTAGTGTGTAAGAACACTGTCTAAGTTAGGGGAGAACACTCCCATGTCATAATTAGTAATCGTATAAGGGTTCGGACCTAAGAACATAGACGAGATTACTTCTTTATGTCGAGTAAATAATGATAATTGTAGTTACCGTCTCAATGGTATATTACATAACGGAGGTGATCCTTTATAGACTCTGACTTTCCTTCGCGATCATTTTTAACGAGTCCTCATTGTCCATGGGTAGTTCCAACGACCCATTTGACCATGATAAACAATGAGATTAATGATCACTAGTAGACCAAAGAGTTTCTTTTTTCGAAGGTAACTCTAAGTAAATGAAAAGAACTACACAAATGTAGAGAGAACCTGAAACGATTAAAAACCTTTACTCATTAAGTTCTTTATCCAATTCCTGGTCTGAAAAATTCACTTCACTTCAGTGAGTCAGTACGGACTGAGAAACGCTGGGGTACCTGACATCGGGTGGTCTGAGGAGACGGGTACCCTAAGAGGTCCGTTCTTAGGACCTCACCCAACGGTAAAGGAAGAGGTCCCCTAGAAGGGCTGGGTCCCTAGCTTGGGTCCAGAGGGTATCGAAATTGGAGACTCGATGGTCCCTTCGGGTTTCGTTTGTTTTTTGGTAGAGTTGCCGGAATCTGAAAGTTTTTACTCCTTGTAAACTGTAAAGTATTCAATGACTTGTCCCTGTGAAAAGAAAAATTTTATTTCTTAACTGATATCACAGTCTTCCTCAATTTATGAAGAAAGAAGTAAGTGCTCATTAATGATCGAAGAAATGTACTTCGGAAATCGAAGAAAACTTTTCAGAGATATTGAACCAGGTCGTTCCTGATATTAAATTTCAAGAAAATATCTTTGTATGTAATTTTTAATTGATTCATCAAATCGGAGAAAACACATCGTTAAAGGTCTGAAGACTCAAATCCTCTTAAGAAATATAAGTGTATATATTAGTATCTTACAGATTTAACTATACATAGAGGTTTTGGTAGAATTAGAGGTTGTGTCGTCGTATCGACTTATAAACACACGAATCGACGAGTCAGTACAGGTTAAGAAACGTTGGGGTATTCGATATCGAACAATCCGAGGAGACAGGTACCTTAAAAAGTCCGTTCTTATGACCTCACCCAAAGGTACGGGAGGAGGTCCCCTAGAAGGACTGGGTCCCTAGCTTGGACACAGAGGACGTAACGTCCGTCTAAGAAATGGTCGACTCAGTACCCCTTTTGGGCATCGACTTATAAACCCCTCGATTTTTTAATGAAGACAGAGAGGATAAAGGTCTTTAAGACTAAATTCGTCAGACTCTGCCCAGGGTCCTTGTCTGTAATTTTTCTTTTTTTTACGGGGCCCCCCTAAATTTACTCGCTAACCCTTGTTCCTGGAGACTAAAGTGAGTTGAGAAAGTAAAAGGTGGAAGTAGACAGTGACACCCAATTGTTAGGTTTATAGGGACACTTAACACTCTCCAAAAGTTTTCCCGAGACACTTACACTGTAGTGGAAGAAATAAATCTTGACTAGTGTTAAAAATACCGAAAGTTGTCTACAGAACCAAAGACCTTAATAGGAAAGTGCAGTGCCTCGAAGATTCCGTGAACGACGGTTTCTCGGCCTTCCATACAGAGAAAAAAAGTAAAAGGTCCATCATCTCGTATAAAATCGAAAAATAAAGAACGGTCTCGAAAACAAAGTCAAAGAAGTACATAGAAAAAACAGGTGACTTCAAACAGGAGATTGTGAAATCTGATACACCTAACATAGGGACTTCTAGAGTGTTGAAGTTTGTATTAAAAAAGAATGGAAATACGAACTCACTATCAGATCGAGTCCCCAACCGTTTGATACTGGGTACCCGGTGTAGGTCAACCGAAAAACATTTATTTCAAAATAACCGTATGTTGTTTTGGGTAAATAAATATATAAAAGATACTGACGAGAGTCCGTGTTCTCCTCTCAACACTGTCTCTAACGTACTTGGTGTTTCGACTTCCATAAATGATGATCAGGAAATGACTTTTAAAAAAGACTAGGGACGAAATCGACCAAAATTGAGGAACTAGTTGTTCCACAAACATCCGTAACGAGGGAATAGAAGATTACAATTTACTACGACACCCCTACAGTCTCCAGTTGAAGTAAGGGTAGGTAGGAAGGAAATGGATGTTCTAATCCGGAAAAACAGACCTACGGGTTTCCTATGAAAAGAAACTTTAGGTCATTGAAGATCCACAGTCAAAAATTCTAAATAAAAGACCCTTATGATATAAACTGAGAAAAAACGAATAAAAAAAATTACGATAGAACAAACATATGTCTTGACTTGTAGACATTAGGTTTTTCTGGTTAATATGTGTAAAATTAGATTGAAACCGAAAATGCCACGACAGAAAAAAGTTTAAATAAAATAAAACGAGTGAAAAATGGGGGTAGGAGTCATATGGGATGCCATAAGTGTATATAGATAGATAAGGAAGGATGAAACTGACGACGTAAGATGAACTTCTATCAATTTTCAGTAATTTAAGAACCCCATATACCGTTATACGAACTAGTTTTCAAATAGACGAACTATCGTTGAAAAAACGATTTACTAGAAGTAAACGGTAAAAAAGAAAGAAAGGAAAAAAAAAGAACATTATAAAAATACAACAAACACACGGCCAAGGAAAAATTACTGAACAATGGAGACTTGTTCTAAGTCAAGAAAGACCTGATCGATGAACGTCTTCCAAGTATCTCTGTTTTGTTCCAACATAAAAACTCAATATTTCTTAAGAAAGATCAAGTGTCAACACCATCTTTGATGATTGACATAAGAGGTTGTAGGTAAAGAAAGAAGACATTATTATCCTTGGTCTAAGACAAGTAACAGTAACACGGGTCGGTTTTGAGATTTCAAGGGTAGAAAGAAATATCGACCGATACCAGTCCGTCTATCTGATTCGAGATAACTACGTTTCTTTCACAACTCACACCGAAGGCCTATTCGAGGAATTTTCACTCTCCTCTTATTCCGGAAGAAGGAATGACGACATCGGACTTTATATCTACATTACTGACCAAGAGGTCTTCGGTAGAATTTGGTACTCTATGGAACTTCTGTCTTAGGTGTATGTCTTCCTTCGTCTCGTCTTTCGATCCTTGACCCAAGGGAATACTCTGGTACTTCTACAACATGTTTGTGATAAAAACTTTAAGAAATTTACTCTTTCTTTATCGGTAGACAGTATAATTTCAACCCTCCACCGCCAAAGACAATATATCGACTCGTAATACAATTGACTATTGCCATCATTTTGTAGGGAGTCCAAACGTACTTACTTATGTACACCGGTACGTGTTCTCATCGAAAACGGAAACAAAAAAGTGACGATCCTTTTCGACTATCGACCGCTAAATGCAGAGGTGAAACGAAGTAGAGTGGGTATATAACGAAGGTCAATTTTCCAGTGTAAACACACCAAGACGAAAGTCGGGTAAAGGGATGAAGAGGTTCGACTGTTTACTCCTGATTTCTTCGAAGGTAACGTTCGGACGTACAAGGTACAAATAACAAATTTGTTCCTTGACGACCGAAGAGAGGAGTCCCAGAGGGTAAAGAATCCTCTTGTCACGAGATTCTAAAACGGAATCGAACGTAAAGGTCCACCCAGGACCGGAACAGAAGAGTGACCGGAGGGACCGCCAAAACGTAACTCTTAGGAGAAGGAGTATATAGAATCAAGTCTACAGATCGACAAAGGATCAAAACAGTCTCCACCTCGAAACAAGGATAATAGGACGAAGAACGACCTCCCGTTGAAACGTCTTTTTTTCGATGTGTCTACAGAAATGAGGAGGTAAAATTTTAGTCTTCAGAGGAACGAAAATAAAAATTTTATTGTAAAAATATTTAATCTTTTCTTACATACGAGGAATACCTTTATGATCTTTTACGTCCTTTTTTTTTCTTCCTTTTTAATGATTAAAGTGGTCAGATTTGAAGACAATGGTAAAATCTCTTGTAAGAAAGTTTAAAAGAAAGTTAGAAAGATAGATATTCATATAACTATTTATCTTATATACACACATATATATGTGTGAAAAGTGTGTGTACAATAAAAAATTGGATAAATAAATCGAAAACCCCTTATACTGTCTAAAAATACGTTATCAGATTTTATAATAAAAATTAACGAGAAACCGTAAGGTTATATAATTATATTCAAAATAATTGGTCAGGGAATCGAAACCCGTGATTAGAAAAGGCGTGTAACCGATAATATATTTTACGACGTTGTGAAAAAAAAAAAAAGTTATTTTTTACTCGATTCATAAAAAAAAAAAGTGTAAAGGAATCATTTTAGAAAAATACCATTTTGAAGTCGAGTCCAGTTTACCAGTAAGTAATATTTAATCATCATCTCACTCTCCAAGAATAATAAGTTCCAGGTACTACTACATATTGTCATTTACACTCGGACGTACGCACGAATCATCGTAACCTGAGATTCCCAGACATCGGACGCTCCGAGGAGACAGGTACTCTGAAAATTCCGTTCTTATCACCTCACCCAACGGTAAAAGAGGAGATCCCCTATAAGGGATGGGTCCCTAGCTTAGGTGCAGAGGACGTAACGTTCACCTAAGAAATGGGTGACTCGGTCCTCCCTTCGGGTCCCAAGTCGGTAATGAGGTCGGGGTGATCTCAACTCCGTTACGAGAAGTTGTGACACTGTCCGAGTCCGACTGTGAGACACATACGAGTCTCCGTGCCTTCCGGCGTCTGACGGTTCCTGACGCTATGGACGGGACGACCCATAAGGATTAGACATTTCCGGAGGAGACAGATGGTACCCCCAGGAAAATTTTTCAGAAATTTCCTTAAAATTTAAATTTCTTCTCAACGTTGGTGTATGTCTCAAGGGAGTGGGATATAAAGAATCCTATTGGTAGGATATATTGTATTATATTACTAGTTCTTGTCTCATAATAGTGTCGTGATATGACCGTCGAGTCGACAGTCTGGGACAAACTTACAGTACTGACTTACTAATTTGTCATTGTTGTTGTTAAAAAGGGTGATTACAGGAAAAAAGCATGGTCCCTAGGACTACTACTAGGATGGGAGAGAAATCGACAATGAAGAAACAGAGAAGATTAGACATTGTCAAGGAACCAGAAAGGAATAGAAAAGACTGAAACCATAAAAACTGTTCATGACTAGTCACTCACACATCCTACAGTGAGTTAAACCTAAACAGACGATAAAAAGGTACTAATCTAACTCCGATACGTAAAAACCGTTCTTATGATGTTTTTACGAAAACATAGAAAAGAGTCATGTAGGATAGTTCCCCAAGTTACTACAACTATACAGAATAACGACGGTTATAAAAATGGAACTAATGAACCAATTCAATCACAGACTGGTCAAGAAAGTGACAGTTCAATAATGGAAAGGAAAACATTAATTATTCGTAGAGTCCTCTCTGTGAAAGTCTAATACGTTTAAGATAAGGAGGAGTTTGAAAACGGGTCATTAAAACCGTAGGTAGTCACACAGAACAGACTTCGTTAAAGAGACTACAAACAGATTACCGCTGAGATAATAAAGGGAGAAAGGAAGGTGCAAATAGTCAACCTCAAATAACACTTTCTGTCATTAGAGTAAGGGGGTAAATAAATAATACGGACATACCTCTGTATCTATAAATAAAATAAGATACCTAATTTTAGATTATTATTGTAATAACCCGAAGGGACCACCGAGTCGTCATTTCTTAGGAAGTCGTTACGTCCTGTACACTCAAACTAGGGACCCAACCCTTCTAGGGGACTTCTTCTCTCACTGATGGACGAGGTCATAAGATCGGACCTCTTAAGGTATCTGTCTCCTCGGACCACCCGATGTTAGACATCCCAGCGTTTCTCAACCTGTACTGCCTTCACTCGTGTGTTATATAGTAATAATCTATTGTAGTTCCTGAGTTACCTGTACTCAAACTTGTTTAAGGTCCTCTTTCACTTCGTGTCCCTTTAAACCGCCCGACGTCAGGTATCCCAGTGTTTCTCAGCCTGTGTGAATCGTTGGTTTGTTGTTGTTATAGTAATAAATAACAAGTTAAATAAGGTCGAAATCGGTAACCCTCGAGGAAGTCCAACGGAGGACAAAGAAGGTGTACAAGGGTAGAATAAAGGTTGTCAAAGAATGATCGACAGTGGTATTATTCAAGGTCCTAGTAGAACACAAATAAGACGGGGGTTAAACTTTAGTTGACGAGAGGATTCTCAAGCACAAAAATCTCTAGTTCTAAACCCGTTACTCACACAAGTAATAAGAAACCACACACACGAGTCATGTAGACTGAGAAACACTGGGGGACCTGATATCGAGCGGTCCGAGGAGACATGACCCGATAATAACGAAGGTCCGGAAGAGTCGTCTGTCTTGATCTTTTATATAATACTTTGTTGTATTTATATATATATATATAAAGACATAAATATACAAATATATATATCATTTCGGGTACTTAGATACGACTATGGAAACTAATGTCAGGTCTGGTGTCCCAAACTTGATTATAAATAAACAAGAATAAATATTGAAGAAAAGGGTTGTTATTCTTTGTGTCGAGAGTAATGGATGTTAAATAGATGGATAAACAATTTAAGATCACATACGTCTTTCAACAAAGTCTTAAAGATTGGGAATGGGGACACTTTTTACGAAAGTGATTGATCTAATGTCGTAGATACGATAACGGAAACCCAAAACTTAGTAGGTGTGTTTCGGAAAGGGATGTGACTCCAATTTGTCCTTAAATGGACACCAAAGAAATCATGAACATACTAAAGTAATAAAATGTAAATCTCTGGATTAGGTGAACCTCAAAAAATTATATTTACTATACTCTATACCACATTATACTAATACTACACCTTATTTGTAGGTGTTTTATTAGTAAAGTACCTAATAATACTAATGATAACAAGACCCCCTCCTTCGGTACCAGTTCAACTCTTTTGACTTAGTGTAGTTCGTAGAAGAGGTTGGTATTGTGATACTCTAATCTTTAGTTGATGTTCCGTTTTTAGACTCTTTGTTTGTGTACCTCCGATTTGTTATACGATTATTTGTCGGTTACTTAGGACTTATTTAGTTTCTCCTTTACCTTTTTATGGATCTCTGTTAACTTTCGTTTTTGTGCCACTATGTTTTGGATATTCGTCAGGATTCTCCCTTCAAATATCACTATATCAAAATGGAGTCCTTTGTTCTTTTTAGAGTTTACTTGGTGGCTTGGAATATGGATTTCGTTGATACCTCTTGTCAAACCTCCAAGGAATTTTTTGATTTTTATCTCGATGGGTATACTGGGTCGTTAAGGTGAGGATACGTACATAGGTCTATTTCGGTATTAAGTTTTTCTGTGTGCGTGGGTCACAAGTAAGGTCGTGACAAATGTTATCGGTTCTACACCCTCGTTGGATGTACAGGTAGTTGTCTCCTTACCTATTCCTACACCACGTATATGTGTCATCTGAGTCGGTATTTTTCTTTTACTACCGTAGACGTTGCTGTGTCTATCCGGATCCCTCACAGTATGACTCGCTTCAGTCTGTCTATTTTTGTTTATAGCACACTATCGTGAGTATGCACCTTAGAATTTTTTATATAAATAATTGTTCTGTCTTCGTCTGAGTATCTGAATCTCTTGTTTGAATACCAATAACTTCCCCTTTCCACTCCCCACTATTTAATCCTCAAACATTGATCGTATGTGTTTGATAATATATATTTTTATCTATTGGTTGTTCTTGGATGACATACGTGTCCCTTTGGATGAGTTATGAGACATTATTGAATTTACCCTCTTCTTTAAACTTTCTCTTATCTATACACATATACATATAGACTTAGTGAAACGACCTGTGGACTTTGATTTTGTTCTAACATTTAGTTGATATCAGGTTATATTTTATTTTTCAAAAAATTTCAGAGGGAGTGGTAAATACGACGGGTGACTACCACTACTGACAAGCAAAACGAGTGTCATGGACCATGTCTTATTTAAGAGTCAGATACGAACGACTCATTTGTGTACTGACGTACGTCCGAACAGTAAGAAGTCAGTAATGGAAGACCCTCGGTGACACTGAAACCATGAGTTCAGTGGTCCTTGTGAACGAGACTCCACGGTAGAATACGCCTGGCTATCGACCCTGGGACTCTCTGTGTCTTCAGTACCTTCAGTGTGAGCACGAAACACAGTGACTACGGTCAAAGTGAGGACCTAGGTCCCTCCACACCGCGTCCCTTTCTCCGTCCAACCCTTCTTATCCCCTCCCCCCCACCACCAGAGATTGTCAACAAGGGAATCTGAACCGTGGAGAGGACATTTGGAGTAGTGTGAATAATGGATAACTTATAGTAGAACAAGTTACAGAATAAAAGGACAATATGTTATCCGAGGGACCCTCACTTCTGATACAGAAGAAATGAATAACGATATAGTGTTTGTGAATCCCATCATAGACCTTGTGTGATCTATGAGTTATTTATAAATAGTTTATTTATTTATCTACTTATTTTACACCAGATCTCAAAAACACGGGTCATTTCATCGTACACTCCATAGTCCTATGTATTGTATGTCAAAGGTGGACGTTCATCGGACGTTGTATCCACCTATAAATCCTTGTGTGTCTTGAGATTATATGTCGAGTTTCTCTGAAGCGTCGTCCCTTGTTCACATTTGGAAACGAGGGTCACTCAACGGACACGGGGACACGAAGTCACTGGTTATTTTTAACAAGAGAAGATGTTTTTTCTTTATTACACCGTTATACCTAGTTGAAGTCTCTTCCGTTACCGTGGGGTGAGGTCATGAGAACGGACCTTTTAGGGTACCTATCTCCTCGGACCATCCGACGTTAGGTACCCCAGCGATTCTCAGCCTGTGTTGACTCGCTGAAGTGAAAGTGAAAAGTGAAAAGTGAAAGTACGTAACCTCTTCCTTTACCGTTGGGTGAGGTCACAAGAGCGGACCTCTTAGGGCCCCTGCCCCTTCGGACCACCCGACGACAGATACCCCAGCGTGTCTCAGCCTGTGTTGACTTCGCTGAATCGTCGTCGTACCTAGTTGAATCTCTAATAGTACGTTTCACTTTATTCAGTCTCTTTCTCTTTACAGAATATAGTGAACTTAGATTTTTTACTATATTTACTCGAATAAATGTTTTGTCTTTGACTGAGTGTCTGAATCTGTTGTTTAAACACCAATGGATTCCCCTTTCCAGCCTCTTCCGTTACCGTGGGGTGAGGTCACAAGAACGGACCTCTTAGGGTCCCTACCTCCTCGAACCACCCGACGACAAATACCCCAGCGTGTCTCAACCTGTACTGACTTCGTCGAATCGTCGTCGTTCCCCTTTCCACCCCTCTCCCTATTTAATGCTCAAACCCCAATTGTACATGTGTGTCGACGACGACGACGATTCAGTGAAATCAGTACAGACTGAGACACACTGGGGTACCTGCCGTCGGGTGGTCCGAGGCGGCAGGGACCCTAAGAGGTCCGTTCTTGTGACCTCACCCGACGGTAAAGGAAGAGGTTACGTACTTTCACTTTTCACTTTCCCTTCAGCGAGTCAGCACAGGTTGAGAATCGCTGGGGTACCTGACGTCGGGTGGTCCGAGGAGATGGGTACCCTAAAAGGTCCGTTCTCATGACCTCACCCTACGGTAACGGAAGAGGCTACATGTATGATGATATATATTTTATCTATTAGTTGTACCTGGATGATATATCGTGTCCCTTGAAATGGGTTATAAGACATTATTGGATAGACCCTTTTCTTAAACTTTTTGTTACCTATATATATATATATATTTAACGAAAGACATGTGGACTTTGATTGTAATATATTTAGTTGATATGAGGTTACATTTCATTTTTAATTTAATTTTTTAGAAGATCATCACTTTCTTGTATCCTGACTTTATTTCAGGTCCTATATCACAGAATTGGAGAGGTCCTAAGACAAAGGAGTAGACACCTTATATTCACCGCAACCTGTGACCTCATTTCTGATTTTCTTTGAAAAAGTATTTTAAGAATCTTTTACATTTAACGTTCTACTTATATGTTTGCCTTATCCATTCGTTCGTAAAAGTCGGGTTTCCACAAAGTTTTTATATAGAAGTGTTCCGACGGGGGGTTTACCTTGTATAGAGTATATTAATGTGTAACTTGACATACACTTGGATTTTGTATATTTTCCTTATAAAGTTTTTAAAAGTATGTTGTGTTTTATTTAGGGACTCTTCAATCTCTTGTTAAAGAACCGATTTCTTTCCTCATCAACTATAATCAACTTGACATTTATAAGTCGTTAAATTATTACTAATGTCAACTTATGTTCTTTCTGTACTCCTTCCCGTACCCGACGAAAGTTAGTCCCCTCACACAACACGAACCTCGGTACTCTTAATGCACACTCACCAGTCCCACGACCTTTTTCTACCTTGACTTTACCCGACAGTTCTTACGTACTTACTAATTATACATTCACGTCACTACACCTAGTCTTATATAACGTGTAAACTAACTCACCTTTTTCGCACACACACACCCCCCATGGATCATACATATGCATATGCACCCAGACAAAATTATAGTACATAATTATCTGTGATCAGTCTAGGTAATTCTCCGACAGTGGTTCTGAGTAGTTAAAAAGAATGTAATGTAAAGAACATAGGTGCGAAGAAAAAGTAAAGGAGACGGAAAAGACGTTAAATTTGGGTTGTAAAGTGTAGAATCGTACTTAAAACGTTATCAGAGGATTAATTAGTTGTACAGTTAGAAGTGGTTTAGTTTTACTGGTGTCGATTACGGACGTTCTGTCATAAAGATTTCGTAGAGAAATTAATACAGTGAGATAGAGTTGGGGTATAAGAGGAAGAGGGATAAGGGTGTTTTCACTTTCACTTCAACGAGTCAGCACGGGCTGAGAAACACTGGGGCACCCGACATCGGATGGTCCGAGGAGACAGGTACCCTAAGAGGTCCGTTCTTATGACCTCACCCAACGGTAAAGGAAGAGGTCCCATAAGGGTGTTTTACCGGGTCTTGTTCACCCAAAGTTTGACACAAGGTTCCTTATATGAATCATACGAGGTCTTGATTTTCGACACAAATAAAAATGAATCGGTAACAGAAAGGTCCTAGATCGTGTTATGGACCCCGTCCTATTCACAGGTTATTATTAATGATTTTATTTACTTATTACTTCACTGAGAAGTCAACGGTCCTTTACCTTAATCCCTTCTGGTTCCCTGACCTAAGACCCGGAGGACGAAGGAGAGTATAGTTTTCGAGGTAGTAATAGATGATTAATACAACTATAAGGGTTCAATTTAAAACAAACTTTCTCAGGACAACAAAGTTCGAAAAACAAAATAAAACTTTTGGTTACTTGATATGTACACAGAGATAAGGACGGAACCTTTATCAAAGTAGACATGGTAAAAGGATCTAAAGTGTATATACGCAATTATATCTAAACAAAAAAAGAATTGAAGTGAGACATACTGTATGAGATCTAGGTAAGTACGGATGTTCATCGGGATAAAACAAGGACAATCCCTGACTCATTATAAGGTAACACATATATACATGATGTAGAAGAAATAGGTAAGTAGACAGTGACCTCCCATCCTATTTATCTCTCTAACCCTAACTGAATACATGTACTGATACACATTTTATCTATCGATCACTCTTCGACTATATTTTGTGTCCTATAAGTCGAGTCACCAAACACTACTGGATGTCCCTACCCTGAGCCCCACCCCATTCTCCCTCCAGGTTCCACCCCCCTATGTACATATGTATACCGACTAAGTGAAGCTACATGTCGTCTCTGATTGTTGTAACATTTCGTTAATGTAAGGTTAAATTTTTTCCTTTTAGTTACTTGATCCATTTTTGCAGAATAGAGAATATAAGTTTTGGAGCTCATTTGGAAGATTTTAATTTACTTCTCCTGTCGTAGTTAAAAAACGAGTCGTTGGGAGGGGATTTGGGGTACCGAGATGTCGACGGTATAAACAAGGATATACTAACGATCTCAACGAAACAAACCTCAACCCGTGGACTGGGGTCGATCCGAGAAGTAATAGGAAAGGACCCCAAATTTTGTAAAAAATTTTTTGTTTGTTAGTAAGGAAAAGACACCCACTTTTGACACCTTCTCTATCTTCGTTTCTGTGTCTCTCTTTCCGTCTACTCTCTGTTTTTCGTAGGACTACCGGAAACTCGGGGACCAAGATATATAAGAAACCTGCAGTTTTCAACCCAAGATACCTTCGTCTGGGACTCTACCTCGACCCCACCTCTTGTAACTCATCCTTCGTCATGAATATCTTTCCTCCCCTCCTTCGTACTAACGCATCTCCCGGTTTGACTTGACGTTCCGTCGAGATTCTTTCGAGACCGACTGGGGTCTCTCGAGACATGGCATACAGCAGGGAACCTTAACAGGACGTAACCGACTCTACCGGACCCGAAATATGAGGGTGTCACTGACCAGTGACCTGCACCCGACGGGTCCCTTCTCGTACAAGAACCCTTTCCGTCGAGACACATCGACTCTTCTTCGACTGTCGACTTTCGAGGGATGCCTGGTGTAACGGTCGTAGACCTTGTTGTGTAGGAAGGAACTTTCCTCAGACCCGGTATGTAGAACCCAGGTGGTCTCCGTGTGGAAGTCAGATGGAAGGAAGACGAACTATAAGTTGAGAAGGAAAACTAATACCCTGTGTGAGGTAATACGACAGTTGTGTAAAGATAAAAACGGTTTAGTTCCAGTTCCATCTAAAAATGGTGAACGGTGGTTCTTTCGGGACTGATTATAGGAGAGATCTGGAAACCGGAACTTTACGGACGTAAAAAGAAGAGATGGATGAGTGGTACGTTGTTCAAAGGACTCGTAGGTGATACATGGTCCGTCCTTAGAATGAGGGGAAAAGGTTTTCGCATTCGACGACGGGGGGTCGGAAATCCGTCTGAGAGGGATGACTACCTGGGAATCAATCACCGAGAGGAAACTTACGGTTAACACACACACAATGGAGTTGGTAAGTGAGACGTGGTGAAACGGAGAAGGACCTGGGTTAAAAGAAATCCCCTTGCCGAAAACACTGTGACACGATACTTTGCTTCCCGGAGCGACTCGTTACCCTACTCTGTCTACGGGTCCCTTAAACAGAATTGGAGCCGAGTAATGTAAAGACAGAAGAAAGAAACTCTAAGAGTCCCCTTTAAAGAAAAGATAGAGTCAGAGGTGTCGTACACGTTAAGACTTATTGACGAACCACAACTAGAGTGGTGGGACACTTGACACATTGACCGATTGAACGAGAAAAGTGTCATCAACGATCTCTCGACCTCCGTTTAGGCACTCCGGGAGGATCGGTTGGTCATTGTAAACTACAGGTACACTGATTTACAACGGAGGTCCATTGACTCCGACTCCTGTGTAAAATAAACAAGTCAATCCCAAAGAATTTTTATCTTTGACTTACACAAGTCCGGTCCGGATATCAGAGAACACGAATGCACGAATCAGCGAGTCAGCACAGACTGAGAAACACTGGGACACTTGTCATCGGGTGGTGCGAGGAGACGAGTACCTGTAGAGGTCCGTTCTTATGGCCTCACCCAACGGTAAAAGAAGAGGTTCTATGTCAGAGAACCAACGGTGTTTGTATGGGTAAGCGACTACATTTATGGTGAACAGTAAACTTTACACATACGATGGTTAAACGAGGGATTTTCATAAACTAAAATATTAAGAAGTTGACAAGTCAAGTCAACGAGTCAGCACAGGTTGAGAAACGCTGGGGTACTTAACGTCGTACGGTCCGGAGGGACAGGTAGTGGTAAAGGGCCTCAAGTGAGTCTGAGTACAGGTAGCTCAACCACTACGGTAGGTCGGTAGAGTAGGACCCAGCAGGGGAAGAGGAGGACGGGGGTTAGGGAGGGTCGTTGTCTCAGAAAAGGTTACTCAGTTGAGAAGCGTGCTCCACAGGTTTCATGACCTCGAAGTCGAAATCGTAGTAAGGAAGGTTTCTTTAGGGTCCCAACTAGATGAAGTCTTACCTGACCAACCTAGAGGAACGTCAGGTTCCCTGAGAGTTCTCAGAAGAGGTTGTGGTGTCAAGTTTTCGTAGTTAAGAAGCCGTGAATCGGAAGAAGTGTCAGGTTGAGAGTGTAGGTATGTGCTGGTGTCCTTTTTGGTATCGGAACTGTTCTGCCTGGAATCAGCCGTTTCATTACCGAGACGAAAACTTATATGATAGATCCAACCAGTATTGAAAAGAAGGTTCCTCATTCGCAGAGAATTAAAGTACCGACGTCACTGGTAGACGTCACTAAAGCCTCGGGGTTTTTTATTTCAGACTGTAATAAAGATGACAAAGGGGTAGATACAGGGTACTTCACCACCCTGGCCTACGGTACTAGAAGTAAAAGACTTACAACTCGAAATTCGGTTGAAAAAACGAGAGGAGAAAGTGAAAGTTGACACCATACGGAATTTTTTTTAATTACCATACAAATTAAACACACACGTGTGTACTAGTCAACACAAGTTGAGAAAACTGGGGTACCTGACATCGGACGGTCCGAGGAGACAGGTACCTTAAAAGGTCCGTTCTTACGACCTCACCCAACGGTAAAGGATAAGGTTCCCTAGAAGGGGTGGGTCCCTAACTTGGACACAGAGAACGTAGATGACATAACCGTCCACCTAAGAAATGGTGACGCAGTGGACCCTTCTGGTATTGGATATGTGTAATAGGGTATATGAACTTTAGTAAAGATATAATAAATGTTATGGATTATGTTACAGTTATGATACATTTATCAATATTTATGTTACATTTATCAATAGTCGAGATCCGTTTAAGTACAAAACGAAAAACCTTGAAAGAGCCAGGGAGGTGGGTATAAATGGTATCTACCAAGTAACTTAGGTGTCAACCAACTTAGACTTCTACACTTGTGGTCTATCCTCCCGATTGACATGATTTTGTCCGTGGAAACCTCCTTCGCGTGTTTGACTCCTTAACGAAAGAGAAGAGGGGAGGAAGAAGAAGGTCGGAACGACGACTAGAACCGTCCCCCTTACCCCCGCCCGTTCGTGACACCATAGTCTCCTCAGATTCGAATACCGACGAAATTGCAAGTCTGTAAAGGGTTATAAGTTTAAGTGACTCTTTACGAAAATTTGAATATTTTTTTTATCTCTAGGTTAAGGTGCGAACCTCACTTTTGGAAATTTGTGGTTGGATTTTTTTCTTCGAAACGTTTCTTGGATATATCTCTCGGTCCAACAGGGTCCTCCACTCCAATCTGCTCCGACTACAGAAGAGGTGCATATTAATTTCACACAATTTTCAGAAAGGTTGAAGACAACGTCGTCCGGACCCCTTAAGAGGGTGCACGTCGGTGTGAAAACTAACTCCCACAATTGAGGTTTTTCGAGAACACTTTGCTAACGGTCCCACCTCACTCCGACCCGATCTCGGTGTGACGTTGTGTCGAAGGGGATCTTCGGTAATCTAAGACCTCTTCAACCTTCGTTCAAGTCTCGGTACATTAGGTTGAACATCTTCGGTTCCCCTGGAGAGTGACGGGTCACCGAAGGTAGGAGACATCCTCGACTACGGTCCTACCCTCAGTCGGAACACTAATCTTCTCAGATAAAATAACTCTTACTTCGTAGTGAGAGACACTACTAACGGAAACGCAACACTAAACGGAATTGTATGACACTTACTTTTTATAACGGACGGTATAATCATTTGTTTCCTACGACGCCGGTAGTTCGGTAGTACAATGTCGGTACAGTTACCACTCGGGACTTCCTTGTGTCCTATCTTTGTCCTACGGGTGGTAGTTCGGTAGTCGTTGACGTCGGTGGGGACAGGGAGTTGTTACGTGGGACTCTTCTGAGTCCTACTCTTTCGTGTCCTATGACCGAGATCTATCGACTGCACGTGTAGTTTCTTTACTAAAGTCACTCGGGTCTGAGAGCGTAGAAGAGTATGTATCGTTTCACGATTTGAGACATTGAAGAAGTTAATTGTTAGTAGAAAGTTACAAGACTGATGGACCAGAAACAACGTTTTTGAGTATATTATAAGACCCGAGGAGGGAAGCGATGAAGCCTCGTCGAAGAGTCTCGATAGATTCTCCGACACAGGGTCCGAATTCAGGAGTCAAAACAGGGAGTTTTATTTCGGATTAAGAGTTCAAAGTCTAACACGTAAAAAAAAGTCAGTGTTATGTATAGATTAGGATTTATATACGTGAGTCGACTAGGAGTGAACCGATCCTAAATTTTCCTGGACTTTTACCCTACCCCACCAAAAGTACTGTGTCCTCCCCAAGTCCGATAACCTCCTACGTCCAGATTTGCTCTGACCCGTCTCCAAACATTGGACGTCCTCACCACCCCCGTCGTCGAGACGTCACCCAGTCCGTCGGTCGTACGTCGTCCTCTCTGGACTCACTATGGGCCTTTGTCCGACTTTCTTCCAGGTCACCTGACTGGAACGAAGGGGACCCTAGAGGGGGTCAGACGACGGAGTCCGTAGTCTTAAATGGCTAACGACCCGATCTACTAGTCAGTCAAGTCAAGTCAAAGAGTCAGTACAGGCTAAGAAACGCTGGGGTACCTGACGTCGTGCGGTCCGGAGGGACAGGTAGTGGTTGAGGTCCTGAAATGAGTTTGAGTACAGGTAACTCAACCACTACGGTAGGTTGGTAGAGTAGGAGACAGTAGGGGAAGAGGAGGGTGGAAGTTGGAAAGGGTCGTAGTCCCAGAAAAGTTTACTCAGTCGAGAAGCGTAGTCCATCGGTTTCATAACCTCAAAGTCGAAGTTGTAGTCAGGAAGGTTACTTATAAGTCCCGACTAGAGGAAGCCTTACCTGACCAACCTAGAGGACCGTGAGGTTCTCTGAGAGTTCTCAGAAGAGGTTGTGGTGTCAAGTTTTCGTAGTTAAGAAACCGTGAGTCGAAACAAATATCAGGTTGAGAGTGTAGGTGTGTACTGGTGTCCTTTTTGGTATTGGAACTGATCTGCCTGGAAACAACCGTTTCATTACAGAGACGAAAAATTATACGACAGATCCAACCAGTAGTGAAAAGAAGGTTCCTCGTTCGCAGAAAAATAAAGTACCGAAGTCAGGGGTAGACGTCACTAAAACCTCGGGGGGTTTTATTTCAGTCGATGACAAAGGTGACAAAGAGGTAGATAAACGGTACTTCACTACCCTGGCCTACGGTACTAGAAGTAAAAGACTTTCAACTCGAAATTCGGTTGAAAAAGTGAGAGGAGAAAGTGAAAGTAGTTCTCCGAGAAATCAAGAAAAAGTGAAAGACGGTATTCCCACCACAGTAGACGTATAATCCTTTGGAATCAGACTGGGACCGAATAGAAATGATCAAGTCAATGGAACCCTTCTAGTAAATTCGAGTAGTATGTAGTCAAAGAGTAGACATTTTGACCCAATTATTACGGATTTGAAAGATGAAACATCCGGAGAGAGTTCCTAGTCTACCCTATTACGTGTATTTAAAATCATTACTACTTCCCGAAATTTCGTGTATATACCCCATTATAAACTGAATTTCGAGTTGTAAGTCTTTTGATTCTAGTACCGTAGGTCAGGGTAGTAAAGTACCGTTTATCTACCCCTTTGTCACCTTTATCATCGACTGAAATAAAAAGACTCGAGGTTTTAGTGACGTCTACCACTAACGTCGGTACTTTAATTTTCTGCGAGTGAGGAACCTTCTTTTCAATACTGGTTGGATCTGTCGTATAATTTTTCGTCTCTGTAATGAAACGGTTGTTTCCAGGTAGATCAATTTCGATACCAAAAAGGTCACCAGTACATACCTACACTCTCAACCTGACATTTCTTTCGACTCACGGTTTCTTAACTACGAAAACTTGACACCACAACCTTTTCTGAGAACTCTCAGGGAACCTGACGTTCCTCTAGGTTGACCAGGTAGAATTTCCTCTAGTCAGGGCCCACAAGTAACCTTCTTGACTACAACTTCGACTTTGAGGTTATAAAACCGGTGGACTACGCTTCTCGACTGAGTAAACTTTTCTGGGACTACGACCCTTTCTAACTCCTGTCCTCCACTTCCCCCGTTGTCTCCTACTCTACCAACCTACCGTAGTGTCTGAGTTACCTGTACCCAAACCAACCTGAGGACCTCAACCACTACCTGTCCCTCCGGACCATACGACACCAAGTACCTCAGTGTTTCTCAACCTGTACTGACTCACTGACTTGACTACCCCATTATATTGGGCAGAGACGAAGTTAAAATGCAAGGGCAGAAATCAAAAGAAAAATAATACAGTTTTGAATAAATGTCAGAAGACATATTACAATTCAGTGTGTAAAATTCCACGTAGGATAAGAAAAACTTTATACTATATGTCATTTGTAGGAGTTTTAAAAATAAATTACCTTTCAATACTAATGACAACAGAACTCCTTTGTATGATTCCCTTAATATGTACCTGATATAATATATCCTTTATTTAATACGTACCTAATGTAATATATATATAATATATCTCTGATATAATGTCTTTTATATAATCCCTTATACAATATGTCAGATGATACGATATAATATAAGAACTAGATCCGAAAAGACATTTGTGAGATTTTCACGATAAAAGACATGATTTACCCTTTGAGGAAATGGAACTTTGTACAGGGAGTGGGTCAAGACATTTTTCCTTTCGAGTGGCCCTCAACGACGACTCAGGACCAGGGGTCTTCCTCGTAAGATTGGATAGAGTCGAGGTCCTCTTAGTAAACGGAGCGGAGACTCCACTCCAGACAGGCACTCACCCACGTCGGGTCACGCACCGAAGGAAAATAAGAGAGACAAAATATTAACGATGGACATCTCAGGAACCGTTTGGACTAACCGGAAGAGTCAAGGATGGGTGTGGACACACTCCACTCCGTCCGGACAAGAAGACCCCGCCCACCAATTTGGTCCGGGACCCTCTGAAACACAACCCTCTGTGTCCGATCTCCGTTTGTCTGGACTGACTTCCGTCAAGGTGGTTCATAGGTCCCGATGTGATGAACAAACCAGAACCCGTCAAATTTGAGAGACTCAGAGTTAAAAGAGTAGATATTTCACCCCTTTTGTTATCGTCGATGTTTTGGTTCAAAATGATAGTTATTTCCATAATTCGACACCGTGGGAATGGGTAAATAACAGTAATTATTGGATAAGGGGTGGTATGGGAGAGTACACTTTTAGACGTTGGGTTCGTACCGAGTTTTCTTTTATAAAACACAATACCCCTTTCTCCTTAAGTCTACTTTTAAAAGGCAGATTATAAACCTCAGACAAAAGACTTAGATCTTTAATTTATAAGAATACTGGAAGTATTCATTTACTTTTGTGTCAATACAGTAAAATTTGGTTTTTCCACCGATACTGGAGAACCACATACTAAAAATTTTCGACACTCCTGATTCGGTCAATCGACAGTAAGATTAGTCCTAAGTTCGGATCGACCCCTTAAACTAAGTGTACGTCCGAGACTTGGGTTGTCAACCATTCGACTCGAAGCTGTTTTTGAAATAATTTCTTTTGGTGAGGAGGAGGTGGGAAATGAGTGTACCCCTAACGTGGATCGTGAACCAAGAACGGGAAAAATACGTGTGTAGTACTGTAAATATTAAAGTGAGTCGTGTCGACCTACTGCCACTAGGAGAGAGTTAAATGTTTCTGGATGAAATGTTCTTTATATTCTTTTTCCGGTCTCATTCTAAATTCCTGACGATGGTTTACGTAGCCTCTTCCGTTACCCTGGGGTGAGGTCATGAGAACGGACCTTTTAGGGTACCTGCCTCCTCGGACCACCCGACGTCAGGTACCCCAGCATGTCTCAGCCTGTGCTGACTTCGCTGAATCGTCGTCGTCGTCGTCGTGGTGTACGTAAGTGAATCTTGACAGTGAGAGGAACGATGGGACCAAGGACCTTAACGTGGACTCTAGGTATGGAAATCCAAGTGATCAAGGACGTTTCTGAAACTCCGTTCACGTTTGTAGTATGAGACAAGCGTTATGTACCCTTGTGAACGTACGCACAGACATACCGGGCGGGCCAGGTTCCGGGAGGTACTTGAAACGGGGTGAAGGGGGAGGGTGGAGAAGGACAAAGTGAGACGGGGTCTAGCACGACGAGGTCGGTCGGTCCGGAAGGACAAGTTCCCTTCATTTCGAACAGAACGGAGTCCTATAAATGTGAACGTTAGGAAAGAAAAATTTTTTTTAGTTGAAAATGTCCTCATGTCAGTCAAATGTTGTAGCACAATCAAAGATGACATGTCGTTTTACTTAGTCAGTACGTATATGTATAAACAGGAAGAATAAATCAGCGATTCAGGACAGACTGAGAAAACACTGGAGTACGTGACATCCGGTGTTCCGAGGAGACAGGAACCCTTAAAAGTCCGTTATGACCCCACCCAACGGTAAAGGAAGAGGTCCTCTAACAGGACTGGGTGCCTAGTTTGGACGGAGAAAACGTAACGTCCGTCTAAGAAGTGGTGACTCGGTGGTCCCTACGGGTGTAGATGTGTATAGGGGAGGGAAAGTCTGAAGGAAGGGTAAATCCAGTGGTGTTACGTAATTCATCTCAAGGGACATGATAAGTCATACAAAATTTATAAGAGACGACTGACTGAGGAGCTATTGTTTACTGTGGAAGAATCGTTCTATAAAGACCTCCTTCTTTACCGTTGGGTGAGGTCATAAGAACTGACCTCTTAGGGTACCTGTCTCCTCGGACCGTCCGATGTCAGGCATCCCAGTGTTTCTCAGTCTGTGTTAACTCGTTGGATCGTCGTCGTCGCTTTGTAAAGGAATAGCAGTGAGAGTTCACCGTGTGGAAGCCAAAAAGACATTGTGGAGACAAGAATAATGAAAGTATCGTGAATAGTGGCACAGAGTTGTTAAAATTAAAGACCTCCACTGACTCACTAAAATTTCTATGATGTGACTCACTAAAAATTCTATAATGTGGTGGTATTCTATTCCATGGTCCCTGAAGGTCGATGGTCCACTTTTGAAGTGGAAGTTTACGTCCCTCATTCGATTCTAGGGTGCACGGAACACCGGTTTTTTGGTTTAGTATTTTGTCTTCGCACGCACACACGAGTCAGTGCAGGTTGAGAAACACTAGGGGTCCTGATAGACATCGGGTGGTCCGACGAGAAGGGACCTTAAAAGGTCCGTTCTTATGATCTCACCCAACGGTAAAGTCCTTTTTTAAAGGACGGTGAGGTCTTTTTTTTTTTTCCCTTCATTATAACATTGTTTAAGTTATTTCTGAAATTTTACCAAGCGTAGTTTTTCTTTTTTTTCCATGGTTAAAGGTTAATATTTTATTTATCAGAACCCCTATAGTACATCTCGTACCACTGATATAAATTAATATGACGTCATCTATATTGTCTCCTTGATTTTTCGGAGAACTACTTTCACTGTCACCCCTCACTTTTTCAACCGAATTTCGAGTTGTAAGTCTTTTACTTCTAGTACCGTAGACCAGGGTAGTGAAGTACCGTTTATCTACCCCTTTGTCACCTTTGTCACAGTCTGAAATAAAACCCTCCGAGGTTTTAGTGACGTCTACCACTAACGTCGGTACTTTAATTTTCTGCGAACGAGGAACCTTCCTTTCAATACTGGTTGGATCTATCATATAAGTTTTCGTCTCTGTAATGAAACGGCTGATTCCAGGCAGATCAGTTCCGATACCGAAAAGGACACCAGTACACACCTACACTCACAACCTGACACTTCTTCCGACTCGCGGCTTCTTAACTACGCAAACTTGACACCACAACCTCTTCTGAGGACTCTCAGGGAACCTGACGTTCCTCTAGGTTGGTCAGGTAAGACTTCCTCTAGTCAGGAACCTAAAGAAACCTTCCTTACTACGATTTCGACTTCGAGGTCCTGAAACCGGTGGAGTACGCTTCTCAACTGAGTAACCTTTTCTGAGACGACGACCCTCCCTAACCCCCGTCCTCCTCTTCCCCTGCTGGGTCCTACTCTACCGACCTACCGTAGTGTCTGAGCTACCTGCACTCAGACTCACTTGAGGCCCTCAATCACTACCTGTCCCTCCGGACCGCACGACGCTAAGTACCCCAGCGTTTCTCAACCTGTGCTGACTCGTTGACTTGACTTGACTTGACTTATCTATGAACTTCGACGACTCTCATCTAGAATTTATAAAAGTAGGGTTCTTTTTTTAAAACATTGATGAATACTACTGTTTACCATTGATCTAAATAATGCCACTAGCAAAGTGTTATATATGTTTATTGTTTAGTAATACATCATGGGAACTTTGATTATTCTAACATATTCAGTTAATATGGATTTATTTTTAATTAGTTAAAATTTTCTTTTTTTTAGTATTCCATGTCCTTTGTTTTTTTTAGTAATTATACGTGTAGAACTTTATTAGAGTAGATAACTACGTAGTAAAACGGATAAGGTTATCTTCCATTCGGGGTACCTCCACCTTTGTAGTAAGAATAAAAAGAAATAATATAACGATCACAAATCCTGTTATGGACCATATATCTATCATCCACAAGTTAATTATAAACAACATAATTACTTGTGAATACTCGAAGGTTTCAGTCTTTGACACACCAGACGTATAAACATAGAAAGAACAACAAGTCAACGATTTAGTACAGTCTGAGAAGTGTTGGGGCACATGACGTCGTACGGTCCGAAGGGACAAGAAGTGATAGAGGGTCTCAAACGAGTCTAAGTATAGGTAACTCAACCACTATGATAGATTGGTGGAGTAGGAGACGACGGGAGAAAAGGAAAACGGAAGTAAGAAAGGGACTTAGTCCCAGAAAAGGTTACTCAGTTGACAAACGAATTCCACCGACTTCATAACCTCGAAATCGAAGTCGTAGTTAG
Source organism: Capra ibex (assembly GCA_006410555.1). NCBI lineage: Eukaryota > Metazoa > Chordata > Mammalia > Artiodactyla > Bovidae > Capra > Capra ibex. The sequence continues at coordinate 14,529,924 of SJYO01033645.1, read as the reverse complement.
GATGGTTACTCATAAGTCCCAACTATAGGAAATTCCTAACCGACCGAACTAGAGGAACGTCAGGATCTCTGAGAGTTCTCAGAAGAGGTCGTGGTGTTAAGTTTTCGTAGGTAAGGAACCGTAAGGTGGAAGAAATACCAGGTTGAAAGTGTAGACATGTGCTGATGACCTTTTTAGTATCAAAACTGATATGTCTGGAAACAGTCGTTTCACTACAGAGACGAAAAATTATACGATAGATCCAAACGGTATCGAAAGGAAGGTTCCTCGTTCGTAGAAAATTAAAGTACCAAGTGTCAGTGGTAATCGTCACTAAAACCTCGGGTTCTTTTATTTTAGACAGTGACAAAGGTGTTTTTTATTTATTTATTTTTATTTTATGTTTATTTTGAACACAGAGGAATAGGGAGAGGTAAGAATGTGAAGGGGTCGTGTCGTGTTTTATGTATCATTGATAACATTCATTTTTCCCACCGACTTAAGTTGACTTGATTCCTACAATCATCTCGTAAAATTAAGCACATCAAAGTTTATCAATATTTTTTAAATAGATAAACACCGTCTACTTCATCTACCTTACCGTGTCTTTTAGTACTTAAAACCGTCTACACCATAAACCTTCTTTATTCTATTTTGTCTAAATTCTGTATACGGGAGAAATCAGACCCTAATCGTTATCGTAGAAGTGTAGGTCCCGGAAAGGACTTATCGAGTCAACCATTTCTTAGGGGACGTTACGTCCTCTGGGACCAAGGTAAGGACCCAACCCTTCTAGGTGACCTCTTCCCTATCCGATGGGTGAGGTCATAAGAACCAGAAGAAGACACCGAGTCGACCATTTCTTAGACGGACGTCCCGTCCTCTGGACCTAAACTAAGGACCCAACCCTTCTAGGGGACCTCTTCCCTTTCCGATGGATGAGGTCACAAGACCGGACCTCTTAAGGTACCTGACATATCAGATACCCCAACGTTCCTCAGTCTGTGCTGACTCGTTGAAAGTGAAAGTGAAGTTTACGTTACGTGGTGTCCAATGTTTCTGGGGGAGTAGAGACGTGAGTCCTCGATAAATTTGATTAGAGAATTTTATGTTTATGTTATTTGGTCTGGAATTTTTGTAAATAGAGATCTGTCGTCCTAATACTCATAGAAACGTCAAAAGACGTAAAAGGTATAAAAGATGTCATTTGTACGTACTAAAAATTTTTCTCTTATTTTTTAGTAAGTGTTTCTTTAATTGTAAAGTCAATGTAAAATAAGACCACAGATGGGATCTTGTGTGGTTGTCTAATCATTTTGATTGTTTTCTCGGATTTAAGACGTCACAAAAAAGATCTAGGAAGAAATAAATAATTACAGAGTCTTATTTACACTTAAGAATTTAATAGGAAGTACTTTAGATAAGTCTCAAAGGTAATTGAGGTCGATTGTTCTCGTCTCGTGCAATGGTACAGTACGTTCTTGTCTTTTATCGGACCATTTAAGAGGTCCAGGGGGATGGTTACAGTCGGGACGGTTCAAGGAATGACTGCAGGAGCTTTGACTGTAATGGGAAAGTAACTACAGTGACTTAGTCCTTCGACTTTTCGACAACGTTTTTACTGACAAAGATAACGTTTCCAAATTTTGAAATCTCTAACTTTCCAATTTCAATTTTTATACATAAAATTAAACTTGTTGTCTACCGGAACCTCACTGATGTTCCGACTTAATTGAGAGCTCCGAGATACCGACAAACACCTTCCTTTTTTTTTTTCTGTTGGTTTTCGGAATTTTTCGGGTGTGACCTTGTGTGTCGAGTTCACGACCACTGTAGTCGTCTTAGGGAGACAACTTAATCTCATGGCTTAAACCGACGTCTCGGTAGACAATCGGAGGTCTATCTTATTAGAAGATACTTTAATATGACGTAGTAAAGTGATTTACTTGGAAAGGTTAAAAATCCTGGAGTCGGAGTATCGAACGAATAGAGGACTTCAACAGTACCGAGGGACTCGGGGACTCTATGTGTCCCAAGGATGAACGATCTCAGATGGTACCTGACAGGAAACTTTTCCATCGAGGTCAAGATACCTTTGTCTCACTCTAACCCTTAAAGTATTTCACACGAGTAGTGAGTCAGTACAGGTTACGAAACGCTGGGGGTACATGATCTTTGGCGGTCCGAAGAGACAAGCACCTCAAAAGGTCCGTTCTTATGACCTCACCCAATGACAAGGGAGTAGGTCCCCTAGAAGGACTAGGTCCCTAGCTTGGGTACAGAGGACACAGAGGACGTAACGCCCGTCTAAGAAATGGGTGACTCGGTGACCCCTTCGGACACGTCAATGAACGTCCTCCAAATAATCCTCATTCCGTCCCACCCCGTCTCCCCTTTTGATTGGATGTTCCACCAAGCAGGAGTCCGAAGGTGGTAGGATACTCCTCGAGACGACGGTCCTTCGGGGGAGTCTGACAGGGTTTACCTCGGTTCCTTCGACCGGTTATATTGGAGTATAGTCACCAGTAGCCTGTGTCCACCGAGGGACTTTCTCTCGTAGTGGAACCTACTCTTTCAAGGAACACTGACTCTGTAAAAGGTAGGTCTCTCAATCAGTCATATTGGTTGTTGACTCTCTACTTGTGGAACTGGGGTATCCCCTAGACTTATTTCGTGAGGTCAGAAATAAGGTACGGGTGGGTGGGTCTGGGAAGTCACTGATACCGTAGGTATAGGAACGTTCAGTCGAGAAAAGGAGGGAGAGTCGGAACCGGTTTGAAGAAAGGTCACAGACTTAGCGAATCCCTGTTTTGAGTCAATAGAGTTTATAATTCCATGCCCAAGTTAATAAATAAGGAACTTGTGATGGTTAGTATACGACTCTTATTCAGGGGAGACGAACAGTCCCTTATTCTTCCCCACAATTCTTCACAATATCCTTCTTCCTTATGATACACACGTCCGAACATCCGTTCTTTCTCGTACCTACTCAAGTCCCTTGACTTTTACCTAGTCTTGGGTTCTTCTTTGTACGACCCTCGTCTCGTCTTCCTCGAACACTTCCCGCGACAGAGGGTGTGTTGTCTCGAACTCTAGACGGAACTGTAGTAAGGTAGTAGGATGGTAGCGAAACCGTTTTGTGAAACCACAGTAACAACTAAGTAGAGAACGAGAGTGTGGTGTGTATATCAGTCAGTACTTTAGGATACTCCAGGTTTTTTTTCCGGTGTCATAAATAAATGAATGAATAAATGAAGACCAAAAAAGGTCAAGGAAGAGTGGTGTGGGTAAGGGGGGTAAGACCAGATGCGGAGTAGTAAAGAACGGGCCGACTAACTTTATCAAAGATTAACCAGAGAGACGAAAACGGGGAACGGGGAACCATTAGATAAGGGTTCTTCGTTGGTCTGTCTAGAACGTTTATATAACTAAGTCTAAAAGATTACGTCTCATTTTCGGTTTCAAGAATCATATCGGATGTTCGAGACTGGGATTAAACAGAGGAGGCGGGGTAAGGGGGAGATAACATAGGAGGAGGAGAACGAGACGAGGACCAGAACAACCAGAAATTGTTCGGTCTTTACGAGGAGGAACCTCCGTAAAGGAAAAGGAAGAAGACTCGTACTACGATGGGTACACACCTTTATCGTCCGAGGGAATACGGAAAGTTCAGAAGTGACTTTTCAGTGAGAGGTCCATTAGAAAGGCACCTGTAGGATAGATTTCAAAATCAGAAGTTGGAGTTATAAAGTGTCGGAGAAAAGAACAAACTGAACATTAGTCGTGACGTAAATAACGGATAGAGGGTGGGGGTTGGGGGTGGGTTACTCTCACACTCGAAAGATTTTCGTTCTGAAAACACATAAAACGAGTGACAGCGTAAGGATCGTGGTTGTAGTCACAGACCGTCCACCATCTACGGAGTTATTAACGACCTCTTTACTTATCCCTCCGAAATTTCTAAAAAGTTCCATCGGTCTATCGTCCATTTCGAATGATTCGTCATTTAGAAAAATAAAATTTTAAACTCGTATGTATCACCTACCTAAAGATTTTCTGTAATGTGATACTAGACCCGAAGGGTCCACCACGCTCACCATTTCTTGGACGGACAGTTACGTCCTCTATATTCTCTACACCCAGGTTGGGGACCCAGACCTTCTAAAGGAACTCCTCCTGTGTCGTTGGGGGAGGTCACAAGAACGGACCTCTTAGGGTACCTGTCTTCTCGGACTGTCCGACGTCAGGTGTCCGAGTGTTTCTCAGCCTGTGCTGACTTCGCTGACTCGTGTGCGTGACAATAAACGTAACAACTTATTTGTATTAATCAAGACACACGATTCTACCCTACGAAAGACTTCGAGAACCCCGTAAACGGAAATTACAACGTACCGGAAACGAATAGTACAGAAATAACCGATGTGACCCAGAAGGAAGGACGTGCGCCCGAAAGAGATCAACACCGTTCACCCTCGATTGGAAGTCAACGTCACGTTCCCGAAGAGTGACACCACCGAAGAGAACAACGTCTCGTGTCTGAGATCCCACACTCGCGAAGTCATCAACACCGTGTACCCAAGTCATTAACGTCGAGTTCCCGAGGTCTCACGTCCGAGTCATCAACGCCGGGAGCCCGTATCAACGAAGAGTCCCACAACCCAGAAGGACGTAGTCCCTAGCTTGACCACAGGAGACGTAACGTTTCCACCTAAGACTTGGTGGCCTGGTGGTCCCTTCGGGTACGAATAACACACAACACGGACACAAATATCAAAAGGAGGACAAAGAAGTGAATGATCGTCCGAAGTCAACAGTTACACGGCTTCTGTCGTGGTTGAACGGTTTGATCTGTTCTCGGTGTCTGTAATCGGGTCGTATGATTACTGTTATTGGTCTCTCAGTTTTCAAAGGGGTCAGTTGATCTTTCGTATCTCCTGACTGTCTTCTAGATCTAAGCTCATATAAATGATTATTCGATTCACTATACCCCTTCCCTCTCTCGACTAGTAATACTAGTCAATAACATGAACTAGGTGTTTATTGACCTCCTACCAACATAGTAATAGTAGAATTTCTGTTTTTTTTTTTTTTCTACGGTCTCTGATTCCCCCGAAGGGTCCACCGTGATCGACATTTCTTCGACGGACGGTCACGTCCTCAGCGTTTTCTGAACCCAAACTAGGGACCCAGACTTCTAGAGGACCTCCTCCCGTACGGTTGGGTGAGGTCATAAGAGTGGACCTCTTAGGGTACCTATCTCTCCTCGGACCGTCCGATGTCCCATCGTCTCACCCTGTACTGACTTCGTCGAACCGTACGTACCCTTTAACTAGACAAGTTCCATTCTACCGAACGATTATCATATGGGTCCTTACTAGGGTCCAAGGGACTAAGGTTCATGATACTAGAGAAATGGTATGACTCCATCTAGTGACGAATAAAAAGGTATTCTTTACCGAATTTAGTCTCGTTATCGTTATCTTTTCAGAGTACATACTCCCCAACTAACGGACATTTTTATCACCAATTGTCTTCCCATTTGACAGTTCGTCTGAGTCTAATTAAAGAACAAAGTTATTCAGTAAACCTGTGAGACTCGGAGTCAAAGGAAAAAACATTTTACTCTTCTTGTGGTGATTATTATAATTATTATTATTATCGGTGTAGTTTCCCGACACTCGAGAAGATCTTATTACATACATTTGGTAAATGGTATTATGAACCGTACATTATTCGTGAGTTATTTACTGACGGAATAACGATTGATAACGGTTTCACTCAGGAAGGGGGACTGTGGTCCATGGTAAGTCGTTATACTGAAGTTTCCGAATTCACACCTCTCACTTTATCTTTAGTCGACACTCGTGACTTCAACCGTCTTTCCTCTATAGTAGGACCGTGTTGATATTTGTACATGTATTATAGTTTTACATCCCTCTTCGGTCGGTAGAATGGGTCGTCCCTATTTCGGGATCTCAGGTGACTGGACCCGTAGAACGAAAGTGGCCTTTCGAAGGTCGGACCCGACGTAAGTCTCACCCAGACTCGGTATAGAAAAAGTCCGTCCTATAATACACCTAACCTAATGTACCGACATTTGACTAGTCACGGATAAGTATACGACAGTTCGTAGACTCAAGTTTGTTAACCTGACAAAATTATTCTAATCGTTGAACAGGGGAAGAATGTAAAAAGAGAGACGTCCTAAGGTAAGTCTTGTCAAGTCTCTTTTTACGGAATCCTTTCGCCATCCTAAAGTCCTACGAGGCGTAGAAGGTAGGACTCTGTCTGTGTCGATTTTTACTGGAGATACAGACGACGGGTCTCGGTGGATACGTGAGTTTTTCACTTGGTCTCTTTCGGGCTATAGTGTCCTCACCATTATGCCTGTCCTCCGATTGATCTTACTACACATAAGATCATTTAGAGTGTTATTAACCCGTACGTTGAGTGGGTACCTAACTCTTTGTTCGAGGTGGAGGTTTCCGGTGTACGGGTTAATACGCCCTGTCTCAAAGTATTAATATATTACGATTCACCAACCATACTCCTAACGCCTCGGTACGTCTGGACGAGAGTTTAGAGTCAAGGTAATGAATGATTAAAACTTTTAAATTACTTCACTCAATTGTTGAGTTTGAAATCAAAGGAAGAGAAGTTTTACCCTATTACTATTGGATGGACACCGTTTACCTGTATACTGATGAAAAACAACAACAAGTCGACGATTCAGTACAGATTGAGAAACACTGGGATACTGGACGTCGAACGGTCCGGAGGGACAGGTAGTGGTTGAGGACCTCAGGTGGGTTTGGGTACAGGTAACTCAGTCACTACGGTAGGTTGGTAGAGTAGGAGACAGCAGGGGAAGAGGAGGGCGGGAGTCAGAAAGAGTCGTAGTCCCAGAAAAGGTTATTCAGTCGAGAAACGTAGTCCACCGGTTTCATAACCTCGAAGGCGAAGTTGTAGTCAGGAAGGTTACTTGTAAGTCCCAACTAAAGGAAATCCTAACTGACCAAACTAGAGGAACGACAGGCTCCCTGAGACTTCTCAGAAGAGGTCGTGGTGTTAAACTTTCGTAGTAAAGAAACCGTGAGTCAGAGGAAATACCAGGTTGAAAGTGTAGGTATGTACAGATGGCCTTTTTGGTATCAGTATACTGATGAACGAATGAGTGTTTATTACCTAGGAGGTTCCTAATAATAATAATAATCCAAGAAAAACCATCTCTCACCCATCGGACATTTTGAATTTACATCCACTCCCGACACCTAAAAGAGGAGGTTTTAGACAGTTCACGATGAAGTACCACTTTCCTTTAGAGTCCGGTTTAAGACAGTGTCTTAATCCTTAAAACTTAAATCCGAAAGAGATCCATATAAGGATCATCACCCTAACAACCCAGTGTACCATGAGATAAAAATTACAAAATCCCTTGGAGGTATGACAAGAGGTGTCACCGGTGTGGCTAAATGTACGGGTCGTTGTCACATCCTCCCAAGGGAAAAGAGGTGTAAAAGAGGTCGTAAATAACAAACATCTAAAAAAACTACTACTGGCAAGACTGACCACACTCCATTGTGGAACAATATCAAAACTAAACGTAAAGAGACTATTAATCACTCCCGAAGGGACCACCGAGTCTCCGATTTTGCAGACGGACGTTACGCCCTCTGGACCCAAACTCACTACAACTCGTAGAAAAGTACGCAAACAACTGGTAGACATACAGAAGAAACGTCTCAATAAATAAATCCAGAAGTCGGAACTTAATTCAAGAGTCGATCTCAAAGAAACCCCCCTCAACGTATTCTTGCATGTCCGTAATTGAACAAAATAACTCGAAATAATGTCCGTGAATTGTCTGTAACGTAGAAAAAAAAATGTTTCACTTCCACACACCGTTGAGAAACAGTTTGTTCGCATAACGTTGGCAAAAAGGTTGTCCTAAACGAGTGAAGAACAGACACAGTGTAAAACCATTAGGAATGTTGTTAAGTTTACAAAAGTAATATAAACTAACCACTAGACACTAACTACTAGAAACTACAATGGTAACGTTTTTTCTAATACTGAACGACTTCCGAGTCTACTTCTTCAAAAATCGTTATTTCATAAAAAATTAATTCCAGATATATATAAATTCTGTCACACGATAACATGTAAATTATCTGATATCATGTTACATTTGTATTTAAAATATACGTGATCCTTTGGTTTTTTGAGCACACTGAGATGACACTATGACGAAATAACACCACCAGACCTTGACTTAGGTGTTATGGAGGTTACATTTTGTCAAACCGCAAAGGGATTTTTTAATTTTTATCTCCATGGTACACTGGGTCGTTAGGGTGATGATCCTTATATGGATTTCGGATTTAAGTTTTAATGATTAAGACACTGTCTTAAACCGGACGTTAAAGGAAAGTGATACTTCATCGTGGACTGTCTAAAACCTCCTCCTTTAGGTGCCGGAAGTTGATGTAAATTCAAAATGTCCAATGGGCGAGAGGTGGTTTTTCTTGGATTATTATTATTAGGAACCTCCTAGGTAATAAACACTCATTCGTTCCTCAGTATACTGATACCGAAAAGGTCACCAGTACATGCCTACACTCTCAACCTGGTATTTCTTCTGACTCACGACTTCTTAACTACGAAAGTTTAACACCACGACCTCTTCTGAGGAGTCTCAAGGAACCTGTCGTCCTTTAGTTTGGCCAGTTAATGTTACATACAGACATTAAAGTAGGGGGTTCGATTACACTCACCCTCGGATACTAATCCTTAAACCTCGCTCCACAGGAGGGGTGGGGTCGAGGTGAACCTCAGTTCGGACTCTTCCCGGTCCAAATGAAGAAGAGATTGTTCCTACAGTCGGAAACCTCATACCCCGGGGAGGAAATAAACTCTTAAAGACGAAATGAAAGAGTAAGACGAAAAAAGGGAAGGTTGAAAAGTAACGTATACACCGGGTTACTTTGGTTCCGAAACTTACTGGTCCTTATTCGTTAAAGTCGTGATCTAATAAAGGAAAATGACAACTCAGATCGGAGTTTCTAATTTTTAAGGGACTGTCGAGTAAGTACATAATTTTATGTGAAATCGTTCAATTAAGTTTCAAAATCCACAAGATATGGTACTTCCTCAAAGGTTCCTGGATCAGAGAGTACAACAACTTTATTCAGACACTAAAAAAACAAATGTAGAAACTAGGTCGACCTTAATTAAAAATTTATAAGTTCTCACACCATCCCTTACCGAAGTAAAAGAGGATTCAGTAGGTCAATTGTGTTAATAAATGACTTATTAAGTATTCTACAGTCAAAATCTTACGTTTATCAGTTATAAGATGTCCCTTTTCTCGTCATTACGTTTATACTTATTCTACATCAGGGACAGAACCTTCTGGAATGTCGGGTTACTTGTTTACTGAAGATGATAATGGTACACGGTTGGATGTTACCTATACTAGTTGAAGAATATAATGGTACCGATAAACACGATATGTATGTGGTGAGAGAGACCGAGGTTATAGATGTCTGTGTGTATATGACGACCCTCATATTATGTCCTATATAATTGTTAAAAAAAAGTACAAGAAACAGCACAATGATATGTATCATCTACTCAAAGTCTTTACAACATAATTTAAATTTAGGACAAAACTTAAAGGAACCATTTACAAGATACATTTCCTCAAAATGAAACTTAATAAAAACTTTTAGTAAAACTTCTCATCTAGTACTTAGGGATTAAAGATATACTAAGTTTATCTTTAAAAGTAAATGATCCAAAGAATTACGTTCTATACGCACTCATTAAGTTCGGTAAAGATTTTCTCCTTCTTTTTATATTCCTCGGATCTTAAAAGTTTCGTCTAGTTACACATAAAATTTTTTACGTCAACAACCTTATCTGACTTTCTATAAAGAATTCCTAGTAAATGTACTTAAGTTAAACGAACGGAGATGTGCGTTCCGTTGTAAAACCCACTAAAAAAAAAGTTTTCGATTAAAAATTCGAAGCATCCCTCCTACGGTTTACCATAAAATTTTTGTGTGTAAATTTTTTTCTTCTTGCACGTTAAAACGGACCTCACGTCTACCTCGGACACAGTTAACTTCCGTAAAACGGACTCCTGTGTCTCTTTTAGTGAAGAAGTACTTCTGGTATTTGAGGTTAGAACACAAAGACAAGTAGAATTAGACACCTTCCACCCTTCCTTAATTTATCCCCCGAATTCCGAATTCTGAAGTCGAGAGAAAATTGTTAGAGTGACGAGTTCAAAATGTAGTTAATACGACATTTTTAATAAACTGGAAGTTTACTCATTACTTACTTATACTATTAAGGACCAATAAAGAAAAGTGAAGAGAGTAACTAAACAAACAGAACACATGTCTAGATAAAATATAGACTATATATAGAAGATATGGAGGAGCGGAACCGGGGATGTCGTGTGTCATGTAATTATTATAATTTTTACTACTATCATTGAGAGTAATAGTTCACAATGGAATACGGTCCGTAGTATGATTCCTTACATCTCCGTAGTAAAGTAAATTTTACGGTTTCTCTTCACTCCTTGGTCTCTCACAAACTCCCCACTCCCCGTCTCCATCCTAGACTCGTACGTGTAACCGAAATCTAGGAAAGGGAAGTGTTGAGACTCCTATAAGAAACAGTTCTGTACATACACTTTACCGGTCACTCTTCTACTACATTTAGAAGTAAATAATTGTACCTTTATGTAGATAATGTATAACAATACACGTTTTGAGTTCCATATTATGTCACATATTTGGGGTCAAAATATTTTTCTTTTACCATATACAAGTTTTTACCGACTTTTCTATCTGGAGGATTTATAATTATTGTCAATGGTTATGAAAACTGTAAGAAATGTAAAAAATTGAAGTAAAAAATGAGTACCCAGGAATGACGTTCGTTGTCAAGACCTTTTTCGTTCGTCGTCGTGTAACGACATTTACCCTAGAACCCAAAATTAGGATACCCAAGGACATGGTACATATCTAATATTAGGTAGAACTAATATTTCTGTTAAGAGTCTAATACTATATCAACATCTTAATTGGGAGGGACCTCAGTTAAAAAGTAGTTAAAAGATAAAAAGTTTTATTTGAGTAAAAACAGACAGAAAACATAGGAAAACGGAATGACACCACCATAGCTGGATGTCTTTATGGACGTGTGTTTTTTAGGTAAGTTTTTTCCCTCAATTGCTCGAGTCCACAGACCTCACATCTACAAGAGCTACAGAAGTTCATGACTTGGACACAGAGACACAGTTACCACAGACGAGAGGAAGGACACTGTCCGGACAGTAAGAGTAGGAACAAGGAGTGGGAACATAGTTTTTCACTTTCACAATCAGTGAGTCAGTACGGATTGAGAAACACTGGGGTACCTGACGTCGGGTGGTCCGAGGAGACAGGTACCCTAAAAGATCCGTTCCTATGACCTCACCCATCGGTAAAGAAAGAGGTCCCCTAGAAGGGTTGGAACCCTAGTTTGGGACCAGAGAACGTGACGTCCGTTTAAGAAATGGTTGACTCGATGGTCCTTCGGGGGTTTTTTCACCTTGACTTTCAACGAGTCAGCAAAGACTGAGAAATACTACGGTACCTGATGTGTCAGGTACCTTAAGAGGTCCGGTCTTATGACCTCACCCATCGGTAAGGGAAGAGGTCCCCTAGAAGGGTTGGGTCCCTAACTTGGGTCCAAAGGGTGTTTTTAGGGTGTCGATAAGGTCCGAAGTGTAGGAGTAGAGTGAAAGAGGTCTCCTTCTTTCTGGTAGTGGACACTATCGAGAATTCCTTGGTACCCCTTCAATGAACGGGTCCTTCGACGTCATTTATAGAGAAATAAAGAATGGACAAGTCTGTCCCAACCCGAAAGATCCACCGCGATCACCATTACTTAGACAGACGATGACGTCCTCTGTATCCTCTGTACCCAAACTAGGGACCCAACCCTTCTATGGGACTTTCTCCTTTACCATTGGACGAGGTCATAAGAACGGACCCTTTAGGGTACCTGTCTCCTCGGACCGCCCGATGTCAGGTACCTCAATGTTTCTCTGTCTGTACTGACTTGTACTCGTACGGACGTTTATCCCAGTGGACATATAAAGACTCCCTTAATAATTATGGTCTACAACTTCTAAAGAACTTCAACTCCACCCTCGTCGAGCAGTTTCCTTTTAAACCTACGAAACCTCCCTCTTCTCCTTTCAGCTCCGACCCCTCCGGTGGCTATTACACGATAGGGTAAGAGCAACCGAAGGTCTAAGACCGGGAAGTCTTAGTGTCGGGGAACTGAAGGAGGAGGGTTATGTATATGTGCGTGTATATGTGTGAATTTTTTATATATATAAATAAATGAATAAACCGTCGTGACCCAGAATCAACGTCGGTACTCTAGAAGTTATAAGTAAGGTCGTACACTCAAGAAATCAACACCGTAAGTCCTAGAAATCGACGTCCTACGTTGGTGAATCAACCCCGTACACCGTAGATCAAGGGACTGGTCCCTAGTTTGGATGTGGGGGACGTAACCGTCACGTCAGTATTCGTGACTTGGTGGTCCCTTCAAGGGGTTTTGTGTAAAGTTGGGAAGGAATGAAGTGACAACGTTGTCGAAATAAAGTGAATGGATGAGTTATTAAAACGAGTAATTTCAAAAGTAGGAGTGTAGTTCTTCCATTGTATTGAACGGAAACCGATGTTGTAGGTTAATATAGAGATTATAGTAAATGTAAAAGAGAGGGTTGGAACGGGACAACAACAAGAAGCCAGCGATTCAACACAGACTGAGAAACTCTGGGGTACCTGACGTCGCTTGGTCAGGGACTGTGAACTATTTAGTAGGACTTATTTCGAGGAGAAACTTTAGTAGTTACCAAGGGACAAGTGAAGTAAGTGAAGTAGGACAGTAAATTTTAAAAGTTGTTAGACCGGAGTAGATATTAAATTGAAAAAGAGAAGGGAATCGATAAAGATCTTTTACTAAAGGTATAAGAAAGAAAGGAGGTATCGAAACTTTTGTGACAACGGAAGGTAGACCTTTAGGAAGAAAAGTATCTAGACCTACTAATTCATCATAAGGTAAAGTACATGAAGACGTATGAATACAGAAAATGATACATAATATCGAGAAGTGGTTTTATGTTCGTTATGAATATATTTACGTATACATCAACTAATTAGATAAGTGACTAGTACCATGATTTTCCAGAACGTACATGGGTAGGATACGTGTACGGGTGAATGGAGAATCGGAGTACAATGAGAGGATAAAGAACGAACGACGTGAGACTGTGTGTTGTTTACGGATTGCGACAAAGAATGAAATGTTTCAGATGTGCGTATAGGAGGAGGGGTTATGGAAGAAAGGACCCATTTAAGATGAGCAGGAAACCGATAAAGGAACTTGTAGTACAGAAATGTTTTCGGAAGAGACTGAGAGATTTCATCTAAACCAGAAGGATAAGATACGAAAATATCCTGGGAAATAAGACAGAAATACTGTGAACATAGTCAACGTTAATTAATAAGTAAACTAATAGAGAAATTACGGATAAAGAGGAGTGTATGAGATTCACAGATCATGTCACTGGTGATCGTAACCAGTAAGAAAAACGTTGTTACCTTTATAAGATTTATAAACGACAAGTTATGAGACAAGTACCTTAAGAAGTCCGTTCTTATGATCTCAGTCATCGATAAGGGTAGAGGTCCCCTAGAAGGGCTGGGTCCCTAGTTTGGGTCCAGAGGTTTTAAAAACCGTCTAAGAAATGGTAGACTCGGTGGACCCTTTGGGATCGGTGCACCCCGATAACTCATGATCTCTATACCGATCACGTTGACTCCTTGACTTACAATATTAATTTAAATTTATGAGTGTACACCAATCACCGATGACATACAGTGTCGTTTCGAATAAACGACACTATCTATTTACCCTAAGACCTAAACATTTTCTCCTTAGTTCTTCACTGACAACGGATGAGAGTGGTAAAGATAAGTTATATCACAACCTTCAGGTTCGGTGTCGTTAGTCTGTTCTTTTTCTTTATATTTGATAGGTTTAAACTTCCTTCTTCAGTTTAACAGTTATACGTCCACTGTACTATGATATATATTTTTTGGTATTGTTGAGTGTGTTTTTGACGATCTTGACTATTTGCTTAAGTCGTTCCATCGTTTATTTTTTGATTGTATCTCTTTAGACAACGTAAAGAAATATGATTTTTACTATATAGTCTTTTCCTTTCATTTTTGATTAGGGAAATTTTTAGTGTAATTTTTCAATTTATGAATCCTTATTTGGACTGGTTCCTTTACTTTTTGAATATACCACTCTTGATATTTTGTAATTATTTCCTTTGACTTCACTAAGTTTCTTTATCCTTCTATAGGATACGAGAACCTACCTTTCTTAATTATAACATTTTTACTGGTGTGACAAGTTTCGTTAGATGTCTAAATTACGTTAGAGACAGTTTAATGGGTACTACGAAAAGAGTCTTCATCACATTTAGTAGGATTTTTAATATACCTTGGTGTTTTCTGGTCTTAACGGTTTCGTAAGGACTCCACTTTCTTGTTTCGATCTCGTATTGAGAAGATTGTGTATTCTATTTCCTAATACAAAATGTACTCGTATAGAAGTATACACGATATCATTAGTTTTGTCGTACCATAACCATGTTTTTGTCTGTATATCTAGTTACCTAATCTTATCTCCCGGGCCTTTACTTGGGTGTATGATGTCAGTTAATTAGAGACTGTTTACTCTGTTCTTATATGTTATCTCTTTCCTATCAGAGAAAACGTTTACCAAAACCCTTTAAACCTGTCGGTGTACATTTAGGGATTTCCATCTTGAGAGTGTGGTACGTATTGTTGTTTGAGTTTTACCGAATTTCTGAATTTATATTCTTTACTATGGTATTTTGAGGATCTTCTCTTGTTTTCGTTTTGTAAGAGACGGTGTTGAGTATGGTTATAAAAGAATCCAGTCAGAGGGTTCCGTTATCTTTATACTCGTTTTTATTTGTTTACCCTGGAGTAGTTCGAATACTCTAAAATGTGTCGTTTCCTTTGGTATTTGTTTTGTTTTTCTGTCGAATGTCTGAACCTCTTTTATAAACGTTCACTAAATTGACTGTTCCCGAATTAAAGGTTTTATATGTTTGTCGACTGTGTTGAGTTGTTGTATTTTTTGTTAGGTTAGGTTTTTATTTCCCGTTCCCGAAGGGACCACTAGATCACCAATTCTCCCCTGTGTCCAAGTCAGGGACCAGGTCCTTCTAGGATGTGCGGAGTCCCGTTGATTCGGGTACATAGTGTTGACGACTCGGGTACACGGATCTCGCGTACGAGACGTTATTCTGTTCGGTGACGTTACTCTTTTGAGGGTGTGTCTTTGGTGCTCTTCGGAGGTAAACGACGTTGATCTCTTTCGGACGTGTCGTTGCTTCTGGGTCACGTCGTTATTTATTTATTTATGTAGAAAAGTCTAGTAGTCGTCATTACATCGTCTATCCACTTAAAGACAAAATCTTTCCTAACGGTCCATAATATGAGAGTTTCCAAGAATCCTTTAAAACACCTTACAAATTCTCAATGACTTTAAGTAAATACCTTATAAAAGTACCTCTTCCTTTACCGTTGGGTGAGGTCACAAGAACGGACCTCTTAGGGTCCCTACCCCCTCGGACCACCCGACGGCAGATACCCCAGTGTGTCTCAGCCTGTGTTGGCTTCACTGAATCGATTTTTTACCCGTCTTCTGGATTTATCTGTAAAGAGGTCTCTTCTGTATGTCTACCGGTTGTCTGTGTACTTTTCTACGAGTTACATCGAGTAATAATCCCTTTATTTTTAGTTTTGATGTCACTCCATAATTGAGTCTGGTCAGTCTTACCGGAAGTAATTTGTCAGATGTTTATTATGTACGACCTCTCCCATACCTCTTTTCCCTTGGGAAGATGTTACAAACCACCCTTACATTTCACCAAGTCGGTCATACCTCTTATCATACCTCCAAGGAGTTTTTCGATTTTTATCTCAATAGAATACTAGGCCGTTAGGGTGCGGACCCGTATATAGGTCCGTTTTGTGATTAAACTTTTCTGGGTACGTGGGGTTACAAGTTTCGTCGTGATAAATGTTATCGGTTCCATACCTTCGTTACATTTACAGGTAGTTGTTTACTTATCTATTTCTACATCACACATATATATACATATATATGTATGTGTGTATTATATTGTCTTATGATCAGTCGGTACGACCCGAAGGGTCCACCGGGTCACCATTTCTTAGACGGACGGTTACGTCCTCTGTGTCCTTTACACTCAAGTTAGGAACCCGACCCTTCTAGGTGTCCTCATCCTTTACCGTTGGGTGAGGTCATAAGAGGGGACCTTTTAAGGCCTGTCTCCTCGGACCGGTCAATATCCGGTACCCCAGCGTTTCTCGACCTGTAGGGTCTCGTACGTCCGTACAGGTGACGTCAGTATTTTTTTTCTTACTTTAAAACAGTAAACATCGTTGTACCTACCTGGATCTTTAATAGTATAATTCACTTCATTCAGTCTTTCTATTTCTGTTTATGGTATACTATAGTGTATAACAGTAGCAAAAAGTCAACGAGTCAGTACAGGTTGATAAACACTAAGGCACCTGACGTGGTGCGGTCCGAAGGGACAGGAAGTAGTAGAGGATCTCGAACGAGTTTGAGTACAGGTAACTCAGTCGTTACGGTAGGTTGGTAGAACAGCAGACAACAGGGGAAGAGGAGGACGAAAGACAGAAAGGATCGTAGTCCCAGAAAAGGTTAGTCAGTCAAGAAACGTAGTCCACCGTTTTAATAACGTCAAAGTCGAAGTCGTAGTCGGGAAAGAAGGTTACTTATAAGTCCTGACTAAAGGAAATCCTACCTGACCAAACTAGAGGAACGTTAGGTTCCCTAAGAGTTCTCAGAAGAGGTCGTAGTGTTAAGTTTTCGTAGTCAATAAACCACGAATCGGAAGAAATACCAGGTTAAGAGTGTAAGTATGTACTAGTGACCTTTTTGGTATCAAAACTGATATATCTGTAAACAGTCATTTCACTACAGAGACGAAAAATTATACGACAGATCCAAACAGTATCGAAAAGAAGGTTCCTCGTTTACAGAAAATTAAAGTACCGACGTCAGTGACAATCGTCACTAAAACTTCGGGTTCTTTTACTTCAAAAAGTGACAAAGGTAACAAAGGGGTAGATAAACGGTACTTCACCGTCCCCTTCTACGGTACCAGAATCAAAAGACTTACAACTCAAAATTCGGTCGAAAAAGTGAGAGGAGAAAGTGAAAGTAGTCTTCCGACAAATCAAGGAGAAACGAAAGACGGTATTCCCACCACAGTAGACATATAGATCCAATAACTATAAAGAGGGTCGTTAGAACTCAGGTCGGACACGAAGAAGGTCGGGCCGTAAAACGTACTATAGTGAATATACACCTTAGATTTTATACTGTGTTTACTTGGATAGGTACTTTGTCTTTGTCTGAGTGTCCGTATCTCTTGTCAGAACACCAACGGTTCCTCCTCCTCCAACACCTTCCCTACCTACCCCTCAAACCCTAATCGTCAAAGTTTGGTACCGTACGTACTACCTATTTGTTGTTTCAGGATGACATATCATGTCCTTTGATATAAGTTATAGGACATTATTCGGTATTACCTTTTCTTGTACTTTCTATTACATATATATACATATTACTTAGTGAAACGACATCTGGTCTTTGATGGTGTTGTAACATTTAGTTAAGATTAAGTTATTTTATATAAATTTTTTTATCTTCACTGACCATTAGAAGCAGGAGAGAGAGAAGATAAGGAATACATCCACTTCCTTGATAAGATTTCATCTTTGACCGAAGATCATCCTACGAGACCGATGTACCCTGTAAGGTACGACATTTTTAATGTGTTGTCGAGTAGACTTTGTGAGTTTCTATCTGGAAGTGTTTTAATAAACGATTTGTACAAATTTGTCTATGTAAGACAAAGAAAAGGGAACATTTCGTGTCTACGTCCTTCCGAAATTCCCAAAACTTTGTGGTTATTATACTCGTACATAACGCCGACTCACAAACACCTTTATAACGTGTAGGTAGGTAGAGTAGTGGACAATTCAGTGTTGAAACAAATTATAGGTTCTTACTTTACTAAGTATCAGTAAAGTAAGTACCCTCAACCACGGTCAAGTAAAGACCCTCAAGTTAGTGGTCGAAGACCTTAACTCTGTGTTATATTTGTTCGATACATGTCTCTAAAGACAGAACGAACGGGATCCCTTTTATAGACATTATAGTATAAACCAGATTATTTAGTTAAAGGTCTTCTTATAGACAACTGTAGTAAAAACAATAAGGGACTTTTAAACTATGCCTTGTTAACAGACCAGTACAAGTTTCGTCATCTACTCGTACCCGTCCCGGAAGGACAGATAACATCGGGGGTTTGAGACGTCAGTGTAAAATCCCCACAAAAGTGGGATCGTATTCTCTTTACGGAAACACTTTCCGTCTTCTTAACCGTTGACTAAGGGAATCTCGTGACTAAAGTAGTCCAGATACGAATTCAATACCGACAACAAACGGTAGGAGTCTCTGTTCCGACTTCAGGGTCAGACGTAAGTTTCGAGTGACATTAGTTCGTTCGGTCTGAATGTTCCACTTGGTGTGACATTTCCCGGTAGAGAGAGGGTGAATTTTAGAATGGACATACTTAAGACTAGTTTTAATTGTAGGTCCCGTCGGAACTTCCGTTTGTCTCTTTCTCTTATAAAGTAATTTTTCGTTGTACATCGTAGACCTTCTCTTCTCTCCAAAGAACGGACCTCGACTCTAACAAGTAGTCCTTGTGTCTCGGAAAAGGTAGGTACGACGTCGACAAAAGGCCCGAGGTTTAGGTTATTGAGTGGTACATGAATAACTAGTCGATGAGACCGGTGTTTTGACCCGAGTCACCATGTCCTCCTAAGTGAAAGTCGGAACAATTAATAAATTCGATTCAGAAAGATTTTTATGTAAGAATAAAAATTTTTAAAGTTTATGTGTCGTTTCAACTCTCTGATTATGTTGGTAGGAGGTTTACAGGTCATGGGTCTAAGTTGTTAATCGTTTGTAAACGGTACGAATGTAGTAAATAGGAAAGAACAATATCAATGACACCGATTTATAAAATTTCGTTTAGGTGAAGTACAGTAAAGGATTGAGTACACATGTATAGAAGTTTTTATAAACGTAAAGGAAGGTATTAGAGTCACGGTACTAGCGTGGTGGGTTTTTTTAATTCTTACAAAGGAAACGTAAGAAGTTATTAGTCAGGTTTAAGTCAAAAGGAATGAATGTGTTTTTTTCCAAAAAAAAATTAAACAAACGAGTTTAATCCTTTGTTTCGGATTTGAAATCGAGTTAGATCTGGTTCAAGATGAAGGAGAGGAAGGAGAGAGAGAGAGAGAGATGGACGGATAAGTAATAGTATAATATAATATAAAATAAATTTATATGTATTGACTGTACAACTTCTTTAGTCTAGTCGACAGGATATTAGGGACGTGAGAGTCTAAGATTTAAAAAGACAGATGAAGGAGTACCATAATAAATAGAACTAAAAATTTTTATAAATAAATAAACCGACACAACCCAGAATCAACATCGTGCGCTCTAGAAACAACATTGTGAACTCGAAGAGAGGTCAACACCATACGACCGAGGACTCACGTGTCCGAGTCATCGACAGACGTCCGAAGTAACGGGACACTGTACACCCTAGAAGGGGGTGGTCCCTATCTTGGACACATAAGACGTAACCGTCCGTCTAAGAAATGGTGACTCGGTGGTCCCTCCCGAAACAGAACTAAGAAATAGGGAGATAAAAGTTGTTTGGTTTTGATTTCTAGATTGATCATGTCAGGGACCAGAAACTCCATGAACTATTACAATTGATAGTAACAGTAATATGTAATAAAACCAACTTGTCTAGTCTCTTGAAAGGAAACCACCTGGGATACACTTCCTACTTTACTTTCCTCGTATCTGTGACTGTGTGATTCCGAGACTCTTTAGATTCATAGAAAAATCCTGATTTAGTGTTCTGAGTTCTACCGTCTTTAATTGATTAAGGATATTAATATCATACCTCGGGTCTCGTACCGGGAGTTTTTACCCACTCATCTTCTGGGACATGTTTCGAGTTGGAGTCTGGGAATAAGACCAGGGAATAACGTGTTAGGGGAGGGGGTGCGGGGACGTTATGGATATTATGTTGTTTTTGTAAGGAGGGGAGTAACGGTCTCGACCTGTACATGGGGACGATAGGGTGACGTGTCTATTGAACTCGGGACATAAAAGTGGTCACAGTGTTTCTGTCAGGAAGATCCAGATAACGTGTGAACAGATGAGAACCTTCTGGAAAGACTCTACTGAGGTCGGGTAGGGTGAGAAAAGGAAAAGAAGTGGGCATCGCGAATGTCAAACGGGTGTGTTAAGCTACGAATGGGAAATGTGTAAATATCTAACAACACCAAGAGAGGTGAAACTAAAGGTATAATAAAGGACGTCAATTTAACACTTGAGACTACCGACTGTACTACAAAAGAACGAAAGATTAAAGACAAGAAAAGAGATTATGGGTACGAGTTCGGTTTGTGGACCGGGTCCTCATCTTTGTAATACCTTGAAGTATATTTATGAGAGATGACTAGTACGTGAAGGAGTAATAAGGAAATGTTATGTGAATCTTTGGGTTCCTGTCTCAGTGGTCATATGAAAGTCCTAATCCAACACCAAGATATGAGTTTTAGTGGATGCGGATGGAGGAGATAGTCCAGGGTTTGACGTACCACTACCAGACCAATACACGGGTACAGGGATAGTCCGACTGTCCCACGGTCTTTACAAGTAAAGATAATGGGTCCCTGTTTACATATCCGGAACCGTGTATTGTCTACGAGTTAGTTGGTTACTACTAAAATTCTTTATACCCCAGTGGGTTAAACTGTTTAAGTGAAAACGAGGTTTTCGTTAAAATAGACCAAAAACCTAACTAAATCCGTTGTTTAATTCTGCAAATTCGATTAATGTATACATCCGGGTTAGAAGTACTTTTATACTTTGAATACGAATCCTTCGTCTATTTTAATCTAGATTTTAACTTTACCTTTTTTGTAAGTTCCTTCCGTAACTGAGGATTACCGAAGTAACAAGAGGAGTCCTTGTAATACCTCGAAAGTTCTAAAATTTGGATTTCTTTTTGAGATCGTCATCTTAAAGTCTGTCCCCTCTCTCTCGATAAAACTTACCATTCTAGACAACTATGACGAATTAATTGTGATTTCTCTTTCGAGACAGGAGGTGAGACCTTCAAGACCATAACGAGGTTGGAGGTGTGGGTCGTTGATTTTCTTCCGTCGATGTCCAGGATTCTTTCAGTTTCCTTCTTAGGAGAGACGAAAACACTAGTCAAAGAAGGTGACAAACCCCGCCTCTAGTAGTAAGTCCAACTCCGTACAGGTCCAGTATAAGATATGAGGAAGGAGACTTAGGTCTCGGGTCCCTGTAATTAGTCTGTAGGAGTACAACAGTAAGTTCTCTCCGTGACTCAAAAAATTTACGACTGTAGACTTACTTACCGGATCGGTTTGCATTCCTTTTTTCAAACAATAGATTAATAGAAGGAGGAGACTCCTTTTTTTTCTACAGGAAAGAACACAAAATAAGGTGGACTGGTAACACACCAAACTTTGTTGTTGTTTTTGGTTTTTTTTTTTTTTTGTTTTTTTGCAGTCGAGAAGTTTAACCGTTTAACCCGTTTAACCGTAACTAATTAAATTGGATTAAATCAATTTTCAATTAAGAGCGGAAGACACTCGGTGTCGACTAAACAAATCTCTTAATAGTGGTAGGTAACAAGTTACTCAAAATAGAAAGACTTAAAAGTAACTACACCGTACTACACAATGATTCTTTTTATAATACTAAAATTAACGTAAAACCGTAGAATTTCCTTATAAAGTGTGACAACTTGTAGACGTCAGTTGTCTACAAATTTGTGTTGAGGGAGTTACTGATTTTAAACGTTTTACGCATTATCAACCTTGTCGAATTTTAAGATTTATATAAAGATCCTTGTACTATGTCCGTCTACGTCATGATGACCTTTCACAAAATATAATTTATAATTTCATAATATGTATGATGGGGAGACCCTTTACTGTCTAGAATCCCTTTCTTGTTCTTTTCGGTCCTCGGTAAAGTTACGACGGTGAGGTCTCTATAAAATATTGTCCCAACATAGAGACGAGTGTCAGTTGACGTCACCCCTGGGAAAATTTCACGCCGAGACTTGACACCAATTGAGACTTGCGATCGTTTTCGTCTGTTCAAACAGGGAAACGAAAACCATGGGTAGAAGAGACTGGGTCTCAGGGTGATCGAAGGAACTTCGATCTCGGATTCTAATTCTAGAGTCTGAAAGGTACTTGACCGGTTACAAGTCAATTTAGTCCGTTTTTAGGTCAACATCGTTACACACACCCACACCCACACCCACACTCACCCACCACACATAGCCCATCATCTCCACTCCCATCTCTTCTACCCCTTCTCTCCTACCTGACTAATTGCAAACTGGATGACAACTGGTCAACAGGTTGATCGGGACACATAAGAGGTAGTACCAGTCGTACCGAATTTCTTTAGGTCAACTTTAGGTCTTTATTCAACATAACGATAGTGTTGAAATTTGGTAGATGAGGGTGACTGGGGAATACAGTCAACGATTGAATTTCCGATTCGACTCTAACGAAGGAAAAGAAAAGGACTTGATGTGAAACTACTTTTCGGGTAAAGGTGTCGTTCGAGGTCTTCCGCCATCGTCTTTCTTATTCTTCGGGTGCAAAAGATAGGGACTTTCCAATTCAAGTGTCAGTGTACTTTACATAAACTCTAAGACCAATGATATACTCCCGAAAGTTATCTGAGTAGGGACAGACTAAGTACTACAATAGGACAAGGGACGGAAGGTTATCTTATTTTAGGGTAACTCCTCTATACTTAGTTTATACACTTTATTATCTTATCATCTTCCACTAACGTCGGTACTTTAATTTTCTGCGAATGAGGAACCTTCCTTTCAATACTGGTTGGATCTATCGTATAACTTTTCGTCTCTGTAATGAAACGGTTGTTTCCAGGTAGATCAGTTCCGATACCAAAAAGGTCACCAGTACATACCTACACTCTCAACCTAACACTTCTTTCGACTCACGGTTTCTTAACTACGCAAACTTGACACCACAACCTCTTCTGAGAACTCCCAGGGAACCTGACGTTCCTCTAGGTTGGTCAGGTAAGAGTTCCTCTAGTCGGGACCCTAAAGAAACCTTCCTTACTACGATTTCGACTTTGAGGTCCTGAAACCGGTGGAGTACACTTCTCAACTGAGTAACCTTTTCTGACTACGACCCTCCCTAACTCCCGTCCTCCTCCTCCCCTGTTGTCTCCTACTCTACCGACCTACCGTAGTGCCTGAGCTACCTGCACTCAGACTCACTTGAGGCCCTCTACCACTACCTGGCCCTCCGGACCGTACGACGTTAAGTACCCCAGCGTTTCTCAGCCTATACTGACTCACTGACTTGACTTGACTTGACTTGACTCTTCCTGAGATTACCAATTAAAGTACACAGTTCAACCGATCCGATATCACGAGTCAACAGACTAGTTTGTAGTCAGGTCAGTTATATAACAACATTTCCAGTAGAAAAATCTCCACCTAAAAACTGAGTTCTGACGTCGACTTCAGAATAGACTTAAACGTTATATGGGATGTCTAACACCTGAACGGTCGGGGGTGTCAACACACTCGGTTAAGGAATTTTATTTAGAGAGAGAGACCTTTTTGTCTATATATAATATAATATGACATACAATAGTATATATGTATTACACAATGTATGTATAATATATATTATATATATTGTATGTATGTATATATGCATGTATAACCCGAAGGGACCAGCGAGTCTACCATTTCTTATACGGTCGTTTCGTCCTCTGGGTCCAAGATAGAGACCCAACCCTTCTAGGGGACCTCTTCCTTATCGTTGGGTAAGGTCATAAAAACGGACCTCTTAAGGTACCTGTCTCCTCGGACTACCCGACGTCTAGTCCCCCAACGTTTCTCAGCCTGTGTTGATTCACTCATTCGTATATTCGTGTATATATATATCTGGTATCTGGTACATCATGATATTTATAAATGATGACTTTTGGTGTCAAGTTTAAACTTAACAGGTTTCCAGTCAACATATATGTGTATTTTAGCGGAGGATGACCAAGACAGAGAGACCTCTTACGACTGATTATGTCCACACATATCCATTGTAGACACAAGTCTCTTCAACTGATACCGGTCCTTCCCTGTCTTTTTCGAAGTGACTCTTTATTTGATCAAATCTTCATACTACCTTCACCAAGTAGTCTTTCCTCTTGGTCACCACTACGGAAAACACCGTATCACCTACCTGGACCTCTAATAACACGACCCCTCCCATCCAGTCTGTCTCTTTCTGTTTATCGTATACTATAGTGAATATACGGTTTAGATTAAATTTCTTTCCTGTGTTTACCTGAATAAGTATGTTGTCTTTGTCTGAATGTTTATGTCGTTCGTTTGAATACCAATGGTTTTCCCTTTATACCGACCCCCCTCCTGTTTAGTCTTCGAACCCTACTTGTAGTGATGATACATAGTCTCTGTATTGGTTGTCCTAGATGGTATATCGTGTCTCTTGAGATGAGTTATAAACCACTATTCGATATACTCTTTTCTCATATTTTTTACATATACATATTAACTTAATGAAGGGACATGTGGACTTCGATCGTGTTGTAACATTTAATTGATGTGAGGTTATTTTAGACCTTTTTTTTCTTCCCCTTGTCGAACACGTTCTGCATCCCAGGACACGGGAACTCTTCTAGTTACCTCTCGGAGTCGGACTATCAACTCTCCAACGCGGGACCTCTCGTCACCCATGATTCTAACCTACCCACCCCCTGGGTTCCCGACTACGCATTCTCACGGAGAAGGAAAAGAAGGTACGTCCCCGAACCTTAGGGACGTAAAAAGTTTTATCTCACCAGTAAAGATATCGTGTGACTGTCGTCGTAGGTGCAGTCTGACGGACGTCGACAGAGGTCGGTAGTCGTATGGGAGAGAGGAAGGATGGGTGGTGTCTCCGTAAAAGAGAAGGATTCACCTTTCGGGAGATCTCTTTGACATTTTCTTAGAGTAACTCCTTTAGGTTCTCTTTCCCATACTTCCATTTAAGGGTTGAACTACTTGTAACTCCCCTTACGAACTCAGTCCTCTACCTACTTCTCTATGCTCCCAAGGAAACACTTTCTCGTCTCTTTAACGTAGGACCTCTTGGTCTTTAAGTTCTTGGTCGTCTCGCCCGTAAGAATAACGACGGTCACAGTGTCTGACAAACTCGTTCTCCTAGAAAGGTCACTGTAAATTTACTTATTTGTCTTGAGTACAGAGTTCCAGTCTATACAACAAATACGTTAACTGAGACTGGGAGGTCTCTCCAACAGTGGTCTGACTCTCCCACTCTACGGACTTACTTGTGATTGTTAACCAAATAATCTTTTTATGACCCCTAAACCGTAACACCACCCTCCCTTAGTTTTGATAGGTGTTAGGATAATGAATTTTTACTATACTGCACTCTTCATTTCAAGAGGGTAGACTTAGAGGTCGGACAAAGAACACGGCTCATACTTAGAATACAATGTTTGAGTCTACACGTTCCTTATCGTAAAATAAGGAAAATACATTTGATTTATATTAATACTCTGATGTCAACCCCAAGGGTCCACCACGATCACCATTTCTTGGACGGACGGTTACGTCCTTTGGATTCTCTCCGTCCAACCTAGGACCCAACCCTTCTAGGGGACCTCCTCGCCTATCGTTGGGTGAAGTCATAAGAACCGACCTCTTGGGATGCCTGTCTCCTCGGACCCCCCGATATCAGGTGCCCAGACTATGTCGACTTCACTGAATCGTACGTGTGTTCGTTCGATTCCCTCGGACGTCGGTGAGAGGAGTAGGATAGTCCATTAATCCTTAAGATATAGTCGGTAATGACAGTAGGAGTACCCCACCTGTTCCCACGGTCTCAAAACGTGTCCAAGAGCCCTCCAGAGAAATCGGTGACCTAAAGTAGACACTATAAATGTCGACTCCGTAGGTGGTAGAGTCTGGTGTACTGGAGAAGATCATGACCGAGGAGACGACGGAGAACATAATTAAATAAAAATTTAACTAAATGAACCAACACAAATCAGAACGGACACCGTACACTCTCGAAGCTAGAACGAGCATCATACGTCCTAGAAAAAAAAAAAAAAAAGCCAATGTCGTATGTTTTAGGATCAACGACGTCCATCCTAGATCAAGGGACTGGTCCCTACCTTGGGTCCGGGGGACGTAACCCTCGTGCCTCAGAGTTGGTGACCTGGTGGTCCCTTCAGGGTACGACGGAGAAAATTTCGGTCCTTTTAGAAACAACTCCGAACTCGTAAGGGTCGAGGGATCCGGACACGTAGACTCTAGAAGGAGGAGGTCCCTCATGAGGTCCTACGTGTCTGAAGGTGAGGTAAAGGTAAAGGTTCAAGAGAAGAAAGAAGACGAGGAAGGTCTTACGGTTTCCATTAGAGGAGTTACCCAAATCCAAAATATTTTAAGACCTAGTTCTAGTCTTTACAAAACGTCTGTTGAAACCGGAGACCGGGACACTGCTTTCAGAAAGAATACCGTTCTCCGGTGTCTTTCCGGACTGGTAGACGAATGTCACGTCCTTTCCTTCTTTGTGTCCCACCCTGTTTATCTTTAATTATAAGGGTTTTGATTTAGTGGTGTGTGACAACTTTGGAACCACTCATCCACTCATAGGAAAGTCTTAAAAGAACACGAATGTTTCGTTTTATAGATAGATGTGTATTCGATAGAAAAAATTTTTGTTTTTCCCTAAAAAAAAAAAAATGAAATAAAATGAAATGTTATGACATAACCAAAACGGTATGTAACTGTACTTAGGTGGTGCCCACATGAACACAAGGGTTTGTATTTGGGGGGAGGGTGGAGGGAGGGGTATTGAAGAGAGACCCAGTAGGGGCACGTGGTCGGGGTTCGTTGGGCATAGGACGTAGCCTGTATCTGTTTTTTTGTATACATCAGTGTTTAAGTAAAAAAGTGAATCATATCGTAGAAGGATCTAATTAGAATAATATAAACTACTCTGACCCATAACGAGATAACTAGCTATAAGTCCGACGAAGACACTAAAAGAAGAATGTTTGGTACAACACAATACGTGTGTATATGTACAGAAGCAAAACAAGTAAAAGGACGGTAACGAGGGACCTTCACTTGACTGACTGAACTGGTTCACCAATTGCTTCGAATTCGTGAGTCTAAATAAACGTTTGACGTTGACTCAAGAGACTTAGGACATGGTACCCGAACCGGACAAGACCACCACCAAACCGTGTTCGACCAAAATCTCTTTCTGTCTCGGGGATTTTACCTAAAGAGTTCAAGGATTAAGGACATTTAAACTATTTCCTCCACGTCAACCAGGTTATAAATAAGGTTTGTCGAGGGAGCAAACGGAGAACCTCATCATAGAGTGGTAAACACAAATACGTTGTTCTTTGACCTGAAGTGGTGTTTAAACGATGTACTGTGTCCGTTCAGTGAAGGGTAAGTTCCAGAATCCACACAATCATTTCACCCCTACTCTGTGTGTCTGCTGGAGGGTCCCTGAAGGACGTCAGTATAGTATGCATAGGATACGAGAGACTCAGGTATTTGTAGGTGACAGGATCCCGTCATTGGTCGTAGGTAGACACCCATATGCCGACTGGAACCCGACGAGACCTAGGATGATACGGAGAAATCCCCGAAGGATCCTCCGCGAATGCAGTATTTCTTGGGTGGACGGTTACGTCCTCTGTATTCTCTGTACCCAATCTAGGGACCCAACCCTTCTAAGGGACCTCTTCCCTTACCGATGTTTGCGGTCACAAGAACGGACCTCTTAGGGTACCTCTCTCCTCGGACCACCCGATATTAGGTATTCCAGTGTTTCTCAGTCTGTGCTGACTTCGTTGAATCGCACGCGTGTACGTATGGAGAAGTCGGAGAATGTGATATAAAATCGTTATGGCATAAACATAATCGAATACAAAGGGGTCTTCATTTGGAACCCTGGTCTTAAGTTCAAGTTCCTCAACTATAAACCTTTCAAGTCCTTTATGGAGATTTCCCCATCCCTTTCAAACGTCACTTCCTTTCACCGGTTATATCCCACCTACACCTGTCGACAGTGATACCTACAGACCTCGAATAAGGGTTTCCGTCAGGACCCTTTTCCATATTTTGTGGACGGTATGTCAATAGAACGGTCTTCCCGTTCCTTCGACCCAACAAATATGTGGTGGAGAGTGGTCTTATGATATTACACGATTAATCGTCGTGAAAATCGGATGGTACGTGTCGTAGAGACGGAGGGGACCACTCTCCTCTAGTTAGTTCTCATGTTCTTGTCCCTGAAGGGACCATCTGGTCACCGATTCTGAGGTAGGAGGATCATGTTCTCTGGACCCAAACTAGGGACCAGTCTCTTGATCTAGGGTATAGAACGTAGATTCGTAAGTGTATGGTGGTGATTTATAGGGTGTACGACGTTGCGTCTTTCTATAACGGACGACGTTGATTCTGGACTCCGTCAGTTTATTTATTTATTTTATTAAAAAAAAAAATTTCATGTCCTTCTCAAGAGACCTTGTGGCGAAACCCTATACTCGTACAGTGTTGGTCACAGACGATGGATTGAGAAGAAACGGAAACGAGTACAAGAGGAAAGAGGTAAGAAATAGACCAATTGAATGTTGGGACTCTGTAGGATCCAAACGTAAGACGGAGACGCGGAGTGACGGACACACTGGAACTCGTCCAATGAATTCGAGAGACCCGAAGTCAAAGGAGAAAACACACTATCCGTCTCACTATTAGGAATAGAGTACTTTGTCGAAAATCCTAATTTACCATTACCTACCCTTTGTGAATCTCGTCACGGATGATGATGTATTATGAAGAGATTATACACAGTTAATAGTAAAAATAATGGGAAGTTTTCAAGTGACTTCCTTAATCGGGACTCTGGGGGTGGACCCAATTCCCGAGTCCGGGGAAGACTTGTGTAGGACGACCATAAAAGGTATATTCTCAGACAGAAAAGGATGCCTGTCTCTCAAGAAGGAGCCCGGATGTCGGGAACGTCACTCACGTCCCGAATCGGACGGAAAGACACTTTCGCTTTCAACGAGGCACCACGAGCTGAGACTCTGGAATACCTGACACATCGGGTCGTCCGAAGAGACAGGAACCCTAAGAGGTCCGCTCTTATGACCGTCGCCCAACGGTGAGAGAAGAGACCCCTTAGAAGGTCGGATCCCTAAATTGGGTGTAGAGAACAGAGGACGTAACCGTCCACTCAAGAAATGGTGATCACGATGGACCCTTCGGGTTGTCTCCATTACTTGTCTCTGAGACTAAAATGAGTAAATGTCTATTTACGAAACAAAATTCTTAGTGAGACCCATTTTGTTTTTAAAGTGAGTTCACGTCATTATACGAAGGAAATAGGATTGTATGTATGAGGGTGGTCACGGGGGTTCTTTTGTGTATATGCCTGTATGTGTGTCTCCTCTCTCTTCGTTTGTAACAATTACGAAGACTTTAGTCCCACTCAATCAGAATTGTGACTTTACAAAACAGTGGGGTAGACGAAACGAAAGTCTTTTAGTCGACAATCATTTCTTTACCACCCGAGAGGGTAATTTTAACTGTTACAAACAAAATCCTCGACTAGACGACTCGAGTGACTCAAAGTCGGAGTGGAGTCAGTTCCTACTCGTACCGTCCAACACCCTCCACCCCACCCCCGCCTCTCAAGATTCTCACCTTGTTCCGAACAACCTCGGTACGATTGGTCCCCAGACTCCCAGTTCTACTTCTTCGGTCTAGTCTACAGTCCTACTTCCTCGTTCCTTGTAACACTACCTGTCCTCTGTCAAATCCTTACCTCCCTCTCAGTGTTCTTTACTCTCATAGTTGGGACACGACTCCCCGTCTAGGTAGGTCCTTCAGGAGGTCTAGGTAGGTCCTTCGGGAGGACACACTCTTTTGTCGACGTACCACACTCTCATTTAACCGGACCCTACCTGTGGGGTCTTGGTTCTAAGTACCGGTGCCCCATGACTGTCATCACCCGAACCGGGACCCGGAATTCCTCCACTATATCAAACCCACCTCCTCCCCTTCCGTCGTTCCTACTTGGTTCCCGGTATCCCTCCAAATGAGTCCACGATTTACGACGGAGTAAGGTAAAACCAACTTCTCTTTTTATTGAGACTGTTCTTTTTAAATCGTTTAACCGAAGATTGTAGTGGTTTAGTCTTTTCCTTGAAACATCCCTTTTTTCGTTTTCGTTTGGACTCATCCCACTCTCTATTTAATCTTTAAACCCTAATTGTCTATGGGTGATAACATATATTTCATCTATTTGTCGTTCCTGGATGACATATCGTGTCCCTAGATCTAAGTTATAGAATGTGATATTACCTTTTCCCAGACTTTTTCTTATATATACATATACATTGACTTAGTGAAACGACGTATGGACCTTGTAACATTTAATTGATAGTCAAGTCAAGTCAACGAGTCAGTACAGGCTGAGAAACACTGGGGTACTTGGTGTCATGCGGTCCGGAGGGACAGGTAGTGGTTGAGGGACTCAGGTGGGTTTGGGTACAGGTAGTTCAGTCACTACGGTAGATTGGTAGAGTAGAGACAGCAGGGGAAGAGGAGGACGGAAATTAGAAAGGGTCGTAGTCCCAGAAAAGTTTACTCAGTCGAGAAGCGTAGTCCACCGGTTTCATAACCTCAAAGTCGAAGTCGTAGTCAGGAAGGAGGTTCCCTGAGAGTTCTCAGAAGAGGTTGTGGTGTCAAGTTTTCGTAGTTAAAGAAGTCGCGAGTCGGAAGAAGTGTCAGGTTGAGAGTGTAGATATGTACTGGTGACCTTTTTGGTATCGGAACTGATCTACCTGTAAACAACCATTTCATTACAGAGACGAAAAATTATACGATAGATCCAACCAGTATTGAAAGGAAGGTTCTTCATTCGCAGAAAATTAAAGTACCGACGTTAGTGGTAGACCTCACTAAAACCTCGGGTCTTTTTATTTCAATCGGTGACAAAGGTGACAAAGGGGTAGATAAACGGTACTTCACTACCCTGACCTACGGTACTAGAAACAAAAGACTTACAACTCGAAATTCGGTTGAAAAAAGTGAGAGGAGAAAGTGAAAGTAGTTCTCGGAGAAATCAAGAAGTGAAAGACGGTATTCTTACCACAGTAGACGTATAGACTCCACTAACTATAAAGAGGGCCGTTAGAACTAAGGTCGAACAAGAAGTAGATTGGGTCACAAAGAGTACTACATGAGACGTATATTCAATTTATTCGTCTCACTGTTATATGTCGGAACTACATGAGGAAAAGGATAAACCTTGGTCAGACAACAAGGTACAGGTCAAGATTGACAACGAAGGACCGGATATGTGTCCAAAGAGTTCTCCGTCCAGTCCACCAGACCATAAGGGTAGAGAAAGTCTTAAAAGATGTCAAATAACACTAGGTGTGTCAGTTTCCGAAACCGTATCAGTTATTCCGTCTTTTTCTACAAAAAGACCTTGACAAAACGAAAAAACTACTAGGTCTCCTACGACCGTTAAACTAGAGACCAAGGAGACGGAAAAGATTTTGGTCGAACTTGTAGACCTTCAAGTGTCAAGTGTATAACGACTCCGGACCGAACCTCTTAAAACTCGTAATGAAAGGATCGTACACTCTACTCACGTTAACACGCCATCAAACTCGTAAGAAACCGTAACGGAAAGAAACCCTAACCTTACTTTTGACTGGAAAAGGTCAGGACACCNGGACACCGGTGACGACTCAAAAGGTTTAAACGACCGTATAACTCACGTCGTGAAAGTGTCGTAGTAGAAAGTCCTAAACTTTATCGAGTTGACCTTAAGGTAGTGGAGGTGATCGAAACAAATATCACTACGAAGGATTCCGGGTAAACTGAAGTGTAAGGTCCTACACACCGAGATTCGCTCACTAGTGTGGTAGCACTAATAGAACCAGTACTTCTAGAAAAAACATGTCAAGAAGACACATAAGAACGGTGGAGAAGGATTATAGAAGAAGAAGTTAAATTTTTTTCGTTTGAGTTTAAAGTCAGGACCGAGGAATTATATTATCGAGTTTCTTAAACCCGTTCGTTAAGTCTCTTCATTAGAGACACGTGAATTTAAAAGTAGAACTTTACGTTTATTATAGGGAGTCGACAACACTCCTTAGTGATTTCATTATTCTATTACTATCACTACTAAATAACTTAAGAATCATACATGGTTCGGGTTTTGGTCCCCAAAAGTATGTGAAACGGAATAAAGGATCGTATTAGGATGTTCTATCTATATGATAGTAAGAACAAAATGTCTACGTTTAACTCAGAGTCAGACAACTTCATTGAACACAGTAGAGGGTATCGATCTCTTGTATATATTGGTATTCCGTACCAAATCGTGCCATATACAAATTGTGTGCACTCAAGAGTCGAAAGTAAGACGGACGTCATGATCGGTATCTACTAAAATTTCAGTAAACTAATAATTTCTATTTTAGGAACCTTTTCACAAGGGGGAGACGACTAGATCCTAAACAAATTTCTGACGGTACAAGAAACACTTAAACTATCGTAGAATTAGATATCTTTAGTGTACTGGAATAACATTACACGACTTAAAGAGACGACCGTTAAGGAGATCCTCTGGAGGTAGACGTAAACAAACGTGGACTGAGAGAGTCACCGTGACTACGGTGAGAGAGTCACCGTAAAGGAGAAGATGGACTAAGGGTTGTACTAAACAAATAGTAAACTCAAACTCGTTGGACTCTCTATTACAGTTTTAGGTAGTTAGGGAGGTGTTTGAAACATGTAGGGAACCCAAACGCATCTCCTATTAGAACTGTTGGGTTAAGAGCGCTCTCACCACTCCGGAGGGTCTTCTCTTGGTCCTCCGACCTTGTGAAGGATCTCGTACCTTACAGTACGTACCCCCTTTAACTCAAAGTATCGTAAACGCAGGGTCTCGTCCTTCTACCTTTGACTTATCTACAGTAGGTAGGGGACCCTGTAGTCTTTCGACGTCCACTCTGGATTCTCGGGAAGGAACCAGGTTGTACCCAGTGGCTCTCGGGGAGATCCTCAAGGTCCTTGTTAGGGACGTAGATCAGAAGGGAGGAGGGAGTCAAAGACCGGAATCCAAACCTCCTTTGGTTACTACGGAGTCCCGAAACTTGACCAAAGACTCCTTTCTAATTCCGACCTAGAATCCGAGGGAGAAGAGAGTTCTGTTCGGTCGTCGGTGTGTGACTCACGTCGAACAACACCTAAACGGAGTATTACACAAACAATTTTTTTTTTTTTTTTCCTTAATCAACGCTGTAAATTTTACTCTCTGACGTATACTTTGAGGTGTAAAGACCGTAGAGAACTTTTTAGTGTAGACTACTAGGGTCCGACCGTAAAGGTGTCAATCTCATCCGACCTACATTCCTTCGGAGACGTCTGTCCTGTCCGTGAGAGGACGTACGGAACCAAGTCACGAGTACTGAGGTGTGTGAGTTCAATAAACGGACTAATAAACGGACCAGGGGACCCGTAAAACCGAAACTTTCTCGTTTCCTTTCATCGTTACCCTAATGTTCTCTCAGTATCAAATATTGTCCTTTTTATTTTCCGTGAAAAGTTGATAACGGAAGTATATAACAATAGTTCAAAACGTCTTTCTCTTTAACCTCCTCTTCAATTAATCGTACAAGTTACATACACCAACGATTCACCATCTTGACAGTAAACTCCACACGTCGGTGTCTTAGGGTAAGACGGAAAGGTGGCGTTGCTGGAGTGACCACTAGAAGGAGGAATACTTATCCTATGGGTGAGTAAGGACTTAGGGATCCCGTGGACAGTCCGGGAAGTCGGAATTATAATATGGTTTGTGGTAGGAGCTATGGTCCTTTTAGGTTCATCTCAGAACGTGACCGATCGTAGAAGAGACGAGAAAATTAGGGACTACTCCTACACACATCACTATAAGTTTCTCCTCTCCAAGAGACATTCAGTCGGTCCAATGGTAAACGGAATTCCACTTCTCGAAGTCCAATTCTTCAACCTACTGAGAGTCAGGATGTTGAGTCGTCGGTAGACGTGAACTGTAGTGACCGGACTTAAAAGTCGGAGTTATGTAAGAAAGTCCAGGAAGTCAGGGTTAGAAATCACAACGGACTCAAGTACAAGTACAGGATCCTCTCTGACGGTAAAGAGTTGGATACGAAATGACGAGGGTGGAGGGGTGATCGGAATTGACGAGAACTTCGTGAAGACCATAATAAAAATTTCTGAAGGGAGGGAATTAATAAAGATTCTCGGGTATCTCCGATGACACACACATAGTCTGAAAATAGGAAACCCAAAGATACCCTGTGGACGGAGTAAGATAGGTGCAAGGACGACGACGACGATTCAGCGAAGTCAGCACAGACTGAGATACGCTGGGGTATCTGTCGTCGGGTGGTCCGAGGGGCAGGGACCCTCAGAGGTCCGTTCTTGTGACCTCACCCAACGGTAAAGGAAGAGGTTACGTACTGTCACTTTTCGCTTTCACTTCAACGAGTCAACACAGGCTGAGAAGTGCTGGGGTACCTGACGTTGGATGGTCCGAGGAGGCGGGTACCCTAAAAGGTCCGTTCTCATGAACTCACCCCACAGTAACGGAAGAGGTAGGTTCAAGGATCCCTCGACGAAAACGGTTTGTGGTGTCAGAAAGTGGACTGGGGGACCGGTTCCCCCTTCAGTTCCAGTATACTCAAGACACGTCAGCACCATCTTGGTTACGGAGAAGAGGACACACTACAAAATCGCACCGATGGTTTGACGGTCATCGAAGTCAAGAATCTCTCAGACTGGAGCTTAAAAGAGAAAAAACACCGCCACCAAATCAGTGAGTCAGTACAGACTGAGAAACGTTGGGGTGATCCGGGGAGACATGTACCCTAAAGGGTCTGATCCTATCACCTCACCCAACGGTAAAGGAAGAGGTCCTTCCTTGGACCCAGAGGACGTAATGTCCGCCTAAGAAATGACTCCGTGGTCCCTTCGGACAAAACAAAAAGATTACAAATAAATAGACCGAGACGACTCAGAGTCACCCGGGGTCCCCAGAGCGTAGTACGCCACGTCCCTGAGAGATTAACAACGCACGTGAATCAACGAAGTGGCGTACACCCTAGAATCAAGGGACTGGTCCTTAGTTTAGGTATAGGAGACTCACCGTTCCGTGGTGACCTGGTGGTCCCTTCAGGATTCGAACTACCAAAAATAGTGTCGTGAGAAGAGGGAGGCCTATATGGGAGGGTAACGAGATGTATTAGGTCTCCGCTACGGGTCCCCTTTACCCAACCCTCCGTGCTATGACTCGACCTCAGACGGGAAGAGGAAGTTACTGATTCCGATATAATGACGTGACTCTGTCAGGTGGATTACGACAGAAGGGACCCTGACTTAAAAAACACGTTTGGGAATGACAATAGAATGGGTAAGATCCGTACAGACCTACCATCACTACTTACACCAAGTCTCAAGTCAACCTTGGGGACTTTAGAATCCACCATCATAAAATATAATAGAGTACCGGAATTTCGGGTTTAGTAGATTTTATCCTAATAGAATGTCGAAGTCAGGTCTGTGTCCAACCGAATTCACGAGGAGGTCCACGAACCCATACGTGAAAGTCACAGGATAAAGGATTACTTCTTTCGGAGTACTAAGTTTCCTCTAAACCCCAAATCTAAGGACGTGACACACCCGATTGTCCCGGGGTCCCGGGGTCAACGACGACATTATCCTCCCTGAGGACTCCACTGTGTCTCCTGTTCTGTACCTTGGGTTTCTGTCCAATTTCGACCTGGAATCCTCCTCTGTCTCCACCCTTTGGGAGTGTGGTGACGGAAGGAGACGTCCGACCAAAGTGGGGGAAAGAGACATCTGTCAGTAGGAGTCGACTGTCCTTCCACATACCGGTAGGGTTTCTAGAGTCCAAATGTACACTCTCGGTCTTTCTTCGTTTGAACAGTGCAGAAAGGGTTACGGTGAAAGTTTGAAGGTCTCTCATCTTGGACCGACAAAGGTGCAAGTGGAGACTAGATGGGTCGAGACAGGTTGGGTGTACGAACACAGTTACCTGGTTTCCGGTAGACGTCTCTTTCCCAAGTCCCCTAAAGTCCGTAAGGTTTCTTTGAGACTCGGTGTAAGTCGTGACTGTAGGTCCGTACGGATCACCCGTTCTATTATCATTCCTGAACGTGTGTGTGTGCGTGTTTTTGTGTTTTTTGAGTCAGGTTCCCTTCTGTCCTAATCTGTCTACCAGAGTCACGTTATTTTGCGTAGATAGTAAGATGGACTAGCATAGAGAATGTAACTGAACTTAGAAGGACCTTACCGTGACTCCTCCCCTCTCTACCATGAATTCTCTTCATCACTCTAGATCGTTTGTTAGAACCATAGATCATCAATGTATTGCAAAGGATATGTGGTCTATGGTGTGACTCACACAGTGTCCTTAATAGAGTGGATTATGCATTTTGTTCTAGTATAGTCACCAATGATAATCGGAGTAAAGTATTACTTCTGTGTTCCGAAACCCTCGGCCGATCTGGTTCTAGAGACATCCATCGTCCCGAGTTCGGGTTTGAATACGAAGATCAATAAAATAAATTTCAGACCGTGTAGATCCAAGTTTAGAACTCCAACGGTGATCTATACACTACAACCTGACTAGACTCAGATCAAAGGACTGGACATTTACCTGTGTTTTTATGGAAAGGTCAAATTTTCCAAGTTCGCTGATTTCCGAGAGTAAGAGAAAGAGGTACATAGACCCGAAGGGACGGAGTAGGTCCGTGTGGATAAGAGAGTAAGTTGGACTGCCATTGGTTTTGCAGGTCTTAAAAGGTTGGTGGGGGAGTAAGAGGTACTTAAGAGTCCAGTCTTTTTTTCACTATTCTTTCGTCATAATCCTCAGTCTTCTATACCTAAACTTAGAACACAGTCGCAATTTAATTAAAGAACTGGATTCCGCACAAAAAACTGTTACGACTTAGTATCAAAAGGGTAGATATTTTATTCTTCTGATCTTATGACGTTTCTATACCTTCACCACCGTCACTACCATATACACACACAGACAAGATTCCTAATTTAATTCTTTCCGTACCCTTTACAAGACCTTGGAGATTTCGTGACGTGTGAAACTTCTCTAATAATAATTCCGTCTTTTTAGGATCTTACTGGAAAGCCGGACACCGGACCAACGACCCTACAAAATTCGTCCGTAACAAACGGGTCATGAAAGTATGCGAATTAAACATCGACCTGCACAAACGTGTAGAATTGAGAACCTACCGTGCTCAGAACTCGGGTCCCACACAGAAATTACAAAGAAATGTTTTGAATCTTTACCACCTACAGATTATTTACGATCTATATGTCTATCTTAAGTCCGAAAGAGACGTAACCAGAAAGTACAATAACATCGTTACAAAAAGTTATCAGACCACTGGAGAATTGTTACTCGTATTTTCGGAAACTTTTTAGAGTTTTTCGGGATAAGTTTACGTTTCCATAATAATTTAAAAGTCCTCCACGATAATAATGATTATGATATACTTAAATACTCATCGTTACCTTTGGTGTTGAGATATTCGTTTTAACGAAAATAAAGATAAAACGAGAAACGTAAACCGTTTTTGTAGGATATATCCAGTTTAAAGATATAAAGACATAGGACACACGGAATTCCGTGTATAACTCGATAGTTTTCTTCTCTCTTTACATATTGTTGAGTCTTAGTACTTTAAAATCTCGAATTTCTAGTAATACAAGTCGAGACAATAAAATACCTACTCTTCTGATACAGACTCTCTGTACTTTACTGAACGGATTCAAGTGTGTCACTTTACATTGGAAACGTACAGTAATAAGAAGGAACCCTTGTAAACTACAGAAACCATATAACTGTACAGGAACCTTTCTTTTGTTAAAAATTTCACTTTAGGAAAGAAAGTTCCCGTTACGATACATAGAATTTAAGTGGTCACCTCTACCATCTTTATTCCGTCATCTGTCTTAAGTCTTTTCGAACGTTCGAGTGGTGAATAAAGAGTCAAGTGGTGTTTATCTGGTAAGTTCATCGGTTAACGTAAAGCCGGTTGTCCGTAGATTAGTCCGCTGAAAGAAGTTTAATTTATAACTCAGCAACAACAAATCAGTAATTCAGTACAGAGTGAGAGACCGTTGAGGTACCTGACATCGGACGATCTGAGGAGACAGGTACCCTAAAAGATCCGTTCTTATGACTTCACCCAACGGTAAAGGAAGAGGTCTCCCAGAAGGGTTGACCCCTAACTTGGACACAGAGAACGTAACCGTCCACCTAAGAAATGTTGACTCAGTGATCCTTTCGGGGGTGTACCTTATCTGTGACTATTTATGGTAAAGGAAAACGAAAAAGGACACAGTCCTACCCGAAGTGGATCGTCACCAAATTTATAAGAAAACCGTTTCAAGTATAAATTGTTACAGACTGATAATTAAACGGTTTTCGTTCTATAATAAACCCGAATAAACTAAAATTATGTATCGTCCACAAGTGTCACGTACTATATGTTATTCTCGCCATGACGACAAAGTGTATGTGATGGAGTAACTCAGAGGACCGTTGAGATACTTCAACCATGGGAGGTGGAAAATGTACCCTCATTTGACTTCGTGACTCTCACGTTCATTGGAGAACTTCCTGTGGGTCTTTGGTCGTCGTCTTGGTCTTAAGTTTGGGTCCAGACAGACTGTCGGTCCGGACTAGAGTATGGGTGATATAACACATGACAGGACTTTTCGTTTAAACGACAGTTCTTTCGACACAAGTCAAGTATGTAGAGATGTTGTTGTTGTTGTTTTTTTTTGTTGGGTTGACTTTTTACCCGTCTCTAGACTTTATCTGTGAAAGGGTTTCTTCTATATGTCTACCGGTTGTTTGGGTACCTTTCTATGATTGTAATGATTAATAATCTCTTCGCGTTTGATTTCGATATTACTCCGTGGTCGAGTATCTTCAGTCTCACGGTAGTAATTTTCCAGATATTTATTTGTCACGACGCTACTTGTAACCCCATGTACACAGAGAAAGTTAAGACCAAAGGAACCACACATACGGGTCGTCACCCTAACGATCTACAGGTAGTCGTCTACTTACCTATTCTTTCGACACCATGTATATGTGTTACCTCATAATAAGTCGGCAATTTTCCTTAAGTAAACTTAGTCGAGACTGCTCTACCTACTTTGACCTCGGCTAATATGTCTCACTTCATTCGGTCTTTCTTTTTGTGGTTATGTCATATGATTGTGTATATATACCTTAAATCTTTCTACCGTTACTGCTGGGACATACGTTCTGTCGTTTTTTCTGTGTCTACACATATTACCTGAAAACCTGAGTCTCCCTCTCCCTCTCTATTTCTTCTACACCAAGTGTATATGTTACTTTATGACGACGACGACGACGACGACAATTCAGCGAAGTCAGCACAGGGTGAGACACACTAGGGTGTCTACCGTCGGGTGGTCCGAGGGGGCAGGGACCCTAAGAGGTCCTTTCTTTTGACCTCACCCAACGGTAAAGGAAGAGGTTACGTACTTTCACTTTTCACTTTCCCTTCAACGAGTCAGCACAGGCTGAGAATCGCTGGGGTGCCTGACCTCGGGCAGTCCGAGGACGCAGGTACTCTAAGAGGTCCGTTCTCATGACCTCACCCAACGGTAACGGAAGAGGTGTTACCTTATGATGATTCGGTATTTTTTCTTATTTTAATACGGTAACCGTCGTTGTACCTACGTTGATCTCTAATAGAATGGTTCACTTCATTCAGTCTTTCTCTTTCTGTCTATATACTATATTATATATACACTTTAGATTTTATACTGCGTTTACTTGAATAGACGTTTTGTCTTTGTCTGAGTGTCTGTATCTCAAGTCCGAACACCCACTGTTCCCCCTCCCCACCAACCCTCAAACTCTACTCGGTTACGTTTGTTAATGTGTACCTTACCTATTTGTTGTTCCAGGATGACAGATCGTGTCCTTTAAGATAAGTCGTAGGATACTATTTGGTATTACCTTTCTTGTACTTTTTCTGACACATATATACATACTGGTTCAGTAAAACGACGTGTCACCTTTGATTGTACTGTAACAATTAGTCGAGATGAAGTTATT
Organism: Capra ibex; assembly: GCA_006410555.1. NCBI lineage: Eukaryota > Metazoa > Chordata > Mammalia > Artiodactyla > Bovidae > Capra > Capra ibex. The sequence goes on along the minus strand of SJYO01033645.1, from coordinate 14,489,305 downwards.
TTATGTAAAATTTTTTCCTTTGACACAAGATCCTCACAATGTCGTCCTGACTTTTACGAGTTCCAGGTCACTCTGGTTCTCGATTACACCCTACCTCCGAAATCCTGTCCCGGACTTCCTCTACCAAAGATCGAACCTTTTACTCCTCGTTGCAGGACGTCCTACACCGTGACTTCAACTCAGAACTTCCTGAATCAATAGGTTCCTGTCCTCATTCGTTCCTATTCGTTTCCCGGTCCCCACTCTTCCCGTTCCGTGACCACACTTCGTCCCTCACCCACAAAGTCCGTTTGACCTAGGACTCCCGACACGTCCCCTCGCACCTCCGTTCCCGAGACTTTGGGATTCACTACGGTCTGGTGGTACCCGGAGTTCACGCTTCGATTTTTCACATCCTTAGAGTTTAACCTCAAAGGATTTTACCGGGAATTTCTCTACTTTCCTTTTTGTTCTTGCTTTTGTTTTTTCATTCTGGGTTCTCAGAATCTGTGCCAATAGTAAATAGTCACTCTTGACCGTTTTATACTCGAATACCTAGATCAGTCTAGAGAAGACTTTTTCAGTGTAGTCAAATATCCCTTTTTTTCGAAAAAAATTGGTGTTTTTCTTTACTAAAACGTTTGTTTATGAACAAGTAAACTTTTCAAAAGAAAGACTTTACACTATATTAAAGGTGATAAATTTACTTTTATGATAACACCCATAAAAAGGATCCGACCTATTTTATATGGATTTTGAATGTGAAATGAACATTTAAGAAACGGAAGGAGGATGGGAAGAAGAGAGACAGGGAAGGAAAACGAACGTAAACTTGAATCGAATGGGGAAACAGGACCTGTTCATCACAGAAGAGGTTGAAATTAAGACGAGAGAGGAAGTGTAAAAGTTACAACATAATACAAATTTAAAGTACGATTCTGTACCTTCGTTGAATTTACAGGTAGTTGTCTCCTTACCTATTTCTTTTACACCATGTATATATGTTACCTTATAATGAGTCTGTATTTTTCCTTACTTTAACCCAGTAAACATCTCTACACCTACTTGGATCTGTGACAGTATGTCTTACTTCTGTCTTTCTCCTTTTGTTTATAGCATATTATAGTGAATGTACACCTTAGATCTTTTACCATATCTACTTGAATAAACGTTTTGTTTATTCTCTCTGTTTCTACATCTCTTGTTTACAAACCTATGGTTCTCCTCTTTCCCCCTACTTTATCTATACATACTTTATCTATTGATTTCCTCTAGTCAGGACCCTCAAGTAACCTTCCTGACTACGATTTCGACTTTGAGGTTATGAAACCGGTGGAGTACGTTTCTCAACTGAGTAACCTTTTCTGGGACTACGAACCTCCCTAACCCCCGTCCTCTTCCCCTACTATCTCCTACTCTACCGACCTACCGTAGTGGCTGAGTTACCTGTACCCAAACTTACTAGAGGTCCTCAACCACTACCTGTCTCTCCGGACCACACGACGCTAAGTACCCTAGTGTTTCTCAGTCTGTGCTGACTCGCTGACTTGACTTGACTTGACTTACTCTTGGGATGAGTCACGAGACACCACTGGATTTACCCTTCCTTTATTCTTTTTCTCCCCTATATACATATGTATGTCGGTAGTGAAGTACCCTTTATCTACCCCTTTGTCACCTTTGTCACAGTCTGAAATAAAAACCCCCGAGGTTTAGTGACGTCTACCACTGACGTCGGTACTTTAATTTTCTGCGAATGAGGAACCTTTCTTTCAATACTGGTTGGATCTATCGTATAATTTTTCGTCTCTGTAATGAAACGGTTGATTCCAGGTAGAACAGTTCCGATACCAAAAAGGACACCAGTACATACCTACACTCTCAACCTGACACTTCTTCCGACTCGCGGTTTCCTAACTACGAAAACTTGACACCACAACCTCTTCTGAGAACTCTCAGGGAACCTGACGTTCCTCTAGGTTGGTCAGGTAAGACTTCCTCTAGTTAGGACCCTAAAGAAACCTTCCTTACTACGATTTCGACTTCGAGGTCATGAAACCTGTGGAGTACACTTCTCAACTGAGTAACCTTTTCTGAGACTACGACCCTCCCTAACCCCCGTCCTCCTTTTCCCCTGTTGTCTCCTACTCTACCGACCTACCGTAGTGACTGAACTACCTGCGCTCAGACTCACTTGAGGACCTCTACCACTACCTGTCCCTCCGGGCCGTACGACGCTAAGTACTCCAGTGTCTCAGCCTGTGCTGACTCGCTGACTTGACTTGACTTGATGTCGACTGAATGAAACGACATGTCGTCTTGAATTGTGTCGTAACATTTCGTTGATATGGGGTTACTTTTAAAAAAAATTATTTATTTATTTAAAGTGTAAGTGACGTAACACTTAAGAGTCGGTGGTCGTGTGGGTTATAGGGACCGTACTGGTTCGACTTTCCATGACAGTTCTCTCCTATATTGGAGTCTAATGTCGACTCTTCTGCTTCCACGTCTCTCCCTCGTACAGAAAGAGTTCTCGTACTGTGGTCAAGTTCAAACTCGTTCGAGGCCCTCTATCACTTCCTGTCCCTTCGGGACATACGACGTCAGGTACCCTAACGTATCTCAGTCTGTGTTGACTTACTGACCTGTTGTCGTTCTGTCTCGACCTGGGACTGAAATAGGAGACGAGGGGTAGGTTACGAGTAAAATCGTGTAGTAGACTCGTGTACACATTCGTCCCGAGCCCCCTCTTAAATCAAAGAATCCTCACCAACCAAGCGTCTCAAGGTTGTCTGAAGAGTACACGATAAAGTTCTATCTTAGGTACCTCATAAATCTCGACCCCCTTGAAATTCTAGTAGTTTAGGTGACAGGAGGACAGCGTCTCCTCTACTGGTTCTGACTCTCTTCACTCCTCCCAGAACGGGTCTAGAGTGTCGACCTCTTCCCGTCTCATTCCAGTCCCGAAGGTCAGGTGACTGAGAGTCCGGGTACAAAAGAGAGACATGTACGAGTAGGAATAAGGAGTCTCAGAGGTGAAGTTCTTGGGTAGAGAAATGTCAGTGTGTGTGACTTTCCTCAAGACGACGTGTTTCGGACCTCCTCGAAGTTCACCTTACATAGGTATGGTCCTACTTCGACACAGGAACCAAAAGGACTCTACCAGTCAAGTCCAATCACACACCACCCCACCTCCACACCCCTCGACCGGTTAAGACGAGACCGTTCAGGAAGTAGGAAAGGAGGGGCTTTACGTAGGGTCAATAACTACAGAAACACTTCGGTCTCGGGTTCGGTCAGTTTCGCCTTAGCCCTTGAAACTTGACCCGGGTTGGGTCAGTTTCGGTTTTGAAGTATAAACGTGTCGTACCGACGTAGGTGGGCTAAGAGTGTGAGTGTTTCCCTTGCGTACCACTTCAGAGCTACCGACCTGACCGAGCACCCACACCGTACACGTACACACCTTAGTGACACACTTGATCATTTGTATTATATACCTTTTTTACTTTTCTTTAGGTATTGAGAGGGAGTATGAGGTAAGATTGAGGAAATTTATCTAATCTAGGTTTCTTATAACCAGGACTAGAGATGGTTGGTCAGTAGTAAAAGTCGGAACAGACCGGTCATTTTAGTGAACCCTCGAAATTTTTGTCATCGCTACGAACTCGAGGTGGGAATCTCTAAAACCAAGTGAACTAGACCCTACCGTAGATCTGGAGTTCTAAAAAATGTTTTGAGGGGTCTACACATTGTACGTTGATCCTACCTTTTGGTGAGTTAACCTACTAGGTCATCGAAAGGCACTGACGACCCTGGGTAGGAAAACGACGACGATTCAAAAAACATACGTGAATCCCAATTTACGGGAGTTTTACACCACAATGTGACGCAGTAAGTTAGAGGTATCTGTGAACAACTCACGAACTACCAATCTACCTGACGTCCCCCACTTATCTACTTACTTTTACGGGTACCAGGATCTTCTTGCATCCCATTTTGTTCCCGGAGTTAGAGGATCTGTAATTATTGATGACGGACCCTTCCGTCGTTAATGAAAAAGGACCCTTTTAGGATTTCCGGAACATTTTAACTTGGAACTTCTAAGATATTGTACACCCTTGTTAAAATAGAAGAATCATCTACTAAGTGAATATCCCTCCTCTTCACTTCACTTCATCTTCACTTCACTTCAGCGAGTCAGCACAGACTGAGAAACGCTGGGGTACCTGACATCGGATGGTTCGAGGAGACAGGTGCCCTAAAAGGTCCGTAATCATGACCTCACCCAACGGTAAAGGAAGAGGTTCCCTAGAAGGACTGGGTCCCTAGCTTCGGCCCAGAGATCGTAACATCTGTCTGTGAAATGGCAGACTCGATGGCCCCTTCGGGATACCCCTCCTCTCCGGACGAATTACCCTTCCCACGAAGCCATGCAGGTAGTAGCACAAGATTTCCCGGAAACCGGTCACAGACCTAAACGTTCTACCTTCACAGGGACGTATTGTCTCTCACCCTCGACCTTTCGTCCCGACTTACGGGACATCTCTTCTCGAGTTTTCTTGTGAACCGCTGAAAAAGTGGTTCTTGATCCCGAGTCGTGAACTTCGTTGTACCTACCTAGATCTTTGACAGTATGACTCACTTCCTTCAGTCTCTTCCTCTTTATCACATTCTGTAGGGAATATACACCTTAGATTTTTCTTTACCATGTTAACTTGACTGTTTTGTCTTTGTCTGAGTGTCTGAACACTGAAATACCAACGGACCTCCGCACCCCCGTACCCTTCCCCTCCCCTTACCTATCAATCCCTCAAACCCCACCTGTACACGTGTGACGATATAAAATTTACCTTGTGATTGTTCCGTGATAACATATCGTACACCTTGAGATGAGTTACAATACGCCGTCGGACCTCCCCTTAGACCCCCTCTTGCGTATGAACATATACATACTAACTCAGAGAGACGACACATGGACTTTGATTGTGTTGTAACAGTTGACCGATAAGGGGTCATGTTTTAATTTTCAAAAAGTTTTACATTTTTGTTTTGTTTAAATTTTTTTACACCGAGTCCTCAGGTAGATTTATTCTAAAAACTTCTACTTTCAAATCCATAATACCTTACCCTTAAGATGGAAAGTACAAATGATTCTTTGGAAGGTATTTTAGACGTGACAAGTGGTTACTAAACCATTCTCACTTAATACACACCTTTTATGTTTCTTCTACGACTCAGGGTAAAACTCTACCCGACTCATTTTAGCCTTATATGTATACTCCGTTGTAGAGTTCCCGTCCCGACGACCTGAATCGTTATTTTTAAGGTTGAGGTAGTTCAAATCAAACTTAAATTTATTTATGTTTATTATCAAATTCATACAGGGTACGTCATAAACCTGTATGAATATAATTTATAATAAGTTATAAATAAACTTTAAGTTTAAATTGACCCTTAGAACATAAAATAGACCGTCACCAAATACGAACCACCCCGAAAGTGTTAGTCCCTTAGTCCTTCACTTGTTTCCGTACCTCTTCCCTCTTACGTTTCACATAACCCCCTACCGCTTCCCATCCGACCCTCAACAGACCCGTTATGTCATCCTTTTATTAGATGTTTGTATAGATATTCCGAGACTTACGGTCAGACTGACTATATACGAGACAGTCGTTACCTTTAGGGAAGTTATACAGTTTCCTTCCCTTTAGTATACCGGGTAGGTAGATAGGTAAGTAGGTAGGTAACGAGGTAGGTAGGTAGTAACGTAGTCACATAGACATACTTATACCGTATACCCTTTCGTGTGTAGGAGACTTAAATATAAGAGTAAGACGATGCACGAGTGACTCGTTACAAACCGTTTAGTAGGTCGAAGGGAGTCGGAGAGAAAGAACTCTTTACCCGTATTAATCCAGAAGTAGGATAGGAAAAGTAGTCCTAATAGTACGATAGTGTGTCACGACTCGTTTGTTCCAGCAGAACTTACTGAAGAACTCCGGAAGGAACTTTCGAGGTTATGACACACATGGTCGACAATGGGAATAATGGGATTTTGTAAGGTGAGTCAAAGTTGGAAAACGTTTTCGTGACCTGAAATAGGGAATGGTCACGGGAATGGTCACACATTCCTGTCGTACGGAGAGAGGACGGTTCAGTCATATGTCCACAACGATAGGGAAGTCTACACGATGTTTGACAAAAGAGTACTAAAGGTAACTTAGAAGTCCCTCTAGGAAGACGATAGTACTCCCTTGTCTAACCCTACGCCCATTGTCTGACCTCCATCTCTTGCGTGGTCTTCTGATAAGACTCTCAGGTCTGACCTTCATTACTTCTGGACTTAGTCTCATCACCTTTCCCACTCGACTTTTACCTTCTTTACCTACTCCTCTTTACTGGGACTTTATTTTTGTTTCTTTTCAAGACTGGGGTCGTAAACCAGGGAAACTGTAACCAAGGTAAAGGAGATCCCTGTACAGGACCTATTGTCACTTTATCCTATAAGGAACCGTCAAAGTCTACTGTGGTGGGGACTGAAAGGTAACCTACTCACTTCCGGGTTTTATCGGAGACCAGGGTCTCCGCCCACTAAGGACCCTGAGCCTAAGGACAAGACTTTTTAAACCCCTTCTTCGGTCCGTGAACGGGTGAGTGCGAGAGTGGTCGACTGGGACGACGGACGACTGTGTCTCGTACACGGTTAAGGCTACTCGGGACACCGGATCGTTTCGACCGATACAGGACGTGACGACGAGTTTCTTCGGGAGGACCTTCCCCACTCTATACGTCTCTACAAAAAGGATGATCCTCAGTTAGTCTGACTAACGAACCGTTAAACTCCATCTCCACCCTCCCTCTGTCTTTTTAATCTTCCCCGTCTTCTGTTTGGGTTCACATTTGGATTACCAGTTTGACTTTCGTCTCTTCTGTAAAGTTTGTTAACTTAGAATCATAACGATTTCGAAATGTTTCCGGAATCCTCAGGACGTCTTGTTAGGTTCGAAATCACTTTGCTGTATACCCTCAAGTAGAGCGAGTCTCGCCCGACGAACCTCCACCCTGTCCACTACTGGACAGACGGGAGACCGGTCACCTCGAAACAAGAGACGTGACGACGGTGACCTGGAAGTAGACGTCCGAGTCGGGGGTCTCAAACGCAGAGGACGACGACTAGTGTCACTTAAACTTCTTTAAACTCCTGGGATCAAACCCTAAGTCACAAACTCGAAAGACCAGTAGGGTAGGACTGAGACTTACGACTAAAAATCACTTAAACTTCTTTAAACTCCTGGGATCAAACCCTAAGTCACAAACTCGAAAGACCAGTAGGGTAGGACTGAGACTTACGACTAAAAATATAGATCTTAACAAAAAGAACAAAGATACCATTCCGAAGATGAAATAAACTAAAGGAGACCCGGATCTCAGGATCGACCAATTATATGTCCGGAATTTGAGGGTACGGGTTCAGGATCCGTGGTCCAATCCTGATCTTAAGAACTACAAAGGATCAGTACGAACGGACCTCCTTCACCTCAAACCACGTCACCAAGACGGGATCGACCAGTTCTCTTGGTGACCCTTTGAAATTATCTACGGACGAGGGGAGAGGTCTCTAATACTAAATTGAGTAGACCCCACCTCAGACCCGTATTTATAAAAAATTCACAAGGGATTACTAAGTTCACATATCTAGGACTAGTTCTCGGTGACCAGACCACTAATTCTAACCCTGGGAACCTTAAACGTTGTTATTCTTATCTGGTATTCCCGTAATACGATTCACTTTATTCAGTCTGTCTCTTTCTGTTTATGACATGCTAGAGTAAATATACACCTCAGATTTTTGGACTTGGAATTTAGTCTGGTTTAGGATCCAGTTAGGATCCAGTCAGAGTTCCGTTATCTTTATTTTTGGTTGTATTTGTTTATTTGGTATTTATTTTCCTTTCTGTGTCTTACCCTCTTTTATAACGTTTGTTACGTTGGTTGGTCCCGAATTAAAGGTTTGATGTATTCGGTGACCCAAAGGATACACCGCGATCACCATTTCTTGAACGGACGGTTACGTCCTCTGAATTCTCTACTTGTTAGCTAGGGACCTAGTCCTTCTAGGGGACCTCCTCCCGTACCGTTGGGTGAGGTCTTAGAATGTACCTCTTAGGGTACCTGTCTCCTCCCCGGGTATCTCAGTGTTCTCAGCTTGTGTTACTCCGTTGAATCGTGCGTACGTGTGTTCGTCGTACATGTTGAGTTCTTGTTGTTTTTTTAGTTTATTAGGCTAGTTTTTTTACCCGTCTTCAGGATTTATCTGTAAAAGGGTTTCTTCTTTATGTCTATCATTTATTCGTGTCCTTTTCTACGAGTTGTGACAATTAATAATCTCTTTACGTTTAGTTTTGATGTCACTCCATGGTGGAGTGTCGTCAGTCTTGCTAGTAGTAATTTTTCAGTTGTTTATCTCCACCTCCCGCCCTTTTTTTTTTTTTCAGTTGTTTATTGTCTGCTCTCTCCCATATCTATTTTCCTTTGGAAAGATGTGACAAACCTCATCCTTTACCGTTGGGTGAGGTCATAACAACGGACCTTTTAAGGTATCTGTCTCCTCGGACCGTCCGATGTCAGGTACCGCAGTGTTCTCAGTCTGTACTACCTCACTGAAAGTGAAACTGAAAAGATGTGACACCACCCTTACATTCAACCATGTCGGTGATACCTTTTATCGTACCTCCAAGGAGTTTTTTGATTTTTATCTTAACGGTGTACTAGGTTGTTAGGGTGAGGACCTGAGTACAGGTCTTTTTTTGCGATTAAGTTTTTCTGTGTACGTGGGGTTACAAGTAACGTCGTGATAAATGTTTCAGTTCTGTATCTTCGTTGGAGTTACAGGTGGTTGTGTACTTACCTATTTCGGCTACGCCACGTATATATGTTACCTTATGACGATTCGACATTTTTCTTACTTTATTACGGTAAACGTCGTTGTGCCTACGTTGATCTCTCGTGGTATGTTTGACTTCATTTAGTCTTTCTCTTTCTGTTTATGGTATACTATCGTTCATATGCACCTGAGAGTTTATACCGTGCTTACTTGAATAGATACCCTGTCTTTCTCTGAGTGTCTGTACCTCCTGTCTGAACACCAGCGATTCCTCCTCCCTCAACCCCTTCCCTCCCTGCCCCTCCAAACGTCTATGTTCGCAAATATATATCTTACCTATTTGTCGTTCGCATATCGTGTACCTTGACATAAGTTATAAGATACTATTTGGTATTATCTGTTCTTATACTTTACATGTACACGTAAAATATAAGAAAATATTTTCTTATATCTGTTGACTTAGCGAAACGGGATATCGTCTTTAACTGTGTTGTGACATTTAGTTAATGTGTTATTTGTTTTTATTTTTTGACTTGAATATTTTTATCTCGGATCTACTACCGATGGTCCCCAACTCCCAGCTCCGTTTTCTATGTTGGACGTTGATAATCTTCCTTATACAAAACCCCTGTGATTACATATGCGGCTTCTTAACTACGAAAACTTGACACCACAACCTCTTCTGAGAACTCTCAGGGAACCTGACGTTCCTCTAGGTTGGTCAGGTAAGACTTCCTATAGTCGGGACCCTAAAGAAACCTCCCTTACTACGGTTTCGACTTTGAGGTCATGAAACCGGTGGAGTACGCTTCTCAACTGAGTAACCTTTTCTGAGACTACGACCCTCCCTAACTCCCGTCCTCCTCTTCCCCTGCTGTCTCCTACTCTACCGACCTACCGTAGTGGCTGACCTACCTACACTCAGGCTCACTTGAGACCCTCAACCACTACCTGTCCCTCCGGACCGCACGACGCTAAGTACCCCAGCGTTTCTCAGCCTGTGCTGACTCGCTGACTTGACTTGACTTAATATCGTACCACTGATATCAATTATTATGAAATAACACATGAACTTTCAACGATTCTCTTATCTAGAAATTATCAAAATGGTGTTTTTTCTTGTCATTAATACACTACACTACGTCCACAATCGATTGTAATACCACCAATAGTAAAACATTATATGTTCACATAGTTTCCATGTGTAACATGAATTAAATATGTTACAATGTACAGTCAATATGAAATTATTTAGATCCACCCCTCTTTTTACGGTCCCAGTATTACTCTTACGGTTCTCTAATTGTATCTCCGTCGTCGTTGAACATCCATCGTATACTTGTTGCTTTCCTTTGTTACGACTAAACTTTTTTTACCCTAGAACTCTAAAATATCTACTCCGAAGTTTAGACTGAAATAGTAAATGATTGACACACTGGAACCCCATTCAATACACCCGATAGATAACAGTCAAAGGAACAGAGATTTTAATATACATAGTGTGTCAACTGTTTATAAAATCTATCGTACGTTTCCTGGATCGGACCGTAGACCATGTTTTCTCGCTACATTTAATAACGCTTACAGTTTGAGAAAGGGTACAAGTTAGTTCGTCCCGGACCTAGTGAAGAAAGACCCGAAGAGGGTATATCTAGTGGACAGACTTCGGGTACCTTAAGTGAGAGACACTTGGGTAGACATCTTGTACGAAACAGGAAAGTACGGGGTTAAGACGAGGTTGGACTACCCGTATAGGTTAGGAGCCGTACAACTGAAACGACGGACTACCCAGGGTAGTGGATAACCTAGACAAGAACTCTTTGACTCAAGTAGAGGACGCAGTCGAGACAAGGTGAATTCCAGTGTCTCGCATTGTGGATTTGAGACGATCCTGTTGTACCTACTCATCCCCTGTATCCGGGAGAGGACTACGGTTGGGTCGTCCCGGACCTAGTGGTGGAACAGAGAGGAGGTGGTTCGGGTTTGTGTTTTGTTGAAATATTTCAAAACTGGATCTTCCTAACCCGTAAGGATTCCAATCATCACCAAGATCTTGTGACACGGACAGATGAGTCCGGACCGGTGAGTGTCCTTCGGGAAGACTCGACGATACTCTACCCTCCCCACTGTCCACAGAGTAAAAGTCGACCGTGTCTCAAGATCTTTGGCACGGGAGTACAACAAGTCGTGTCTGATCTCACACAGGTGAAGACCTTCCCTGTGGTCGGTTATACTCGGAGAACCGTACAATTGGGAATTTTCTCGTTCGGTCACAAGAAAGTTTTCGATTTTTGATATTCGTAGTGATCACGAGGTGGAAAAACTACCTCCAGGTTGAGAAGACTCTATTCATCGATGAAGGTAAAGAGCAAAGGTATAAACGGAAATGTACCGAAGATAATTTAAGACGTCCTCAATTGTCTGACCGAGGTCTGGCTCTGGCAGACCTAGGGTCTGGCACGAGCCGATGAGTGATGACTGAAACTGTTGAAGTGACTTGAGAGATGGGACACAGAAGTAGAGATTTTACCCTCTGGATTAGGTTGGTAGATCAGATACCTGAGAATCCTCCTAATTCACTCGTGTAGAAGTATTCCACGGAACTTACAACGGACGATTGTCAGTCGTGCTTAGTAAGAATGACACACTTCCCGACCTACTGGACGTCGAGTTGCTACTCCACCCTAGAAGGACTACCCTTCACCGATAACAATATTCACACCGAGACCGTGGAACATAGAGAAAGGTTCCTACTGAGACACTCAAGTAGGTAAAATGGGACCGAAGGTAAAAAAGGTAAGTTAACCCTACCTGTGAATTTCCTATTAAAGATTGCATGTCAGATCTTTCTATGGAAACTGACGTCCTGCAGAGGAAGAGGTAAACGGGTTCACACTCATAACCGGTGTCAAATTAACAGTTCCTTACAACGTTCCCCGATGTGATCTCAACCGAAGGACTCAGAAGGTCTTTTCTGTTTCACCAGAATCTACGATTACTTTGTGTCTACTTTATCCTATGGGAGATCCCCCAGTCTCTTATAATCTCTTGTCAGATTATAGACCAGATCTACTCGGGTCGAATAGACGTCAGTTATCTTAAACTCTGAAAAGGTACCCAGATAGTAAAAAGAATTCCCAAAGTCCACATAACTGGATAAACTAAAAGTGTTTTATGATACTCCATTCACTATCATAAAAAATGGACAGGAACGGTTCACTCCTTTAACCCTGTGTCTCTTCAATTCATTGAACGGGTGTCTGTGTGTCGAGATCATAGTCTCGACTTTAAGTCTTGGGACGGGAGTCCGAAGTTTTAGGTGTCAGGACACGAGACTACCCCACCATTCAACCTAGGGTCTTATTTATCACAGGACTCCAGTGGTTTTTCCCTTTTAGTCGTACTTGACTCTCGTCTGTATGTACCTTGATCTTTCTTTTAAATCCAAAAGTCTCTAAGTCCGGGTTTCCCAAGACCCGGTCCTTATTCGGTTTCAACCCTCTGATCTGTTCCTTAAGGTCTAAGAACGGATGGATCTCTTCAAACAGAGGATTCGCCCGGTTTCAAGAAAAGTCTGACTGGAAGGGATTTTCAAACGACACTTGTTCAGATAACCCACACCACAACGGTACTAAATAGTACACTGTGAGAATAAAAGTTACGGTAACAGAGGTCTTTCTCCGATAGGGATCTCACGACCCCCCTCTTCGTCCAACTCTCGACGTACTGGAACCACTTCAATATTTGGGTTTCGTTAGTTTTCCGTTCAGAGAAGACAAAACCTCCAAGAACGTAGGACTGAAGTGTCCTACGTTTAGGACGTCAAACCAGGCCCCAAAGGACTGGTATTAAGTCGTTTTGTGTGGTCTAGAGAGAAAGGGTCCTTGGTAAAGGCGGTACCTCACTGGATGTTGTATCCGTGTATAGTAACAGACCGAAACTTTCGTTCAAATCTCGGTCCCTCTTTTACAAACGTGGAACTTCTTATATACCCATAGAGACGGTTCCTTAAAGGACGGGTTAACAGTTTCTCAACCATTGTCAAAGTATCAACACACACTTCCCTTTTGAAGGTCCCCGTAGAGGGGGCGAAGGAGTTGAGAATAAAACTGTCCCGAAGGACTAAAGTTAGAGTACTATGTACGACGAGACACACGAGTGAGTCAACACAGGCTGAGAACGTTGGGGTGTCTGACATCGGGTGGTCCGAGGAGACAGGTACCCTAAGAGGTCCGTTCTTATGACCTTACCCAACGGTAAAGGAAGAGGTCCCCTAGAAAAACTGGGTCCCTAACTTGGGTCCAGTCTTACTATCTGAGTCCCACCTTAAATGGAGGTTCTGGTAGGTTAAGTCAGAGAAGGACGTTGTCTACTCCCGAACTTCCAAGTCTCTGGTCTTTACCGAAACCGGTAAGATCAATTTCTGACTTGATGTTCCTAAGGACCGAGGATTCCATCCGAACAGTCACGAGTCCAAAGGTACAACAAATTATTTATCCATTGTATGGATACACCTGTGGGAGGTGGGGTCGGGTATTTGCCTCTGAGAAGTTTACGTCAAACGTCACAGAATTTACACGTCTTTATGCGTGTGTGTCTGTGTGCGTGTGTCTACCCCACTCCCACTCTTATGTAATAAGAGGACAGGAGGAAAGGTCTTTATCAAGGATGCTAATCCTTTTCCAAACGGTGCCTCTGACCTCTTCGGGAAACGTAAACGTTAGACCAGTAAGACCTCCCCACTTGGATCCTGAGAAGTCGACCTGCAATTATCGACTAATTAAGTCTTTCGAATAAATTAAACACTGGTTATATCGAGACAAAACGTTTCTCTCCCGACACAACCGTCTACGTCTCTGGTCGAGGGGTCTACCTTATTAGAAAAAGAATAATTAAACGACATACAACGAAGAGTAAAGAGTGTCAGTGAGGTTTACACAATGTTTGCTGATGTACGAGACCCAGGACTTAGGTGATAAAGATATCGAAACCCTTTTTTTCCTTTTTTTTTTATAACTGACAGTCGACGTCACTCGAAAGGGTCGTGAATAAAGGTACGAGCTAAAAATTTAGTTGTAACGGTAGAGGGTAGTGACTTGTGACGAGGTGGACCCTCGTCGGTAACGAGACCACAAAAAATCCTTTGCTGTTAGATCTACCAAACTTACTACAAAAGTCCCGGGACCTTTCTCCAGCTCCACACCGACCCTAACTTTGAGTCAAGGTTGAAGAACCCGGCACCTCAGAAGAATAACAGATCGCATACATCGTCCCACAAATAAGGGAAATCCGGTCCCTACGTACTCGTAGGACCTCTCGAACAATTTTTGAAACTAGACCGGGACGGGGATCTCGTAGACTAAGTCATTCAGATCCCATCCCGGACTCTTGCACGTAAAGATTGTTCAGAGACCCCCACGACGACGACGACGACAAACCTGTCGCGTGGAACTCTTGGTAACGAATCAACTTACTCTCCGTGTATGTCTATCCTGACGTCTCTGACCCCGCTGGCTCACTGAAATGTTGTCCATCTTGTTAGAAGTCCATTTGTGTAGAACCATGAAAAACTTCTTCCAGAGACTACAAGCAGCGAGTCATCACAGGCTGAGACCCTGTCTTCTCGGGCGGTCTGAGGAGACAGGTACCCTGAGAGGTTCGTTCTTGTGACCTTACACAACGGTACGGGAAGAGGTCCCCTACAGGGGTTGGGTCCCTAGTTTAAGCCCAGAGGACGTAACGTCCGTCTGAGAAATGACAGACTCCCAAAAATAAAACAAAACACAGAAAGCGAAAAGGGGACAGCGATTCGTGGTTTAATCTCAAATCTTTGCTAACACTAATAAAAAATTACAATTCCGAGTTAGCTCTGACATCTGATTTAATTAAACTGACCCATGGAGTCATGCACTATACCTAAAAAGGTTTTATACTCGTGAATTCGACCTGTTTTTATAAAGGGGACTCAAGTCGGTAAGATACGTCTGGTCGAGGACCAAGGATTCCTTGGTAGACTTGTCGTATGTCGTGGTGTTTCGTTACGACGTCTTCGTAGGGACACTACTAAAGATTCACGTCTTGTACATGGGGTTCGAGTCAGAAAGTTGGTTGTAAAAAAAAGAACAGTGAATGTCCGAATACTAATAATTATGGGACAGTAATTGATGTCACAAGACAAACACCACAAAATCCTGTCTTCCCGAATAAAAACGTTTCTTCATGAAAACAAAACGGTCTATGTTTTTAATCGTCGAGTGTCAATTTATATGTTACTTACGTTTCCAGGATAAACAAATAAAACGTACACACACTACCCACCCTATTCTAAATTACTTGACCTTCTGGTCGAAAATGTTCAGATACGACGACTGTAATGATTCGTGTGTCCTAACAGTCTTTTCGTGTACGGTCCGACGTGTCGAGGACTAGATCCTAAAACACGGATCGTTTATTAAACTCCCTAACTCCATTTCCGGATACCTTTACGATATCTCGGTGTATTTACCGAAAAAAAGAATTACTCCTTGTAGTACCCATTCCGGTGTATAAAAACATTATAAATTTGTATAAGAAGTCCGTTGAATGACGTAGATGAGTGTTTAGTTTTTCACCGATCTTGACTTCCTTGTTCCCTATCTCCACACCCAGTCCATAAATAATCGACTTTACATGTATTTCGGACCGACCAAACCTTACCGAAGTAGATGAGACCGGTCTCAAACCAGGAATCCACCCCTCAAGTATCGGGGTTGGTGGTCAATCGAATAACATTGGTTGTCGTCAGTCAAAGGGTTAATAAAGAGGGGGTTTGGTTGGTGGATTAGAAATTGTTCAATTTTGTTGCGTGTCGAATTTTTTCTTTTTCGGGTCTAAGGTAGTGATTAAAACGACAAGTTGTAAAATTCCAATCTCGTTTAGACACCTAGTGACAAAGGTTCGATTTATTAAATAGATGGATGTAATACATGCATTCAACGAAGAATAGGCTCAATAGTTGGAGGAAATAAATTGGTACCGAATGGTTTTGTACGTCGGCGAAGGTGAAATCGACTGAATGTCCTGTCCGAACTACTTGTACCTCTTCTGTACATACAAAATTAATTCGGACTCGGGATTGTGACGACCCCATGACCGATTGACTCCGGTCCGTACTTCCGAAGACAATGTCAAGTATTCCACAACTGTAAAATAGGTCTCAGATTATTGGTGACTTGGTCCCTTTTGAATTGTGACTAGGTACGATTCTTAAGTCTAAGATTGAGTCTTGACACTGTCTTAAGTCATAAGTCTTAATCATGTCGATTATTTTCTGAAGTACCTGTGACGAATACTGGTCTCTCCGAATAATTATTCCGCTATTTGTTATTGTTACCAGACCCAATAAAGGTCCGTAGAAGTACTACTTTCTCCAAATGGAAGAATAAGTCACTGAACTCATGGATGACTGATGAGGACAATACAAGTTCAACCTATTAAAACTAGAAAGCAACAAACAAACAAGGAACCTGGAGAAGAAGACTACTTTTGAAGGGTAGTACAAATGGTTTGAGGAAATTGAAATTTCTCAAACTTACAGTGTAACTTAAGAGTGAAGCAAAATGAGTTCTAAGTTTCAAAGGGATTCAAGATTAAGGTACCGACCCGAGGACAGAACTAACCGACAACCCTGAAGATCTTAATTCTCATAAAACGTTTGAGCGACCTGGGAAATCCTAACTCCTTAAGACAGAAACCTAGACGGAGGAGGTTTAGGTGTCCAGACAAACAATAGTGAAGGAACTAGGAATAAATATTCTGTTATGTTCTCCTTTGGTACACACATATACAAACTTTATCTTTACTATGTAACGTGTCTATATCAAGTGGTGCAAGACCCCACCCAACAGTCACAAGTTTGCCCCTCAGATTTCTCATCCTTGTCTACGAAAAAAGGGAATTACCGGGAAAGAGAGTACATTTTAGGAAGGTAAATAAAGGGATTCTAAATCACTATTGAAATTTGTGAAATTGATTTAATGGGTCACCGAACCGTCGGTACTTACTCCGTTTTAGAAAAATCTTTAGGATCGTTAGACAATCTGACACCCATGACACTATATTTTAGACGCACAAGGTGCATCTTTTTAATTTAGTCACGTTACCTACACTCGTGTATTACGTTTACCGTAGTAAAGATTTGGTTCCCATGTACTGGACGGAGATTTATAACTTAAAGATACAAAAAAAAAGTCAGTGATTGAAAGATTTAAACCCGGTTAAATAGGAGTAATAGGGATTCATTTGGATGAAACTAAAAAAATTTGTCAATAAAATATTAGTTTATCTCCGTCGGTCGGGACTAAGTACCTAGGACCACAACGATCCTATGTACCGAACCATAAACTACTTTCATATAGTGAAGTTTCCCCTTTTGAAAGTTCACAGGATCTTTTACTGTGAGGGGGCAGAAGGTGACACCTTCTGTCCGGGTTAGGATCTCGAAGAACTTTCGAACGTCTGACGTCCTAACCGGAGGGTACGAAACTTTATTCGTTGGAAAGACCTCCCGACACGTTAACGACTTTGATCAGTCCAACTAGAATTTCGTTCCTTGTGTGCATAAATTGTTTTGTGCAAAAGTACAAACAAAATGTCATTTCTCTTTTTTTGGGTCTTGGGGGTCTAAAATACATGAAACTTTTATATAAATTTTTGTAATTTTTAAGATATAAATTTTGTATATAATATACAATTAATCATGTGAATTTATCTTGAACATAAATGTTATCCGAAGACTACGCTAATTCAAAATTACGGTTAAAAAAAGTTCTTGTATTAATATATTTATATGATTTTATGTTATTTATAAAAAAACAACCAAACAAAATGTACCACTTATTATAGAAATGGTATCTCTCTTGTTCCGGTGTCTGTAAATGAATGTAACAGTTACCCTTAGTGGTATTTTTTTCGTTGTCCGGACGACGGTACGTACTTTGTGAAGACGGTGTTTCTCTGGTGTCGTTCTGAAAATTTTTTTTGTTTTGGTTTGTTTTGCCTTGTGTTTACTTGTCGTTGTCTCTTTCTAAACTTGTTTTAGTTGGAATCCAGTTACATTTGGTGGTTCGTACACTGACACTACATCCAACAACTCATTCTCTGCCGGTGACTGGTGTACCAACGACTTTACAGAGGATGAACCGGTGTCTAAGCCGGAAACGTTATGTGAAACTTTGACACTACCCCTGAAGAAAAACCAAAATCTTAAGACAGGGAGCTTTCCTCCGACCCTTTTTAACTGTCGTCTATAAAACTCTTAAGTAATGTACAATTTCTATTAATGTTTCTATTATTAAAGTTTGTCGTGTTTTGTATGGATATGATGTATTTCAATAGGGAAGAAAATTTCTGTCCATAAACCTACCATGTTATTTTCTATCCGAACAAGATTTACTTTCTGACTTGTTCAATGTGTAATAAACGACTACCATAGAAGTGAGGGACCCAACACCATCTGTCGGAGAAAACAAATAGGGAATGGGATTCTACGTCGTTTAAAGAACTCCGAAAGACTAAGAGGTCTTGACCGGGTCCTCTAAAAGTTCAAATGTGCTACCCGATTTACCCGGAATCGCGATTAACAGGAACTCTAGGGAAAACTGGTCCTGGTGATAAGGTCGAGGGTTGAGCTAAAGAGGATTGGGTTCTACCGTCTCCCTTCCATCCCTGGGAGAGGTACTTGTCTGTCCTACCAGTCCTCCACCCCTCGTAGTAGAGTGGTCCCTCGTTGCAAAACAGTCGAACAGGACCAGAGAGGGTGGCTCGTTCCACGGAAATTCGGAAACCATAGAACCTACCTACCTGTGACAAGGTTTCAGAACAGGGACCTGTTCTAAAAGATAACCATTGACACCAGTAGGTTGGACTCAAAACCCCCCTGGAAAAGGACAAAAAGGAAGGGGAAATGACTTCAAGAGTTTTTTGTTTTGGGACCAAAGGAGTACAGATTAAAGTTTCGTTAGTTACAAGTACATCGTTTGTAGAGGGTTGAGTAACTTAGGTAAAGTACTAGTGTTACGGTGGGTACACCAAGGTTTTTACGAGACCCGATTAGGTCGAAGTACGTTTTAATAAGTCCCCGCCTCCCATATTAGTCGAACTCGCCCCAGGAGGTCGCTCTTGGAGAATCGTGACAATCTATTACATCCGTGAATTTCGAGCTCCAGGTTCGTTTAACTGTGCACAGTACGGTCTCGGTGGGGACTACTCAGGAAATCTCCAGAGGGAAGACCTTACAGAGTTCAGGGGAAGGGGTGGGGGTGGATCTGGAGTCGTACTGGTGAGTCTTTAGAAAGGACGTGGTGGACCTTTCCTATGTAGGCGAGGTGTGTCGGAGGTCTACCGACAAATCAGAGTAAAGTGACCGTCACACCTGAGGACGAGATATAGATCCACAAAGACCCAGACATATCTTGAGATGGAAAACGAAACTTCCGTCAAAATTTGAAATGGTACTAAAAAAAATTAGGAATATTACTGACTGGGTTTACAAATGGGGAGTAGATTTTCTTAAAAGTAAAAACTCAATAAAAAACAACAAAAAAGAGAGGAGATTTTTTTTCTTTTCTTCTTTCTTTCTTTTCTTTCTTTAGTGATAAGAGATCCGAATACTCACGGTGCCACACTGTTTTGCACAGATGAGTAAACGTCGTCACCATTTGATGAAGTCTCGAACGTTAACCAAAAAGAGGGAATTCTCTTTTGTTTTGTTCCTCCCCTGGTCTCCCCCACCCCCCCTTTCTTATACGAGTCTCATTTACTTCTAGAAAGACTGGTTTCTTCTAGGGGGGTGTGGGGGTGGGTGGCTGGTTCCGGGTCTCCCACTCACCCGCGGATTCACCACGCGGTACCCTTCACCTCACTCGTGAAGTAAATGAACAGTATTAAAATAAGTGAAAGGTTAGTAGACTAACTATGACGGTTGTAGAGACGTTGTCTGTTTACTTAGAAAAATAGTTGGTCTTATATCTACCTTCCTTAAGAAAGGGGTAGGGATGTGGGATACCCTTGATTTTTTTGTTTTGTTTGTTTTTTATTTGTGTTTTGTTTGTTTTTATATGGGGAGGGTAGGGGCTAGGGGATTCGGTCATTTCGCTACTGTTGTCGTGGAACTGTAACAAAATTAAGGTTGCGATAGTCTTCAATTTTCGTCATTTTGTCTATCTCATGATTGTTCTTGCTTCTATGAATGACAGATTTTACATTTGCCTTACAAAACCAAGTTTAAAAACAATCTGAAAAAAAGAAAGAAAAAAAAACAGACAAAAGACTTTCTCCTGTCAAACAATAGTTAAGTGTTAATTTCGTCGTACGTTAAATAATCATCATAAAAAATTTGAAAAAAAAAATTTGCAAAAAGTTAAGAACCGTTGCCGTTGTTTGGTGTTGTAACTCCTTACATTTCGTCTGAAAAATTTCAACACGCGTTTTTTACTGACAAAGGGAAGACCAGTACCTTTACAGGTTATTTATCTAACATCTTGGTGACATGACATATTTGAAGTAAATATGTACGTCAAGTATTTTAATAAAAAAAGAATTGACTTATTAAATGGGACAATACATATATATGTTTATCTAGTAAAAACAGAGTTATATTAGATATGTTGTATTTCGGTGATAGAAGGGGAGAATTACCAGTCACATGTATGTGTTCTTCACAGATAGGCTTACTTGGCGGTCGGTTACGCGAAAAACGATAGGTACCACTCCCGGGCGTGCATGCTGACCCATCAAGCCGTGACCCTCAAGGTTACGGAGAACAGATACGGGGACGTCGGGAGGAAGCACATTGGGTACCCTAACGTGAACCAGAGCATCTTCATGACGAAGTCGACCGGAAAGCTCTGCCCCTGAAAAAGTTCCTGGCACTGGCAGGGCGGGCTGTACAGGTGACGCCAGAAAAATAGGCGACGCCAGTGGGTGAGCGACTACGACAGCGTGTGCGAGTCGAGGGGCGCCGCCCGCCCCAGGCTCACCGCGGCCTGGGAGTACCTGTACAAGCGCCGTAGGTCCATTAAAAACATAAGGAGCTCGTCCTTCTCCTCTCCCCCGAGGTTTCCGTGAACTGACGACTCGTAGTGGGCCCTGCACATGTACAGGCGCAGAAATAACAAAAGGAGCGACCCGGCTTGAAAGACCAGGAGCAGGTTGTCGAGAAGCTAGTGCACAAGTTTTCACAGTCGGTTGCTGCTGCTCCTGCAGTCCGGAGAACTTGGGTGGAACCCGGGTAAGTGCGAGAGGTCTCAGGGTACCCAGGCGTGTGGACCCATCCGGTTCGACGGAACACGAGCCTCCAACCGAAGAAAGTACCCCCGTCGGAAGTACGTTGGCTTCATACTTTATTGGTATCATTCCTTTTCCTACCAGTAGTGAGAAGAGTGGACCACCTTGACATCCCTCTCTCGTCTCTGTCCTGTGTTCTGCCAAATCCCGAAAGAAAACGACCCTACGTTCCGTCGGGAGGCTGACATTAAGGTCCGGGAAGACGTTCCAGTTCCAAAGACGACATAACCCCTATTTGAACGTCGACGTGGTCCGTGCCCAATTACAGTCATCACACGCGTCATCCGAAATTATATTTGGTCTCGACACGTCGGGACCAGGGTTCCAACTCGTACATTTGGGATTTAAACTACCGAGGACTCGTTCACTTTTTTTGATACCGAAACTCACACAAAAAAAGGAGGGTGAACTCGTCGAAACATTCAAATTAAAAATTACTAGAGACGAGTCCGACAGTGTTCTTTGTGTAGTTTTTACAATGGTTCGTTGTTGACGTCCCCACTATCATTAAAAAAGGGGAGTCGAACCGTTGTACCGAGATTCCGTCCTCACACACTACCCTGGTCATCACCGGACACCCCCCACCCGGAAAGATCGATATCTGGTAGGTCCGTACTTACTCTTTTGCTCAGTCCCTCGATGTTCCTCAGAAGGGTAACTAAGAAAGGAGGGTACCTCTATTATGTAATCTTCCTTCCTCCCTGAAGGAACCACCAGATCATCAATCCTAAACCGTGAAAGTGACGACACCGGACTCAAATCAGGGACCAGTCCTTTGACTGGTTTTGACACACCGTACCGGTTTTTTTTTTTTTTTGTCTTTCTAGTAAAGTAGTTCGGTAGGTCAAAATGACAATTTTTTGGTTTCCGGTGTCTCCTGAACGGAGGGTAGTACTTCTTTCAAAGACAATCTTGAGTCCCGAGAGTTCAGTTCGAGATCACAGAAAGATGAATAAAAGGAATGATGTGAAACCCACCGGCATTACTTATATTCAAAACGAATAAGGGTTTGTCTTTAGTAAACGATGTACAACTAAAATTACTACGCAGATACGGACCCCGACGATAGTACTTTCGTTACACAGACGAATTCTCTCTCGACTTCTTCCTCCGTAGCTTTTCGAACCCTCCGTTAAGGGTTACGGACGGTATACGCGTAGGTACACATAGAGGTGATTGAGGGGACCGGGGAACGGGGAACGAAAAGACCGAGTATACGTCTGGGTAGATTCTCTCGTATCGGAGAGAAAAATAACCTTGCACCGGACACACGTGCACACCTACGTGCGTTCGGGACTCGACTAGCATGGAAATTTTCCGGCTCCTCGTAACATATGTAAAACCATGTCCGTCGACCACTAAGAAAGACCCGAAAACTTCAAAAGACCCTTCAGGGAATTCTCGTGTGGTGTTTTAATTAGAAAAGGACAAACGGTCTCCCATCGATATGAGATTTAAACTGAGAGAGAGATGTTCGTACGAGACCCTTCGGTTAATCTTACTCGCTTGTTCACTTTACTCTTGTATGGATGTCTGTGTTCCAATGGCAGCCTACCACCTCCTGTAGTCTCAGTGAATGGACTCCGTAGCGTAGGGACTCATCATTGCTCTTCGTAGGAGGGGCGGGGGGTGTGGACCTGTGAGATTGAATGAGGATGAGGAGTCAAGACCTCGTTCCTGAATGTTTTTCTGTGAGTACACGGTATCGACAATATGACATAGTTAGTCATCCTTTCCCCTGACGGACAGACGGGTACTTTACAGTGAACGGTCCCTTCCATTGGATGGAGGTCAGTCATCCAGTATGACGTCTTTCTTGACTTTGAGACCCGTATTCCTCGGTTCCACAGACAGGAGGTGAAAATAACTTTAGTGTCAAAGATGATGATACCCCCCAGTCAGCGAGTCAGCAGAGACCGACAAACACTGGGGTACCTGACATCGGGTGGTTCGAGGAGGCAGGTACCCTGAGAGGTCCGTTCTAATGACCTCACACAACGGTAAAGGAAGAGGTCCCCTAGAAGGGTTGGGTCCCTAGCTTGGGTCCAGAGGATGTAACGTCCGTCTGCGAAATTGGAGACTCGGTGGTCCCTTCGGGAGAAACTCTGAATTAATAGCAGGGGTCTGTGGTTGGTTAAAGGAACGTCTAAGTGAGAACGAAACACGTTTATCGTTCGTTCGAACCTCGATGAACCTCATGTGTCAGAGTCTAACCGTGTCTGTGTTACCAAACCTTTTTTGTGTCTATAGGTAAGACGATTATGGACTTGAAGACCTTTCCAAGACCTAAGATGTGGTAGTTTCTTGACCTAGGAGGTTCCTCTAAAGATAAGGACCGTCCGCCATAAATGTGTGACTTACTTTTGGGAAAGAGGGTCGTAAGGGACAGGTTTAATTTCGTTGGGTTCCCCGTGGAGTTTACGTCCAGTGACTTTTTTCTGTTTAAATCTTATAAAATGAGGACGGGAGATATAGTATGACCGACTCTAAACGACACTACTCGATGGAAAAATTTTTCTTAAAATAAAACCGACACGGTCCAGGATCAACGTCGAATTCCCTAGATCAAGAGACGGGTCCCTACCTTGGACCCAGTGGACTTTACTTTCACATCTCAGAATTGGTGACTTGGTGGTCTTTTCAGGGACTCGATAGAAAATTATGGTATAAAGTACTTTAGATTCTATGGTAGGAATATTTTGTGTAGTAAAATCCATGGTGATCCTATGTTTTTTTTACGTCGCTCTATTTGATAACGAAAGTAATGGTGAATCTTACCTTTTCTCGAGAAAGTCTGAATAAACCTGTATAAAATAGTATCTATTGAAAACGACGACGACGACGACGACGACGATTCAGCGAAGTCAGCACAGACTGAGACACGCTGGGGTATCTGTCGTCGGGTGGTCCCAGGGGGCAGGGACCCTAAGAGGTCCGTTCTTGTGACCTCACCCAACGGTAACGGAAGAGGTTACGTACTTTCACTTTTCCCTTTCACTTCAACGAGTCAGCACAGACTGAGAATCGTTGGGGTACCTGACGTCGGGTGGTCCGAGGAGACAGGTACCGTAAAAGGTCCGTTCTCATGACCTCATCCCACGGTAACGGAAGAGGTCTATCGAAAACACGTATACATTTTTTCTTTTAATTCGTTTTATTGGACCAATTCCGTTACTGTTGATACAACGTTGACGACGTGTCGGGTACTGTTATTTTACTGTAATTGACATTCTGTGCTCGGTTAAGTCCCTACAAATTTTTTTACTTATTCTTTTACACGTAGAATCTTAATTGTTTTACCCATTCAAATCATTTACAAATGATTGAAGGGTGTGAGCGACGAATTTTACCGGGTCCATAATTCTATAGAATTTGATATGTCAACCTTTTAATAAAATAATAGTGATAGTATGACTCAGAAATTTACTAGGAAAAAAGATATAAATCGAATTTCTTCGACTGTGACATTTCAATGACGAAAAGTGAACAGAGTAAAACAGAAAAATAATTTTTGAAAACCGAATATTTTCATCAATCGTGAAGTGTATAATGAAAGAGTAGTCAAGGTGTTCGTTCATGAAGTCTCCTTGTTTACCGTAGACTCATTTATATTAAACCGAAAGTGGGACTCGGGTTTGTACCCGGAAGGAATCTCGTCTTGCAGTCCTCTGTAAGTCATTAATTGGATGGACCACTATTTCGGGAGGGGCGGGGGGCGGGGGACGGGGGAAAGATGTTACGACGGACGGACGACCGAATAGTCCAGTTATGAAGGACATCCTTGTTACAAGGAAAGATTGAGAAGATAAAGACTGTTACCAAAGAACTATGAAACCTGGTGGGTTCTACGTCCAATCTTTAGAACCTTAGTTAAGACTATTACATAAAGAAAGTCTCGGAAATTTAGGTCAGTCACTTCTTTAGGACGAGTAAAAAGATTTTATACAGAGGACAGGTAGGATAAAAGAGGTAGGGTGACGGTGATAGAGTCGTGTCGGGAGTGGTAGAATAAAACTGATATTAGGAGAGTAGGGGAAGTTACATGTCCTGTAGGAAAGACGAGGTGAATTGAGACTACTGGTGACAGACTGATTGGAGAGTAGAATCCGGGAATATACTTCTGTACGTTACTGATAAATAAAGTGGTCTAGTTTAGGTAGGAAAAAAAAAAAAATGAACCATAAGTTGTGGAAGGTTTTGGACCGTAGTAGGGTGAGTCGACTGAAAGAATACAATGAGTCACAAGGTAGTGGAGACGAGACTAGTTCGGTCACAGGAACCCCAGGGTATATGTAGTAATGGGCCTTCACTGAACAAGGAAAGAAGACCGTTTAAGAAAAAAGAGATAGACTGATTTAGAACGAATAAGAAGTACTGGGTGAAGTTCGTAGTTTAGTGTGCACGGTGGAAGAGATTAACGAGGTCGTACGTGACTGGAAGAAACGGAGATTTTGAGGTGCACCGCAGAGTAAATCATGAATTAACAATTGTCACAAACAATTAATACCAGTCAGAAGTCAACCTACTATTCGAGCGACTTAGTATCCACTAAGGGGGTATTACGAATTGTGACTTATTATGTCACCATGAGTCCGGTTTGAATGACTGGTAAAATAATTTGGTACTCTTTTGTATCAACACTGTAGTAAAAGTATCCTTCAGAAAGGTGTACCGTGCATGGTCACTTGAGTGGCTTTAATAATCCGGTTCATGTCCGACACGATTAGGGTTTAATATTCGAGATTTCATAAACTATCTACCATTAATAGTCGGTACCTCAAAGAGATTATCCTATTTTAAAATGAACTCATTATTAAAAATTTTTGTTTATTATGATGTTGTGTGATTGACACATCGACAAAGATTCTCTTTATTATGATGTTTATTAAAAATTTTTGTTGTGATGTTGATGATTTTTATGATGTTTACTAAAAATTTTTGTATTATGATGTTTATTATGATATTGTGTGATTGACCCATCGACAAAGATTCTCTTTGTGATGAAGGACACATCGACAAAAATTCTCTTCTGAACTTTTCCCCCGTCATTATTATTAATATCGTTTTTAATCTTGAAAGTCAGAAAATTACAGGAAAGAAGATAAATGGAGAAATTACTCCTTAAGATATATGGCATAATCTTTTAGTATTTTCCAATTCATTCATGAAGGTACTGTTAAAAGAAGAGACTGTCAAAGAAGTCTACTCGGAAATAATACGTCCTCTATTTTCTCCGATACGTTTTAATGATTCATCTAACAATCAGATATATAGATAAATATATGTTGTTTTAAGTAACGACGATTAAGACAAGGTTCGGAATGTTGTTAGTTGAGTTGGTGTAGATATTTTACGATCCGTTCAACAAAAATCGGGGTAAGAACTTTTTAATTTGTGTCACGTGTCCCGATTTTTCTTTGAATTACTTTATCTTTACTCCAAACGAAAATTCGGAATGAGTGTTCAAAATTTGTAAGTTGGTCTACTTATAGGTACTGTCGTACGACGTCATTATCGAAAATAAACAGATTTTCTGATGTCTTGTAAGTGTTAGTAGTAAACTGACAGTGTTCCTCTATCTTGTCCACAATAATAGGTGTAATATGTCTACTCTGTTAATGACAAGTCTCTCCAGTTCATTAGACAGTCTGTAGTATGTCGATAATTATTTTCCAATGGACAAAGTCACCATGAGTCCGGTTTATTATGTCACATACAGATGTAAAAATGGTAGTCCTATATACAAGATTTATAAAAAATTTAAATTTTATAAATTGACGTCCCTCCTCTCCGTCACGATACTTTTCACCAGTTTCTTCTTCGAATATTTCACACCTGTGTCAAAAGAGACCAACATATATAGAGTCTCAGGTTGAAAGATTTCCGTCGTGGTAATTCTACTATAAAACTGGAAGTTCTGGGAAGTCAAAATTCCGAACTAATCAAGTCGTCTACCTTAAAGTCTGTTAAGTCAGGAGGAGATTTTCTTTCGAAACGTTTTTAAATGCGTACGACCTCGGTTCAAAAGTACGGTCTCGATTCTTCCCCTTGGTTTGTTATTATACCTATTAAGCCCTTATGTCCCTCTCTTGATGTTTCGAGACAAACAAGGGGTTAGGGAAACTCAAGACAGATACTCGTACATCAGTTTCTTTTGTGTCAAATTTCTATATGAACGAGTACAATCAAGATATTCGTTGTTCTTATTACCATTACAACCGTTTTGAAAGTTAATTATAAATTAAAGATTGTATGTACTACGTTTAGTTAATTCTCGGTGGAATTGTTTTAGAAAGTTCAGTTATAGTTATTAGAAATTAAACATAGGTCAAAGTAAGGTACGTATATAATCCGAATGACAACAACAAGTAAGTAGTCTGTACTAGACAAAAGTTCGAGATGTCAGATCCTCCCTTCATCTTGTATATACATTTCATTGATTCTATATTCCCATCTTTACTGGGTCCTTTAATGTCCATGTTAAGATATTTCTCTTTCTCCAATGAAGATCGATGTCTTACTTCTTATGAAACACTTGTTCTATAGCTTCCTATCTTTCCTAAATTTACATAGGTCTTTCCTAGGGTGACCTATCTGTCGTCGACCCAATCTCCGTACCTCATGTAAAGAATGGACGGAGGACTCTTTAGACATACGTCCTGTTCTTTGTTGTCAATCTTGACCTGCACCTTGTTATCAGACCAATTTTTAGCCCTTTCCTCATGTAGTTCCGACATATAACAGTGGGACGAATAAATTGAATATACGTCTCATGTAGTATGTTTTACGACCCGACCTACTGAGTGTTCGACCTTAGTTCTAACGTCCCTCTTTATAGTTGTTGGAGTCTATACGTCTACGATGGTAGGAATACCGTCTTTCACTTCTCCTTACTTTCTCCAAGAACTACTTCCACGTTCTCCTCACTTTTTCGACCGAATTTTAAGTCGTAAGTTTTTTGATTCTAGTACCGTAGACCAAGGTAGTGAAGTACCGTGTTTCTACCCTTGTGTTACCTTTGTCAAAAGAACTCGAGGTTTTAGCGACGTCCACCACTGACGTCGGTGCTTTAATTTTCTGTGAACGAGGAACCTTCTTTTCGACACTGTTTGAATCTGTTACATAATTTTTCGTCTCTGTAGTGAAACGGTTGTTTCCAGACATACCAGTTTCGATACCAAAAAGGTCATCAGTACATACCCACTCTCTTGACCTGGTATTTCTTCAGACACACGGTTTCTTAATTACGAAAGTTTGACACCACGACCTCTTTTGAGAACTCTCATGGAAACTGACGTTCCTCTAGTTTTGTCAGTTAGGATTTCCGTTAGTTGGGACTTATAAGTAACTTTCCTAACCACGACTTCGACTTCGAGGTTATGAAACCGGTGGACTACGCTTCTCGACTGAGTAAACTTTTCTGGGACTACGACCCTTTTTAACTCCCGGTCCCTTCCCCCGTTGTCTCCTACTCTACCAACCAACCGTAGTGACTGAATTACCTAGAGTCCCTTTATCACTTCCTGTCCCTTCGGACCACACGACGTCAAGTACCCCGACGTTTCTCAACCTGTGCTGAATCGTTGACTTGTTGTTGTTGTAAAGACCCCTTTTCTCAAGATCTTATCACTCCTTATTCTCGCTTACTGACTGTCCAAAACTTTCTGAGAAAATCCCACTACGATTTCACAAACCTCGGACGGTTTGTTCGTACCTTCTTAGTTGGTCTCAAAGACTCACCCTCCTTACGAAACTCTTCAAGTCAAATAGTGGTTCACATCCTCTTGGACTTTCTTTACTATGTGACCTTCTCTGTTCAATTAATTAACTAAAATAAGAATTTCCGATAACTCGAAACTTTCATTTATAATTCCTCATGCATACCTCATCCCCAATTCTCGGACCTGTATAGAAAATTGAATAAGATACATACATAAAAATCCGGATTCAACGGTTTTCGTTTCCCCAATCTCTCTTCATACGTCTCGATCCACCATCGGTGTTCGGTACAGACAGAACCGGTTTTCTTGTCTTGTCTCCCTCTACCTCTCTTCCGTTCTTATATTTGAGAGTAAGGTTAATACTAATGTGACTTGAACCCAAGATGACGAGTCGTGAAAATTAAGTTTCTAGAGACTTACGAAACGTTTATAATTCATTAATTCTGAGTATCATGGGATCTCCACGTCCATTGATATTGATAGGGGTAAAGTAGATTCTCCTTTCTCTGGGTCTCAAAAATTAGTTGAGTAGGTGAGTGACACCCAGGGGACTATCTTGTTCCAGTCTTAGAGTCTAAGGTTTCCTTTTGGTCCGAAATTGGATGTCCCTGATCTAAGAAGGTAGGGAGACGTAATAAAAACATAGTAAACGGGTAATCCATGTACAATGAATCGGTTCTTCTGAATTTTTGTCTTTACGGAGTGTAAGGAATTGATTTTATTACCCAGCGACCTTAGGTATTTATTTTACCTCTCCCTTTTCGAATCTATAAGTGGATGAATGAACTTACTGGTTAGTTAACTTTGGTTAGTTATAAAGTCATTTACCATAGACTATTACATGTACAAGGTTTCGACACTTCTTTCAAGGAAATTTTTACATCAAAAAAAAAAATTGGTTTTGTATCAAATACAGGTTCTCGTAGACTAATATGAAGGATATTTTGTGTCAGGAAGTGTGATGAGAGACTAGGGACTCCTACGGGTACACTACTCACTGTGGACCCCTGTAATGAATCGGAGTGGTCCTCACGGTGTCTTTGACGACCAAGAATCAAGTTTGGGTCTCACTGTGTATGGACGTTCATGGTACCTTTCTTTCACATAAAGGGACTTCGTATTTAAATTATGTGTCTACATGTATGAGGAAACTATCTTTCGGCATATTGAGACCAGGAGATAAGTGAGAAAGATAAGGGGTGGGATAAAGACTTTTTTACTAAAAAAAGGGTGACCAACCTCTGGATGGAATAGGTCCTCAGTTTGATCTAGTATGAGAGGTAGTCCGTTTCCTAATCCGTAAAAGACTTAATTACGTCAAACATGTCATGGAACGTGTTTGATGCAGGAGTGTGTACGATTTACTGCGACAAGGGAAACACGACCGTTGTAAACGCACCAAAAATCCCTCCGTGTTAATTTCATCCCTCCACGTCAATTTCATTCCCCGCAGGGACCACCGAGTCGTCCATTTCTTAGGCGGACGTTACGTCTTCTACCTCCTCTGAGTCTAAGATAGGGACCCGGTCCTTCTAGGGGACCTCCTCCCGTACCGTTGAGTGAGGTCATAAGAACGGACCTCTTAGGGTACTTGTCTCCTCGGACCACCCGACGTCAGGTGTCCCAGCGTTTCTCGACCTGTCCTGACTTCGATGACTCGTGTTAATTTCAGTCTCGTCATTCTGAATTTCACTCACTGTTACTACCTGACTTAAAACCTTATTCTCTGTCTTTAACGGACCGTCTACTTGGTTCAGACCCGTCTCTTGTGGGGTGGACCGTCAGATTGGGACCCGTGTCGACAGTGGCACACTTCCAGAGGTTCACGAAGGTAACAATGACGGGACCCTTTGGACGACAAGACGATCTTGGTTCCCTCGTAGGGACTTTCGGTCTCGACGTGTCTCGACCGTCAGAATGGGTACGAGACGTGGGATTATGACGGGGTCTCCCGTGTAGAGATCGGAGATTATTTCTTCAGAGTTCGTATACGTTCAGTACACGCATAGTTCATTCGTCTGACAAATTTTCTACGAAAAATTTTTTTTGTGATGGTTAAGAATCTAACATTCTTGGTTTACCGTCAATTGTAAGTTAATTTTTTGATTGAAGAAATTAATAATTATCCTAAAACAAAAGGAATCTTAGAGACCACCTTAAATAGTATTACTAGATTTTATTTCAAGTATAAATTATTACAAGATAATTTACTAGGTTTCGTTCCTTAATAAATAGTTTAAGGTGTGTCCCATCTGTCATTATAATTAATACTTCTGTGACAGATGGACCACGACACTTCAAAATCATTAGGTGACACATTCCTTCCCGGACTTTTTTAATAGTTCACAACTAGAGATGTTTAGGACACTTTAGTATCCCTTTTAATAGGATGTTTCCCTTTACTGGTACCTTTATCATTTATTCCTCTATGTTTGGAGTAATATTGTATCCGTAAATTCAATGTAAATTAGTGTGTCCGAAACTTAAATGTCTTTTTTTAATTAATATTTTAAATAAAGTACGTTGGATTTCAGAGTTTGAAGTCTATTGAAAAAATCACGATATAAATATTCGATTCACATAATTACGTTAAGGTTAGACAATGTTGTCTTCCTTTTTGGACACCTCGGACTTTATTCAAAATCCTTTATAGCCATACCCTAGTCAAAGGTGCCCGACTTTAATTTACTTCAGAAAGAAGGATTTCACCTTAGGTGTCCGGATATGGTAATCGTTTTGGACCCTCGATTATTCTTTTCGTCTAAGAGCCGAAGGGGACGAGGTAGAGTAGGTGTGTAGGTGAGTCAGTCTTAGACGTAAAGTTGTTCCCAGTATTTGAAGTTCCACTAAGTGTATGAATAATTTTCAACTCTTCGTGACCTGATTCACTATTCTGTGTCTTTACTATCCCAATTGTAGTTGAATTCATAGAAGGAACCAAGTTGAACAAAATAAACCTGTAAATAATCCACCCTTTCATCAAAACGAAGATATTACAATTCATTTTAGACCCAAGGGAAATACAGTTGACCGAAAAGGTGATAACACAAATATGGTATTTCACGTCCTATGGATATTTACACTGTCCGACTTACTTTTAAATATCTCATGATGACTGGATTTAGGCCTGAAGGTGAGTCAGTGATTAAAAATAGAGTCACGATGTTCCGTTTCCGTTCGTATTAACCGAAGGGATTAGTGACGTTGGAATTGTGGTGACTGAGTTCGTCTTACTGTGACCTTTACTATACTGATCAATGTCGTCGATCATCTAAAGGTCCGTTTATGAGAGTCGGTCTACAGAGACTAGGAAAACTCACGAAGACAGAACTTTATTACCTTGTCTCCGTCTTTCTTGTTTGAGTGGGTGAGTTACCTCTAAAGAATAAAGATCCGAACAGGATTTTGTTTGTCTAGGTCGAGAGAGGATGGTTCATGATACTTTAATTTTGTTTTTGAGTGTTTTCTTTTGATGTTGTACCTTAAGGGACCGTTAGGTCACCAATCCTAAGGAGTGAAAGTGACGACTCCGAGTTGGAGTCCCAAGTTAGGGACCAGCTCCTTAAATTCTAGGACGTTCGGTTTACCATTCCGATTTTGTTTGTTTGTTTGTTTGTTTTTGTTGTCGTCGTCGTCGTTTATCAGTTTGAGCTTTCATATTTCGTAGTTTTAGGGGAGGTGTTGAGTTCAACCAGAAATAAAGTTATTCCATGGGTCGTCGTTGAGTTAAAGAGTTAACTCAAGGTTGTAGATCCTAGTAAACAAAGTTCTACCTTCGTGGTTTTTACGAATTTTTTTTTTTTTTCTAAAGATTTCTTTTCATTTTTTAAACTCAACTTACTGTAATAGTCCTTCAACTACCCCATCAAAGTATTTGTCTTGACCTCTGACCAGGTGACAAGTCCGAAAATGTTTCCTGGCTTTTCTACCGATTAAAGGTTTCGGGTCCTTCAGTGGTTCAAGTGGCCATGTTTACACTTACTGAGTGTACCTCTTGGGACTATAGCACCGATAATTTAGTGAGCACTTACCCACCCCGACTCTACGGTGTCTTGGGACAAAAGGGTCGGTCTATGTGGAACTCGGGGTGTCTCAACTGTCTCTGCAGTCGCGACAATCCCTGACGGAGGGGTTTGTTCCGCGCGGATGACTGTCCCCGACAACACTTTCGTGTCGTCTTGGACCTAGAAGAAGATCCAAAGACCTAGGTCCTTCCTCGTACGAGATAGATTTTTTTTTTACGTCCCCATTGTGTTGACGTAAGAGACAGGGATTCCCCTCTTGTACGTCATTGAGTTTGGTCTGCCATTTCTTTTCGGGGGAAATTCTTCAAACGGTGTTACACCTCTGACCCTTGTACGGTCTTGTTAATGTTAACCCTTTTTTTTTTTCCGTCTCTTCTTTCAATTCTGGGTAGACAGGATAAAGTCAGAAAAAGAAGTCTTCGCCGTTACAGTGTAGCTGCCCGACGAGAGTCCCACGACGACCTGAATCGTGAGAACTCAAGGACGGTCCTCTACGACACCCCTCAAACTGTCGACACTCGGCTGTGGGTGAGCTGCGGCAGCGGTGTGTTTGTGCGAGAATTACCTGGGGTCTCGACGCCATTTCCGTACGGGAAGAGTCACAAAGGTGTCTACCACGAGGACTTTTAAAGGTATCGGTTACATACGGACACCAATTAATCAATAGACTCGTTAAAGGTATATCTTTCTTATAGACGTGTATTAATCTGGGTAGAATCCAGGTTTGACCTTCCGAAGTTACAGTAATTCAGTCTTCCCCACCTTTCTCTTACCCTACGTACTTCTCTGGAGAGAGATCTAGTCTGGGGTAGAAGCCTTTATGTGTTTTAAAATTAAAAATTGTTTCGTTCTCTCCACTTTTGTCCATCCCCTTCTTACACCTACCTATTCAACGGAGATCTTAGTTTTCTTATTGTAAGGAAATCTTCGGTGATGGTTCTTTAGGATCCCCTTTCTATTTCACTCGTTCTCTTCGTTTCGAGTGGAAATACTCTGGTAAAAGTCCTTAGTCAAACAATTTAAGGTGACGTCGTGGTCATGTGTCGGTGTCGGGAGGAAGACCCTACGTGTCAGTATGGTATCTCTTCGCACACCCATCTCCGGTTTGTACACACCTGTGCGGTGGGACAGACGTCGTTGTGTCACAAGACTCGTAAGTGCCCCTAATTGGAAAAGGTGTGTACCTCTTTCGACCACCGAGGTGTGTGTCTCAACAGGAAGCCCAATAAATACGTAGGTTGAGATATTAAAGAAAATTAACGAATGATATTTCGTGTCCTTTCAGGAGTAATAAACATCGAATTACGTCCTCGTTCTTATTAACGTCAGGGGGCGGGTGACGGGAGTGGGGTCGGGGATTGAGAAGACACACAGTGGCAAGTAAACTTCTCGGGTCCCTTCGACCAAAGACCCGGGATTTGTATTACTTGGTCCACCTGGGATAAGATCTTTGACCGACACGAGGTCTCGATGATATTCTATGTTCCTTTTATGATTGTAGAGTCTACTGTCTTCTAGGTATACCGACCAGTCCTTTATAGGTGTAGTGTCTGACATGGATATCCTTTGTAAGTTAAGACACCAAAGTACTCATACTCCTGAAACTCTTGTAGACGAACGGAGGTTAGGAAAAGTGAGTTGTAACTGCGGATGTAGTAAGACTTCCTCTAGTCGGGACCCTAAAGAAACCTTCCTTACAACGATTTCGACTTCGAGATCATGAAACCGGTGGAGTATGTTTCTCAACTGAGTGACCTTTTCTGAGACTACGACCCTTCCTGACCCCCGTCCTCCTCTTCCCCTGCTGGGTCCTACTCTACCGACCTACCGTAGTGACTCAACTACCTGTAACTCAGACTCACTTGAGGCCCTCAACCACTACCTGTCCCTCCGGACCGTACGACACTAAGTACCCCAACGTTTCTCAACCTGTGCTGACTCGCTGACTTGACTTGACTTCTGTACGTCTGAGAATTGTGATTATATAAATTAGATTCGTTCCATTCCTTCCGGTACAAAGCTGTGTCATGGTATTTCTGTATGTCATAACCATCACCACATATATCACCCCTAAACGCCTTCTACGAGACCCTGTAATGTAATTTATTCATTACAGTTTGAAGAGAAGCTTAATCTTTCACTAAATTTTATTATCGATTGTAAATAACCAAGACCTCCATTTATTAGATTAATACTTATCATTCAAATGTCGACTCTTATGACTCTGAGTCTCTCTAAATATTTAGTATAACGGATCGTGGTATACGGGCCGTACACCACCTTTACCTTACACTTGGGCCGACCGAACGTACGAAAATAGGTATGCCCCAGTCTACACCTACACCACAGAATATAAAACTCCCTCCAGGTAACGTGGTCAAAGAATAAATAAATTCATTTCGGGGTACACTAGTAAGGATTATTCATCAAACAAATGTATGATTAAGGTGTCTCCAACTTATATTAGGATTCCAAAGGAGAAGTGATGGGAGAAGGGTTATAACTTAATAGGGAGTTCCATGGTTGGTATGTGCGTATGAATTGTCCCGTCTCACAGTTTTGAGACGTCCTTAAATAACCTTTACCGGTCTGTAAAAGGGGACCTCCAGAGAAACCCGTGACCTTTTCTTGGTGTACGAAAAGTCTGATCCTCGGTGTTGATGGTTCCTGTGCGGACAGTCGAGGTGTATACGTTCTTACTGAAGTTAGTTCTTCGTGGGCTCACGGAAATTTTTTATGAACACTGTATTTTTAGAAAGAAAAATCATAGAGTTGGACTAGGGAAGGTTCATATCTCTGGACCGTTTGATCCGATGGGGCGAAGACTAGGCACGTCAAACAGGACAATGAGTTCTTATCCCGACACCCGTCTGAAGGGACCACCAGGTCACCAACTCTGACAGAAAGTTACGTCCCCCTGTGTCCAAACTAGGGACCAGGCCCTTGATTCTACGGTATACGGCGCCCCTTGGTTCGGGTGCGAGGTGTTGATCTCTCGGACTCGTGGTGTCGTTTCTAGGTCACTTCAGTTTTTAATTTTTTTTTTTTCTCATCTCGACTCCCAGACTCTGCCCTCACTTGCATTCCGATCTCTCACAGTTTCAATAAGAGTTCCTCGTCAAGTCTGTTCAATCCCGGGGTTTCTGTCCTCTGGTCTACCAGGTCACATCTGTCTTGCCGCCTGAGAGTCTGAGACGATTATCCTTGGTAGTACGGTTTTTCGGTTTCCTTCTTCCCATTACCTTACGTCCGGAGTACGTAGAAGAGACGGTGGGTTGACCATGGGACTCCGGGAGGTACACCCGATCCGTTTTACCTGGGGAACCGAGATGTCTCGACTACGTCTTGTATGTGGACCCTACTACAGGACTTACACACACCACCCAGTCTACTACTACCGTATTTTGTTGTGGAACGAAGACCGTTGTCAGTCGGGAGTCTTCTGTCGTTCGAAGATCTCTTCGTCGACATTCCTCGAACTCTTGTTTTGACCTTTACGGACAACACTTCGGAACTGTCCATAATTGTTTTCTTTTACACATAGGTGTAAACAGTCACCACACAGTCGATCGAAGACCGTCAGGTGGGAATTCGGGTCCTTAGTAAGGCACAAAGAACACATCCGGTCTATGTCAGTAGTTAGTTGAGGGGTTCATGTTGACCAGGAGTGTCCCCTTCTCCTCACCGAAAGACGAAATTTCACCGGGGTAGTTTTTAATACTCTTTCTTCTTCAAAGTAAACCTGACTTATTGGTAGGACGGTCAGAGTGAACCGTGTGAAGAGATACGTCACCTTACTTTTCCTCAAAAAAGGGGATTTAAGTCCTTGAGTGTCTCTTTTCATTACCTCTTAGTCAGAATCGTCACTTTCACCGTCTCTCAGGACGCTTCTACTGTACCTTATATACATACGAGAAGTTGTTAACCTCTATAACAGATCTCGTATTTAGACGTAAATGTCCTACCGGACAACCGCAGTACGTCCTTTGAGGGATGTCGACCTCTTCAGATCGTTATGACATTGTAAGATAGGATATCAAATTTAAATAGAATATTTTCTAAATCATGATCGTCACAATCAACGAGTCAACATAGGCTGAGAAACGTTGGCGTACTTGACATCAGGTTCCGAGAGGACAGGTACCCTAAGAAGTCCGTTACTATGACCTCACCTAACGGTAAGAACCCCCTTCATGTTTTAATAAAAAGTTTTCTCGCAGGGGCACCCTTACCTTCAAAGTTCGAATCCCTCTGAAGGTGACACTAAACCCTTGAGCGAGAACTTGAGTCAGGGATCTTTATTCCAATCGTCCACCCTTTGTTCACAACTTTCGGACCATGCGTCACGTGACGTCACCCTGTTAACGGAAAAGACGGGGTCATTTGTGACGACCCGAGAAAGCTGGGTCATAACGATAATCCACTTATTACTTACGTCCGCATTTGAAGGTGACGTCCTTTAAGACGTTCACCGTTGCGCCCAGGTAGGGTACACACAGTGATCTCGACCGTGTGTGGGTACCGGTGCGACTCTGTAATGAAGGCAACCTTGACTACGGCCGTGGTCAAGAACCTTGACCCGTCGTAGGGGCGACGTTTGGTCTCCGGTCCCTTCTCTGACTCCGGAGTGAATGTTCCAGTGGAGGACAAAGAGTAGAAAGTCTGATTATACGTGAGACAACTATTCCAACCATGACTTTGTTCGTGAGAGTAAATGCCTACCACCGATATGTTTGTCAAGTTCTGGAAAGACGTCATGTCATTCCGTTATAAATAGTTTGAAAGTTTACTTAAAGGGACTCTTATGTACATGTCATTGTCCATCCATGTATACATGTTTTACTGCTTATGTGTTCCAATAATTAACGTTATTTCGTGTCTTATCGTTGATTTTTCTTCGGGGTAAAGATCGATTTCCTTTTGTCTATTTGATATCATGTATAAGTATTATTTAAGTGTGTTAACTTTCCTTGTTCAATCGAAGGTATATGACTTTACCTTTCGAGAGACTTTATATAACCATTCACTGTTTTCGTTCTATGTCTAGTCGGGCACATATGTATATGTATGATAGAAAACGAAATTTTAGCCCATTATATTTATTATAGGTATAAATGGACATAAAGGTATATTTATGAAGGGGTGTCCTTCATACACAGTCCACCCCAATGTTCGCTCGTATCGTGTCCACCCTGTTCTGAAGAGTTACGTCTGTAAAATTATGATAAAACTAAAAACTTAGTACAGTTATTTAATAGTTTTTGAATTTTTTTTATTGGTTAATTTTACAAATTGGATCTCGGAAGTAAAAACCGTGGTTTCTTAGGAAGTGTGACGAGACTACGTTATCTGTGAGGTCTCTAAGTCTCGTCAAGACCGTGGACCACCATTGATTTTATTTTTGAGACCCAACCCCCTTCCGCCCGGAGGGACCACCAGGTCACCGATTCTGAAGTGGAAGGTCACGTCCTCCAAGTTGTAGACCAATCCCTCAATTCTAGGGTACACGGAGCACCGGGTTTTGGTTTTGTATTTTTATATTCGTTATTAGCATTGTTTAAGTTCTTTCTAGAATTTTTGAGACCCACCGTCACCGGTGGGTAGAGTTAAAACCTCTGTAAAAGGACCTTTTTTGGTCAGATTTCATCCTACCAACCTACATCTTTTGTCAGAGACCCCGATCCCCCGACTTCTAGACTCAAGACCAGGATAAAAAGGGTGAACGATAATTCAACTGGGATACTTTACCGACTATTGATGTGTAAAAAAAAAATTGGTTGTTTAACCCGTTTAAACACCCACTTGGAAGGGTTCACTCGGGTAAGTTCCTGAGACGACGGAGTCGAGACACTGTCCGTCTCCCAGTCTCAAGAGTGGGATGGACGGTGTCGTAGTGCGGTTCCCAGTGGTTGTTTCCCGTCAGGATATTTCTTGGAAACGTTCATTTCGTATTGTGGTTCGACTCACCATTACCGGTTTGGGTCCTCCTCTTGCTCTGGGTAGGGGGTTTCAGAGACTCTGTGAGTCTACCACCGCTTCTTTCTGAAGATTTGCTACCTTGGATTTAATTTGTCTTGTATTCTCATCTTACGGTTTCTTTCTGAAACTTCTCCTTTTGTGCACCAATTTACTGAGGTATACACCAGTAGACGTTGCCTTATATGACGTTTTAGGTCTTCGGAATTGTCCCTTTAGTCCCTTTGTATATACCCCGTTTGTAAGTCTGGACTTATGTCTACGTACTAGTTACAGTTTGTTTACTAGGTTTTCCTACCGGGAATAGAAACGTTAGTCACATCGGCAGCTTCGGCACACGGACAGTGTACGTCCATCCGGAGGTTGAAAGGAGGTTTTAGTCTACGTTTGAAGTCTATGAAAATGTTTACGAGGGACCTCCTGGAATGTGTGGTTTAAATCTTTGTCTTACTCTTTTTTTTTTTTTTTTTTTGTTAAGAAATTTTTCCGTTCTTTCCTTTTTTGGGTGAGTAGAGGTATACATGTAGACATGTAGTAGACCTTTCGTCTAGAGGATACTTTACCTACCGGTTTCGACGTGGTGTTACAATTTGAGTAGTACTTTTGGGGTTCCAACGAAAGGAGTGGAAGGACTTCACTTTGTAAGGTTCTTCATCCTTTATTGGTGTCCTCCTTCAAGTGACCACCATGGGATTGAACCATGACGATAGATCTACGGACCTTTGGTCTTCGGAGAAACCTTGAGTCTTCTTTCACTTCTTGAGGAAAGACGAAACTAATTCCTTCCAGAAACTCGTTCCAAGGACTAAGGTCAACCGAGATCCATCAGCTTTGTCATGGTACGTAAGACTCTGGTGGTGAATTACTGAAACTACTTGGGACGACTCTGCAAGAGTCCGAGGAACCCCAGTTTACGGTACAGGAGAGTGAAAGTCGAAGTAAAAGTGTTAGTTGGTACGAAGGAATGTCTTTAAAGAGATCCTCCGAATGATAGGACATAATAAAGTTCAGTCTCAGAGGAGAACGTGTTTTCCAAATTTGGTGGAGACTAATTCTTAGTCTTACACAAGATAAAATCAAGTCCTAAGTAAATAAGTAAGTCGTGTCCAATAATTCTTGAATGGTTCAAATTTACGTGAAACAAAATCCTTTTATTAAAAGTTCATTCAAAGAACATTTCGTCCTTATTAATTGAACCATTGAGAATTATCTAAGAAGTTCACTAACTTAGGACTCAAATTTAAGAGTGACTAAAAGTTTATATTGTTTTTTTAATCAATACCTCCAACCCACGTGCGGGTCGATTGAGTTATCGAAAGTTCCCTCCACAAAGTTACAATGAGGTTTTACCAGTTATAATATACCAATTTATGACTCAATCTCTAAGTGATCTAGTTTTTGTTAAGAAATTTTTTGTACAAGTGTCTTTGTGTCCCTGTTACGCAATTGTGAAGGTTCCATATACAGTCCCAGTTCCTATGTTCGAGTATAAAGTAGTCGTCTCGAGACCAGTAAAATAACTTCAACTTCCAGTATTGTCCGATATAAAGACAGTAAAGGGGTACTCTTCCTTTGATTCAACATGAGGTACAAATAAGGTACTCCCTTTTTTGGATGTTTATAAAAGTTTCGATGTAAAACCGGAGAAGAGGGAAGTATCGATGTCTCCAGTAGTAGGAGAAAGATACCGACCCAATAGAAGATAAACCTATACAGTTGAACAGTTTAAATATCGAATCCCACTGATATTGAATCCTACTGATACCGAATCGTAAGAGGACTTTAGCTGTAAAATTGAAAACAAGTAAATTATCTGTAAGAGACTCGTGTCTATGACCCTTATGGTTTTCCTTACTCTGTCTTAGGAACGGAAACTCCTGAAGTGATAATTTCCCATCCCACCCTCCCACTCCCCACTCCAATCTGTATAATGTTTGTTAATACCAAGTTACATCTTGTACGACATTAACTGTACGTGTACCCCTAAGGAATCTCTCATTTCCTTCCCTTCCACTCTCTCTTCTCCTTTAACAGTCATGTTCAAAAACAAATTTTATCTAGTACAAAATCTCTGATTTTCTAACATAATGGACGAACCGTAGATGGTGGGTACTTCCTGAGTGTTTTTCAGGTCTCAACTACTCGAAATATTTGACCCTTTGGTTTTCCGAGTAAATACTTATAAATGTATCTTGGTTAAAGGGTAAATCTCACGAAAAAATCGACTTATAG
Source organism: Capra ibex (assembly GCA_006410555.1). Classification (NCBI taxonomy): domain Eukaryota; kingdom Metazoa; phylum Chordata; class Mammalia; order Artiodactyla; family Bovidae; genus Capra; species Capra ibex. The sequence continues at coordinate 14,448,164 of SJYO01033645.1, read as the reverse complement.
TGTTACGACCTTAGAAATAGAAAAGGTCCCTTTTTCTGTACGATTTAATAAATCGTTTATCGACACCTTGGGGGATGAAACATACACGTGTAGTCAGTCGATACACGATACCTCTGATTTCTGTTATATCCTCTATTTCGAAAACGAATTTTATGTGTTTTCTTTTTTGGATTGAATTTTCTGTTGAAGGAACCCTGTATATCGAGTGAGTTGAAACTTTTTTAATGGTGAAGAAAAATTGAGAAGGGTGATCATTTACAAACCCAATTGGTGGGGAGGAGAGGAACCCTAAAAGACGACTCTTGTCTTAACTTTATTCTGCAGTTTACCCTTATTATGTCCCAGTCTCAGTACAATCCTTTCGACACAATCTTTTACGTCACCCCGGATAAAGGATGATGGAGTCTAGTTCAGGGGAGTACCTTTGTGTCCTCCCCCTCCTCCTAAAGGGAGTAATAAAATCTGTGTTCCTTAAATTCATTGAACGGGTTCTAGTATCTAGATAACTCGTTACCTTACTTTGAACTAGTAGTCGAGGTCTCTACGAGTACTTGAAAGATAAATTCTTTACAAAGAAATCCCTGAAGGGATCACCGGAACAAACTCTTTGGTGGAAGGTTTTCGACCCCTGTCCCCAAGTCAGGGACCACCCCCTTGATTCTAGGGTGTTCGGTACTTCGTTGATTCTGACACACGTTACTTTCTCGGGTGCACGATGTCCTTCTGGGTCGTATAGTGTTGATTCTGAGATACGTCAGTTTTTAGGTATTTATTTATTTATAAATTTTTTAATTTTTATTTTTGTGTTACATGGAATTCCATATGGTTTTTTTTTTTNTATAAATTTTTTAATTTTTATTTTTGTGTTACATGGAATTCCATATGGTTTTTTTTTTTTCTTTTTTTTTTTTTCTCTCTCTCTCTCTTTCTCTTTCTCTCTTTCTTTACAAGCAAATTTCAGTGTCTGATAGGATTCGTCCTATAAGATTTTACAAAAAGATCTGATTCGAAGTGTAGATGTCGAGGATCGTTTCTTGTATATGTCTCTTCCATGGGTCACAAATTATCAACGTGTTAATAACGAATATATTAATTGATAACATTCTATCTCTGACACTTACTAAGTCCTTAGGTTTATCCCATCCAAAGAGAACCCGTTTTCAGAAAGGTCTCCTTCAACTTAAGCTCGACTCAGATTTGTTACTCAGCCTAAATCGACCTACTTTCCTTCTCTTTCAGTTACTCATTTGTTTAATCGGAGGTTTCTACTGTTGTTGTCCCGAGAAAAGAACAATGGCGACCTCGTTTCACTTCGTCTAAATCTGTCCCTCGTACGATTATTTCAGAAGAAAATTAAAATGACCAGAAGCAACGAGACACATCCGAAAGAGATGAACGTCTCTCGCCCTCGATGACGAGCAGCACGACACTTCCGAAGAGTAACGTCACCGAAGAGAACGACGTCTCGTGTCCGAGATCCGCGAACCCGAAGTCATCAGTGTCGAGTACCCTAGACAGTGAGTACCATGTACCCTAGAAGGGTCTGATCCCTGATTCGGGTGCGGGGGGACGTAACGTTCCACCTAAGAATGATGACCTGGTGGCACTTTCGGGTGACTATTTGAAGAATTATCAGAGTTGTTATTCAGACACCGAGGTCTTAGTGACGTCTACCACTGACGTCGGTACTTTAATTTTCTGTAAACAAGGAATTTTCAATACTGTTTGTATTTTTCTACTAATTTTTCGTCTTTGTAGTGAAACGGTTGTTTCCAGGCATATCAGTCTCGATACCAAAAAGGTCATCAGCACGTACCAACACTCTCAACCTGGTGTTTCTTCCGACTCGCGACTTCTTGACTACGAAAGTTTGACACCACGACCTCTTCTGAGAACTCTCAGGGAACCTGTCTTTCTAATTTAGTAAGTTAGGATTTCCTGTACCCAGTTTACAGGGACTTATGAATAACCTTCCTGACTACGACTTCGACTTTGACGTTATGAAACCGGTGGACTACCTTGACTGAGTGACTTTTTCGGGGACGACGACCCTTCCTAACTCCCGTCCTCCTCTTCCCCCACTGTCTCCTGCTCTACCAACCTACCGTAGTACCTGAGTTACTTGTACTCAAACTCGTTGAGACCTTCTACCACTTCCTAACCCTTCGGACCGTACGACGTCAGGTACCCCAGCGTGTCTCAGTTGCTGAATCACTGATTTGTTGTTGTTGTTAGGGATGTCGTTGGGACAATCCTCCGACTCCGTGTCTCTAATCTGTATCAGACATGTTCCAGGGTCTGGAACATTCATTCACCATCGGTACCTTAGGATGAGGCAGGGACCCGGTCCGGATGAGATAACGACGGTGTACCTTCAGACACTAATCCTTTGTAGAATGTTCAGTCCTCTAATAGAAGTTGTCCGGAGGATGAAGTTTCGAAACCTCAAAGACTAATAAATATTCCGACGTTTAGGGAAGATTGGTACGAGTTTAGGTTCATAAACCTACCGCTTCAGTTACTACTCAGAAAATTTTACATAAGCCCAAGTTCGAGTCGTTGAGAAGTTGGAAGGACGTTCAGACTTGGTGGACACCTTCAAAGATTTGTGTTGTGTACGGGTTCGACGTCGGGTTTGGAGGTTTAGAGTCCCTGATCTTGGACTATAGACAAACAAAAACCGGTGTGACCCACCGTACACCCTAGAATCAAGGGGTTGGTATTTGACTTGAGTGTGGGGGATGTAACGTTCATGACTCAGTTGGTGACCTGGTGGTCTTTTCAGAGACACTTAAAAGAAAAAATTCAAAGTTTCCATTAAGACTACTAGTAGTGGAAAAATTTTTTATTTATTTATTAAAATAAATCAATCAAACCCGACACGAGCGAGAAGTAACGACGAGCACCTGAAAGAGATCAACGACATTCGTCCCCGATGATAAACAACACTACGTTCCCGTAGAGTAATATCACCGAAGAGACCAACCTCTCGTGTCCGAGATCCCGGATGTCCTAGTCGTCAACACCGTGTGTCCGAATCAAGGACCTGGTCCCTAACTTGGTCGCAGGGGATGTGAGGTTCCGCCTGAGGGTTGGTGAACTGGTGGTTCCTTTCCGGGACTACTAGTGGGAGAAATTCTTGGTGACGAGGTACGATACGAGAGGTTATCAAGTGAATATCCTAGGAGTCGAAATTCGTTTTAATAATGATTCTTCGAGTTTCTTGTTCTGTACGGGAAAAAGAGAGAAGTTCATAAAATAAAGGAATTTTGTTCCTTGAAATTTTTCAGGTATTTTATTTGTAAAAAAAAAAAATAGAAGGGTGGTAGTGAAAAACGGTTAGAGAAAAGATCTCTCGCCTCTGATCCAGTGCCACTACTGTGAGCAGAGGTAGACACGGTTCGTAAGTACAATTGTTCCCACCTTATACTACAGAACTTAAGACGTCCAGTACCAAATCTATCGGACACACTACCATCCTCCCGACCTAATCCTAGTGTCTCGACATTAGGAACGAGACCAAGATGTCGACACGGTGAATCTAGTTAAATAAATGAGGTTCGAAGTCAAAGGAGTTGACAATATACCCTTATTCCACACGGGTCAAAAAAAGTTTCCCAATAAATATCCTAGTTCACCTTGTACACCTACGTAAAAGAATTACAAGTCGAGTCAAGTCAGTGAGTCAGCACAGACTGAGAAACGTTGGGGTACTTAGCGTCGTGTGGTCCGGAGGGACAGGTAGTGGTAGAGGGTCTCAAGTGAGTCTGAGTGCAGGTAGCTCAGGCACTACGGTAGGTCGGTAGAGTAGGACCCAACAGGGGAAGAGGAGGACGGCGTTTAGGGAGGGTCNCAAGTCGAGTCAATTCAGTGAGTCAGCACAGACTGAGAAACGTTGGGGTACTTAGCGTCGTGTGGTCCGGAGGGACAGGTAGTAGTAGAGGGTCTCAAGTGAGTCTGAGTGCAGGTAGCTCAGGCACTACGGTAGGTCGGTAGAGTAGGACCCAACAGGGGAAGAGGAGGACGGCGTTTAGGGAGGGTCGTAGTCTCAGAAAAGGTTACTCAGTTGAGAAGAGTACTCCACAGGTTTCATGACCTCGAAGTCGAAATCGTAGTAAGGAAGGTTTCTTTGGGGTCCCGACTAGAGGAAGTCTTACCTGACCAACCTAGAGGAACGTCAGGTTCCCTGAGAGTTCTCAGAAGAGGTTGTGGTGTCAAGTTTGCGTAGTTAAGAAGCCGTGAGTCGGAAGAAGTGTCAGGTTGAGAGTGTAGGTATGTACTGGTGTCCTTTTTGGTATCGGAACTGATCTGCCTGGAATCAGCCNTATGATAGATCCAACCAGTATTGAAAAGAAGGTTCCTCATTCGGAGAAAATTAAAGTACTGACGTCAGTGGTAGACGTCACTAAAACCTCGGGGTTTTTTATTTCAGACTGTGACAAAGATGACAAAAGGGTAGATAAACGGTACTTCACTACCCTGGTCTACGGTACTAGAAGCAAAAGACTTACAACTTGAAATTCGGTTGAAAAAGTGAGAGGAGAAAGTGAAAGTAGTTCTCCGAAAAATCGAGGAGAAGTGAAAGACGGTATTCCCACCACAGTAGACGTATGGACTCCAATAACTGTAAAAGAACTAAGGTCGAACACAAAGAAGGTCTGGTCGTAAAGAGTACTACATGAGACGTATATTCAATTTATTCGTCCCACTGTTATATGTCGGAAGTACATGAGGAAAAGGATAAACCTTGGTCAGACAAGAAGGTACAGGTCAAGATTGACAACGAAGGACTGGACGTATGTCTAAAGAGTTCTCCGTCCAGTCCACCAGACCATACGGGTAGAGAAAGTCTTAAAAGGTGTCAAATAACACTAGGTGTGTCAGTTTCAGAATCAGTTATTTCGTCTTTATCTACAAAAAGACCTTGAGAGAACGAAAAAGGTACTAGGTCGTCTACAACCGTTAAACTAGAGACCAAGGAGACGGAAAAGATTTTGGTCGAACTTGTAGTCCCTCAAGGACTAAGTGCATAACGACTTCAGACCGAACCTCTTAAAACTCATAATGAAATGATCGTACACTCTACTCACGTTAAAACACCATCAGACTCGTAAGAAACCGTAACGGAAAGAAACCTTAACCTTACTTTTGACTGGAAAAGGCCAGGACACCGGTGACGACTCAAAAGGTTTAAACGACCGTATAACTCATGTCGTGAAAGTGTCGTAGTAGAAAGTCCTAAACTTTATCGAGATGACCTTAAGGTAGTGGAGGTGATCGAAACAAGTATCACTACGAAAGATTCCGGGTGAACTGAAGTGTAAGGTTCTACAGACCGAGATCTAATCACTAGTGTAGTAGTACTAATAGACCCAACACTTCTAGAAAAACATGTCCAGAAGACACATAAGAACGGTGGAGAAGAATTATCGAAGACGAAGACAATCCAGGTCTGGTAAAGACAGGAAATAGTTCGGGTAGAAACGTACTTTACAAGGGAACCATAGAGATTAAAAGAACTTCTCTAGAGATCAGAAAGGGTAAGACAACAAAAGGAGATAAAGAAACTTAACTAACGACTTCTTCCGAAAGAATAGAGAAGAACGAGTTCCTCACCACCGACACGTCCGTGTCCTCCCGGATCTCCTCGTTAGGGTGCAACTTCCAGTCCTTGCCACCGCCATTCCTCTATGGGGAGCAGGTTCCATTCCTCGTCGCCGACACGAAACGACCTCGTCGGCACTTCTCTATGGGGTGCGAGTTCCATTCTCTTTGGGTTCATTCTACCATTCACAACGTTCTTCCGTAGTCTCCCGTCTGTGTGACGTTGGTATGAGTGTCTTTTGATCAGTTAGATTAGTGTGACCCTGGTGTCGGAACAGATTGAGTTACTTTGGTTCGGTCCGGACACCCCGTTGGGTTCTGCCCGCCCAGTACCACCTCTCCGGACTGTCTAACACCAGGTGACCTCTTCCCTTACCGTTCGGTGAAGTCATAAGAACGGAACTCTTGGGGTACTTGTCATACTTTTCCGTTTTACTACCCTATAGTTTTCTCCTTGAGGGGTCCAGTAATCTACGGGTTATACGATGACCTCTAGTCACCTCTTTATTGAGGTCTTTCTTACTTCCCTACCTCGGTTTCGTTTTTGTTATGGGTGAACACCTACACTGACCACTATCTTCGTTCTAGGCTACGACATTTCTCGTTATAACGTATCCTTGGACCTTACAATCCAGGTACTTAGTTCCGTTTAACCTACATGAGTTTGTTTTCTACCGTTCCCACTTGTAGCTGTAAGATCCTTAGGCGTTTGATTTTACCTGACCTTACTCACTTAAATTGAGTCTACTGGTAATGTAGATGATGACGCCCGTCCTTAGGGAGTCTTCTTTACCTCATCGGTAGTACCAGTTGTTTTCTCAGGCTTTACGTCATGAACCTACGTTAGAGTTTTTGCTGTCTTACTAGAGACAAACAGAGGTTCCGTTTGGTAAGTTATAGTGTCAATAGCTTCAGATACGGGGTTGGTCATTTCGACTTCTTCGACTTCAACTTGCCAAAATACTTCTGGATGTTCTAGAAAATCTTGATTGTGGGTTTTTTCTACAGGAAAAGTGATATCCCCTGACCTTACGTTTTCATCCTTCAGTTCTTTGTGGACCTCATTGTCCGTTTAAACCGGAACCTTACGTCTTACTTCGTCCCGTTTCTGATTATCTCAAATAGGTTCTTTTACGTGACCAGTATCGTTTGTGGGAGAAGGTTGTTGTGTTCTCTTCTGAGATGTGTACCTGTAGTGGTCTACCAGTTGTGGTTTTAGTCTAACTAATATAAAAAACGTCGGTTTCTACCTCTTCGACATATGTCAGTTGTTTTTGTTCTGGCCCTCGACTGACACCGAGTCTAGTACTTGAGGAATAACGGTTTAAGTCTGAATTTAACTTCTTTCATCCCTTTTGGCGATCTGGTAAGCCCATATTGGATTTAGTTTAGGGAATGCTAATACGTCACCTTCACTCTTTATCTAAATTCCCGGATCTAGACTATCTATCTCACGGACTACTTGTTACCTTACTCCAAGCACTGTAACATGTCCTCTGTCCCTAGTTCTGGTAGGGGTACCTTTTCTTTACGTTTTTTCGAAAGAATTACATACCTTGTGATATGGACACCTGTTCTGAAAATAACTTTACATGTTGGAACCACGATCACCATTTCTTGGGTGGACGGTTACGTCCTCTATATTCTCAGCACCCAATACTAGGGACGCAGCCCTTCTAGGGGACCTCCTCCTGTACCGTTAGGTGAGGTCATAGGAACGGACCTCTTAGGGTACCTGTCTGTTCGGACCGTCCGATGGAAGATACCCCAGTCTCAGTCTGTGTTGACTTCGTTGAATCGTACATGTATTTCAGAATGGATGTATACTGTATGTAAGTGCATCCTTGCAATTACTACTGTTCAGTTGATTTAAAACCAGGGTCATGGTTACAGATAGCCCCGTGCCGTGATCCTGTTCGATAGTTTTGGAGACTATGACGAACTTCGTCACTACCGTTCCCAAGGGGATTTAAAGTTGTACTCTAATCAAAACTTCTTGTTAGTTTATGAGACCTTATTATCTGTGAAAGTTCAAAATTCTTTTAGTAACGGTCCCTACACTTTTGGTCTTTTTATATGAACATAAAATCCCTCTGGTAAAATTTTGTTTAAGATAAATAAAAAAACCGGTACAGTGCATCGAAACCCCTAGAATCAAGAGTCTGGTCCTTGACTTGAACCGGGGTCGTCACTTTCGGATCTCAGAATTGGTGACCGGGAGGTCCTTTAAGGACTATTTTAAAATAATTACTACTATTTGAATTTACTAATAATTTTAGAAATTCTATTCCAGTGGGACGTAACGAAGATTCGGTAGTGTACAGATGCTAATAATGGTTTTTAATAGGTCATCCCTTTTAAAGTGTATAGGTATAGATGCAATGGCTCAAAGGTAAAGACGTATTAAATTTGTTTTCCTACTTGTGTTAGGACTTACGCTCTCTTACCGACGTTCTTATCCGTCCTGTCAGTAAAGGTACTCCTTCCTTCTTTCTAAATCCTGAACCCCTAAAGATGAATAACTGAAAAGAGTTCTTGTTGTCAAAAGGTTGTACCAAAACGTCTCTTCTCATAGTTCTCCGAAGAACGTTCCCCGTTTCAGTTCCAGTTCCTTCGTCCTGAGACGACAAGGGTGAATGTCAAGTTGCTCGGGTCGTGACAAATAAAACAAAATATGTAACCCCAAGATGACCTCTAGAACAGTCTCGCTCTTATTAGGTCAGGATGTTAAATGAATAAATGTAGATATGATGATTAAACCTCCAATCTTCTAGACACAGATGAGGAGACCAAAACGGAGTTTCTTCGTTTCCAGAGCCAGTGATAAATGTCGAATAAGAGAACATAAATACCCAAATGTTAAATTAGACTAACGGGACGAGTCCTCCTTTTCTCTTCCAATCTTTGTGCCGACATCCAAACCATAATCGTCCTTTTACCCTAAAGAGTGGTGAAGGATTAGGACACCCCAAAAACAAAAATTAAAACCCAACCCAACCACCAAACAAACAAAAAAAACTCTAAGTGTTCTCTTGATACACTCTCAAACGAAGGAACAACATATAGTTCTCCAATTTATAAAGTCTTAACTACCACGGTTTGACACGAGATCAAGGTAACTGTATAAATGTGCTAGGTACTTATGGTGTACCATAAGAATAAATAAAGTATATAAACTCAGTTTTGTGAAGGACTGAAGTACCACTTTCCTCTGGTGGGTTGTCTAACTTTTCACCAAAAGTCATTTGAGAAATTTTTTATAGTAATGATTTGAATTTGTATAATAACTGATTGCTATTATAAGTGTTGTGACTAGAAAGGAAGAAAAAGAATGAGTCGTCTTAGTACTTTGGTCTAAGATCATTTACCTTCGTAAGAGTGTAAAATCGAGGAAATCCCCCCTTTGTGTACCCTAAATATTTGTGACAGTTTATTTTCTGTGTAAGGACCTATGATTCTCCGGGTTTGTACAGGAACATTCATTCCTTTTTTGAGGTAGTATTGTGGTCACCTTTACTTACCGTAAAAATCAGGTCTTTAAGAAGATGACACCGAAGATGGTCGTGGCAATTGTACTCAAGGAGGTCTTTATTTATTCTTATGGTTATCGCTTTACAAATTCCGTTACAGATTCGTAAAAGTGACGGAATTAAACTTGTACTTTACTATGAGTTAACAATATATATATTTTCTCTAATAAGAGAATTCTCACTGTATTCAAAAAGGTTTTATAATGTTAGGTGTTGACTTTTATGTTCTGTCCGTCCTTCAAGACTTTACTGAGTCTCTTAAACAAGTCGTCGAAAATTTTTATGAGAAAACTTCACTCATATATTCCTTCATTGCCTTCGGAATGGACCCTCTTAGTTACCTCACCGAATGATCCCTCGTGGACTACTACCTACCTAGGTAGATCGGGTCACGGACCGTGGGTGACCCGTGATTTAATTACGATCTACTTAATTATTTATTTTCTTAGTAAGGGGTACATATTGTGGAAATGAAAGAAATTTCTTTTCGAAACTTTGTCCTCTTTGGTATGTACGTCGTTGTACTTGATATTTTATACACTTCGAGATTTCTCATACATTTGTCATTTGACGAACGAAACGACTGACTTTTATACTTATAAACTGTCGTCATTACTCTCTGGTGGTACGTCTTATTTTGCCAGTACTGAGGATCCTCACCCGACACTTTGGAGACCAGATTTGAACGTATAATTTACACCCAATTAATTAAAGACTGACAAGTTGTCTTGTCGTTTTATTCAACAATTTTTTTTTTCTTTCAATTAGATAGGTACAACTTTGTACTTTTCCAACTCCCTCCCCGGTTAAGAGCCTGTCAAATGTAAATCTTTTCCTTTGAGAAACCTTTTGACAATTATCGGTTCCCACGACATGAAACTCTCCCCCTTCTTCCACTCACGACACCCGAAAAAAATCAAGTCAATGACTTGAGATTTTTTTTAGATTGCAGTTTTCGATTAAAGAATTCGTTAAACCCACAGACTTGGACTAGTCCTGAGAAAAAATTTTGTAAGGTAAGACATACTAGGTTTCCTTTTTATTGATGAAAACTCTTGGGTGCACTTTCATACTTTTTTCGTTTTCAGGTCGTGAAAAGTTTCTTTACCCTTCCTAAAGACTACGAGTCAAGTACTACGACGTGGATAGAGTCCGTCTTCTGGGTTTCTTTATGTACTAACAGTAGTCCTAATATACGCTTGATTTTGTTCCTCGTATGACTACTATACTGGCTAGATAAACTTTTTTGAATCCTCATGTTTCCATGAAGTCTTATATGGATTGAGGTTCGAAGGTACAATTATAGAGAGGAAAAATTTTCCCAAAGTCAGACACGAATATTGTCCTTCGACTAGTATAAGGTATAAGAAAGAAACAATTTAGTATTTAAGTGAGTTAAGTTACGAAACATACACCACTCGGACACTATAAATGAATTAATTTAGTTTGACTTTCAAGAAGATCTATGATGCATGTCATGAATTTAAATATAGTGACCAAGATCTAGACGAGAGACCCCGTTGTATTTCATTTGAGAGAGAAAGGAGGTATACGGTCAAGAAGTGTTAACACTTCTACCAGGAGATCTGACCTGTAGTTCTTGTTCAGTCTGTGCGACGGGTGATCAGGGGGTCTGTACCACCCGTCGCTGTCCTATAAGAAAGAGTAATCCGACCCAAACCCAAGTCTTGAGAAGAATTGGGTCTGAAGGCCCTCGATGGTAGTACACTTAAATCTGATTTCTTCTGTTTTTATGTAAACGGTAAGGTCGGATTCAGAAGGACAGGGGTTCGGTGGGTAAGGTTCAAAGGAGTCAGTAACGAATGAACGTTACCAAAGGTTGAAGGATACGTAGGACCAGTGTGACTAGAGTTATGTATGGGAAAGTAGTCACAACATGGCTTTCGTTGGATAAAGTAAAGAACTTGACTTTGAACAAGAAAAAATAACCTCGTATCGGTCAATTACACCACTGTCAAAGTCCACCTGTCGTTTCCCTGAGTCGGTATGAATATGTACATAGGTAAGAGAAGGTTTGAAGGGAGGACAGGTCCGACGGTGAATTGTAACTCACCTGAAGGGACATGATAAGATCCATAAATGAACTCTTTACCCCCCTTTAATAATCAAAGGGGTTTGATTTTGACGTCTGGTTTTGACGTCACACACACACATACACACACACACACGATTCAGCATAGACTGAGAAACGCTGGGGGTACCTGACATCGGGTGGTCGGAGTAGACATTTGTTTTAAAAGGTCCGTTCTTATGACCTCACCCAACGGTAAAGGAGGAGGTCCCCTAGAAGGACTGGGTCCCTAATTTCGACACAAAGGACCCAGACGACGTAATCGTCTGACCAAGAAATGGTGACTCGACGGACCTTCCGGGATTTGACGTCATCAATATAGGTTCAGGGAGGTGGGGGTGACGGTATATCTGTGTGGTGATAGAGTGTGAGTATCGGACACTGGCAAATTTTGGAGACTCAAAGGAAACACGTCAGATTCAGTCGGGGGGTTTAGACCAGGGTTGAGGTATAAGAGAGATAAATATGTCAACTGAAACTTGGATTGATTAGTATCATAAAATGTAAATCGACTAGGTCTAAGATAGTAAGTTGTCTTACGGACGACCGAAATACAAAGTTTTACTATTCGCACAGCAGACACGGAAGTCTATGTAATAGTCGGCCACGCTCTTCCGACTTACACGGAAGGGGTACAACGTATTCTCTCTTGTGGAAGTTGTCAAACCAGATCCTTACACCGGACCCTGAGGCGGTTCGTAGAGACGGTCGTCACACTTCGTTTAAAGAGCTGGAAGTCTAAGACACACTACATTTTCTTTAAATAGACACAAATTTTTGTGAGGGGTATTAAGTTCTTTATTTACTTGTACACTTTTCTGTCCCTTTGAACAAAGTCAAACCCGTATCCAAGTCAAAAGTTTTCGTCTTTCGTTCATAGTCTTGTCCGTCGTTTACGACTACCATTGTCGAGGCTTAGTTCTCACTAATCTAATTTAGGGTACACCGTTTTTAAAATGAGATACTCAAAGGAAGAAAAAGAGAGAGGGAGAGAGTGGGGTGGGAGGTAGAGCGAGAGAGACATACACACTCTATATATCTAAAAAGAGGCCTTTTCAATTCAAAAGACGTGGACTAACGAGGATACGTACTGTGTTACGTGTCTGTTATATTATTGAAGGAAACCAATAGACGAATGGTCTTTGACTGTGAGTGAATTGTATATGACAAAAGACAAGGGACTTCGTGTTACTAGTCGTAGTGGTGGTCATGGAGTTTAACTTTTGTAATTCACTTTTAAGTGGTTGTCCAAATATCAACGATGATAGATTTAGTCGAAATTGTAAAGTACAAGGTTTGTACTGTTGAAATACTCACTTGGTTTAACCCGTGTTCGTTGGAATCTTAAGTGGGTTGACTTCCTGTAAATATTATGGATGGTGCTTTTGTTTTTATAATGTGAATAAAGGAGGTTAAAGACGGAGAGACGGTCGTTTTTTATATATAAAAAACATTAATGTTTCAAAGAAGTAACAGGTGTGACAGTCTTAGACTCCGTCGATAATTAGTTAGATAAACAAGTAAGTTGTTATAAACAACTTCACAAAGAAGAGGTTGGTCTTAGTAAAGCCTATGATAACGCCTTCGTACGTGTTTACTTCTTTTACGTCTAAAACCGTAGTTTATTAAAATTCGATTAAACATTACTAACCAAGGACCAAGGTATTTAAAAACCTCGACCGAGTATTCCAACTCCGTCGAGAATGTATGTTACGGAAGAGGAACAGAAGGTGGATGGGGGAACAAAAAAACCACAAATTTCAGAACGATGTATATACCGGGAAAAATTTAAGAGTTTAGTAATTTCAATTTTAATCTAGTGTCTAGTTTCTGTAAGAATTCCATCAAGATAAGTTAAATAAACCACAATAATATAGAGTCTTTCCCGTTACTTGAGAGACATCGTTCATTTGTTTTAGTCTTGGAAACATGAGTCACGAAGTCGTATATAACAACTTTTATTTTTTACAATTTTTCCTCCGGTCGAGAAGAAGGACCGTCCAATAAGATGTAAACCGATGATAATTTTGTGATTTTTCCTGAACCACATCTATAACTCCATATATACACGGACAAAATCTTAGAGTAGATGTTTGGGTTCACGTAGGATTTGGTGGGTGTGTGTTTGTGGTGTGGGGATGGTTGTGTATGTGAGTGGTTTAGACTTGTCCCACCGTTCCGTTAGGATCATTGACATCGGAACCTTTTCTCCGAGTATACCGTGTCTTAGGCAAACCGACCATTGCGACCACTAAAACAAGAGATCCACCGCGATAAGGTGAAAACTACTCAACTAATTTAAGGAACGTTGACGATACAAGATAAAGGTAGTATATTTAGAATTAAAATATACATGATCAACATTAATTTACTGTCTAACGGAAGGTCAAACTAAAATTATTCGATAAAACTTCATTTCACTGAAAAAGTGGTGAACTACAATGTGTAAAGGATCAATACAACAGAATTCTCAATTCCTTAGAAGGAGACGGACTGGAGGAGGGAAATTTTACGTCTGTGTACAGTCTTTGTGTCTCCTCGTAGTACTTCGAAGTCGGTCTGGTTTCCTTGGTTCTACTTTCGTGTAAATTCTCGATGATCCAAGACGCTCGAGAGTTTTAGTCCTGTAATGATGGTACTGTTGGTTACTTTTCCAAAAAGTTCACTTGGAAACCCTTTTGACGTATTGTGTGCAATAAGAGACCCGAGAAACCTTTATTTTGAAAATAAAATACTACCGACAGTACCTTGGAACACTTTACTGAAACGAAGGGGTGGGGGTCAGTGAGACGACAGGCTGTGAGTGGGGGGTTAAGTAGATCACTTTGGGTACGAATTTGAAGTCTGTTACATATCTACTCTGTAGTGACGTTAATCGGTGAAGAATCGTAGGTCACAATAGCCCAGTCTAAACAAAGTGGTTTTCGCATCACAGCGTCTCAAACATGAACTTAAACTCATGAAAGTAAATTTCTTTCAAGGGTGTGATGATGAAACTGTCTATGAGTACAAAAAGAATGTCTTTGTTCTTATGGAAGGTCAAGTGAATCTTTTGTACGGGTAAATGGTGAGGCAGTGGGGATATTCAAAAGGTTTCAGGTATATAATCACTCGAGGTGACAAGGTATAGATCGTAGTTATTACTAAGGTATATAAATTATTGATCCAGGTACTGAAAAGATTCGGAAACCACACTCATAAGACCTTTCGGTCCCTACGTAAGTTTCATATGCATAAATCCTAATTCCTTAAGATCCTAAAGGGACCACCGAGTCACCATTTCTTAGACGGACGTTACGTCGTCTGGTCCCAAGCGAGGGACCCAACCCTTCTAGGGGACCTTATCCCGTATCATTGGGCGAGGTCGTAAGAACGGACCTCTTAAGGTGCCTGTCTCCTCGGGCCACCCGATGTCAGGTATCGCACTGTGTCAGTCTGTGGACTTCACTGATTCGTCGCCGTCGTTTATTAAAATACTGAATTCTCCTTCAAATTCCTCTGAAACTCCTGTGTATACAGATTCGAATTTTTATGGTCTCGGAAGGAGGCAAAGGATCCCAATTTGGGGTACATGTTTACTGTATGGCTAAAGTAAACGGTAGTAAATGACAAATTGCACTGAGGTAGGATTTGTCTCATTTACCTACGTCTCATATTGGTTCTTCAAGTGAGTGAGTGAAAACTTCGGGTAGACCCGTACAATAAGTAGGATTACCTCTTTTAAATAGTGTTACGTCAACTTGTAAGTTTCTAAAGAAGGAGGTACTTCGTTGTCGATTGGCAAACTTTGGATCTTAAGGGGCCTTAAAAGAGGAGGTAAGGAGAAAATTTTACGTCAAGTGTCGAACTCTAATGTCTCAGACGGCCACCGACTTACTGACGTGATCTACCGACTCTCAGGAAGTTAATTCGTCGTTAAAACGTTAATCACCTTTGACTCCCTTGGTATTGTTAGTAAACTGTTGTTCAACTGTGTTCAATCGTTAATGGGATAATCTCCCTATGTAAGTGTACGTAACCCGTCTCGATCCGATCCTCTCGGGGGAGTGTCTTCCCCTTTAGAAGATGTGTCCCTCTGCGTTCGACTTTTACAAAGGGGGTAATTTTATTTAAGTCAAAATACCTGTAGTCTTTGCCGTTACCAAAAGTAAAATTTTCTATGAATCTCAACTCGAGAGTATATGAAAAGGTAAGACAAAAGTAAGTTCGTCGGATTTTAGTCAGACAAACGACACCCTGATTGAAGGATTTTGATTTTACAATTACTTCATGAACATCTAATGGGAAGGTAACACATGCAGAAGCTATAAGATTTTGAATCATCTTCTAATTCAGATACCAACTCTAGGTTTCGACGACCGAGAATGTAAGGTGTTTAAGTGTGGACGTATGTCCCGACACCTACACACACATACTGCTGGTCCTACCCTCCCTCCATGACCTATGAATTGTCATCCAAGATTTCTGTTTTCATGGGTTTTTTAGTTGTTCGAGAAACGACATGATACTCCGCCCGTACGAGTTGAACGACACACAATTCGACTTTTGGTCTCGATAAATATAAATTTTCTTTACTCTAATAGTTAGTAGACGAAAAACTCATGACTTTTCGACCTAGAGAAGTTTCTAAGGTCCTTCTTCTCTTGTTGAATGTAAGATTACCACGGGGATAATTCGTCTTTTAAGTTCCCAAAACTCGGTCCTAAAATCTTTAAACGTAATAAATGTCTTGAAGGGAGAGAGGTCCACTTAGTTTACTTGGTCGTTGTAAGGTCGTAGAGGGGTGGGGACAAACCGATAAAACTCTAAATCCGTTAATTGAGTGTATCATGTTTACTTAGTAAACTCCACTCCAGTAACATAAAGACCGTTTACTAGTAAAAGAACCAAGGAAGACAAACGTTCATTTTCAATGTGAATAACTTTTCTGTAGGATTTTGTCTCAAGGATCTACAAAATAAAAGACCTGTGGGTTTACAACTGGACGACATTCAGAATTTATTAGAATTTTATTTACTCTAAAGGTCAATGATTAAGTCGAGACTTATCCGTTGCTTTCGGAGGTTTCCATACACTTTTTAATGAGACAATAAAAGGAAAAAATTTTTTTACACTACAGATTCACACAGACGTTACAAGATTACGAAGTTTTGTACATGCATTCAGAACAAATAGACCTTTATTAAAGAAAGACGAATATAGTAAATATTTATCCTTTGCAAAACATTACTGAATTTTATCGAGATGTATGTATTACGAAGAGGACAGTATTATGAATCATGTCCAGATATAAATGGTTGTAAATAGTGTAAAACGTTTTATTTCACCTTCTTTTTTTTTTCTGCTGAAATACCGGACCCTTAAGGTCATTACCACTGGTTGCACAAAATTTAAGGTCATTTCCAATACCAATGTAAAGTTGTTCACAGAGAAAGGAAAGGGAATGGAGGTCGTCATTTGAACGTTTTCTTAGCATTCGTTCCATAAACGTTTTAGTTCCTTGTTCTCAATTACTGGAATTCGTTCCATAAACGTTTCAGCTCCTTGTCCTAATTACTGCGAAAATTTCCCCATACCAGGGAACCCATTTTTGAAATACTAGATAACGAATATTATTAAACCTCATGATGTAGGGTATTAGAGTATTTAAAAGTTGGATTTTTAGTATTACAACGTACTCCATTTGTTTGTGGACATCTACTTAATTTAGTCATTAATATGGAGTTATTTAATTTGACGTTTTTTATATTCATATATGTTTATATTAAAATTCTGGTTTTACCGGAGACTGAAATATTGTCTGAGTGTATTTTTATGAAAACCCCCCATTTTAATTTCCATTCCCCTATAAAAGGGTCTTCAGTTTGGTTAAACTTCCAGAGTAAATTATTGTAATGAAGGATAAATTTTAGTTATACGTCAAAATATACGTCATTTTTCCTTAGTTGCAAGGGTTAATGTGTACTGAAACGATCTTTTTCTATTGACATGATCCTCTTAATTATGTGTGTGTCTTTATACGAAAAGAAACGAAGACCGGTTCTTGTAAGGACGTGAGAACAGTCTTTTATAAGCGACAAATGACGACTGTAACTCCTCATTCACAATTCTAGGGACTTCCTGAGATTTTACTCTAGGTCCTTAGGGATTGTGTGGTGGTTGGTATCGGACAGTTTCGAGGGGGTCGAGTTCCTTTTGAACGTGACCTCGGTCCCTCCGCGCTCCTCAGCTTTAAGTATGCTCAGCCCTCAGTCTTCGCAGTAAGTTGTTCAGGGAGGATGGTCGATGGCTTCTCTAGGGCGTTTCGGTAGAGAATGGTGAAGGGGTGGGGGGTCGGAGGTCGGGGACGTCGGCGAGACCCGTCAAATCGGCCGTCTCCCGTGGGAGATGGAAGGGATCGCTGCGAGAGGGGTGGGGAGGAGGAGCGCCGGGGAGGTTGTCACAGGGAGGTGGGGCGAGGTGGGGGTTGTGTGTTTGTCGTAGGAAGCTGCCACTGAGATCAAGTGGGGTCGTCAGGGTTCCGAAAAGAAGGGATCCCCCCACGGTGGTCAGACCTTCAGGGGAAGAGACGGGCAGCTCGTTTCTCGGAGGTTGGGAGTCGATAAAGAAAGGTCCGTGCAGAGTAAGTGGGTAAAGGAGAAGGGCCGACACGTACCGTAGGGGCCCCTGGATGGGCTCAGTCTTGTAGTGGGAGGCGGTTTGTGTATGTGTATGTATATGTGTGTAGGGAGGGTCGGGGACTTTCGGTTTTGAAAAGTGAAAAGACGTTCCACGGAGTTCCCTCCACCGGCCCCACCCCTCTTCGCACTCGTGTTGATCGGGGCCTCAGGGCGTCGGGGAAAGTCCCGGCTCGACGTCCTCACACAGTTCAAAGGGTTCTATTTGAGCATGACCTGGGCATATGCAGGCGAAAAATTGAGTTGAGGACCCCTTGTCGACTACCACACGTCGGGACGACTTCGGGGCCCCTGCGCCATTCGCCCGACTTCCTCGTTCGCCGGGGGGTTTTGGACGCGTCCCCGGCGGGTCGGGAACCCTTTCTAAGTATAGAGTCGGGGTTGGGGCAGTGGAATCAGCCTCGGGGGGTGTCGACCGCGGGATTTAGCGAGAGTGCTGGGGAGGAGAAGACCCCCCAGGGGCCCCGCGGCAGAAGATAGCGCGTCGAGACGCAGAGAAGAACCGAAAGAGAGGCGGTGAAGACCCGAAGGGCCCCAGGGGAGAGAGAGCCCGCAGGACCGATGGGGAAACCTAGCACGTCACCCTCTTCTTTCGAGTTGTCCTTGTTGAGTTTTACGGGGGAAAAAAACCTCCCCTTCTTTCCTCAAGACCGGACAAGGGGTATTGAAGCGTGGGGGTGGGGAGCGCGGGGTCGGTTGAAAGGGGCCGCTTGGCCGCCGAGAGCTCGGTTCGGGGTGCAGGCTACGAGCGGATGGAGGCCCAGGTGTGTTTCGAGTGCCCAGGGGCCGCCGCCTCAGTGTAGCAGCAGGGCGAGGACCGGGGACGCGGGTCGGGTCCAGGGGCAGCGCCTCGGCGAGCGGCGGCCGGGGTGTCGTCGCCACCGTCGACGTCAAGTTCGCAGAGTAGTTGCGAAGGTCTCCTCTTCCACCCCCCGCGCGGCCCGGCCAAGGAACCGGCGCGGGCCTTCGGGCGCCGCGCTGCCCCACGCGCCCTGTCGCTCGCCCGCCGACGCGGGCCCGCGCCGCCGTTGGCCCTGGGCCTCGAGGTCGGACGCGGACCTCGAGCCCAGTCTGTAATAAATCGAGAAGCCAACTCGAAGCTAACCAGTTTGCCGCGGCGGGGGGCGGGGGGGAGGGGGTCGAGCGGGCGCGGTGGCTCTGGGCACGCCCCGCCGGCGAATTTCCCTTGCGGCGCGGAAAAGGAGCGGGGGCGAGCCGGGCCCCCTCAGGGGCCCGACGGGTCCGCAGGGCCTGGGCGCGCGGGGGCAAGCCGGTCAGGGGGCCCGGGGCGCTACACCGGGGCATTCGGGGCGCGGTCAGGGACCCCGCGGAGTTGCCCTGCGCGCGCGGTGCGGGCGCCGAGGCTACCCACTGGATCGGGGCCGGGCCCCCTTGGGGCGCAGGGCCCGGGAGGCGCCTTTGTGCCCGCCAGGTGCGGCCCTGACTTCCCTCGCTCGCGCGTAGCCCGCGGGGGCCCCAGAGCGAGGGGAGACACCGTTGAGGGGGGGCGAAGTAGGGCCGTGGATTCAAGACACCCTCTCCCGCACGCAAAGGGCCCGGTGCCTGTGTGGAAGGGCGTGGAAGGGCGTGCTGCCTCGAACGGTTGCGCTCGTGTGTTACTTTAGCGTGTCTCGTCCCCCCGATAACCAAATGAGGCGACGGAATTTGTGCGGCGCCGAATTTGTCTCAAGCACGTGACTGGAGAGGCCTCAAACGGATTATCCTTAGGTTAGTTCTATTATTGCCGTAAAAAATAAGTACTTGTGGGGGTCTATTGCAATGTGGTTCAATGAACGAGGTCAGCCCTTCGGCTCCGTTACTGTCTGGAGTGAGTTCGGTGTGCGAAAGATCAGCTGGTTTGTTCTCCTTTTTTGCCTCTCTCTTTCTTTTCTTTGGGTGGAAAAGTCAGTGATGAACAGTTTCATTTGTAGTTCCGTCGACGAGACCCCTTCTGAAGCCGGGGCTTTGAGGGTCTGAGATAAGAAAAAAGTGCAAGGGAAACCAATTTTTCTTCCCCACCCCAACTCCCCTCAGAAACCACGGGCCATACATGAGGAAGACCAGACGTCGTTTCTTCAATTTAATAACTATCACCTTTAACGTACCGCCTCCATTATGAGCGTGGGGGACTCGCTTCTCGAGGTAAACTAGAGCCGTCTCCGACCCTCTAAAGTACGATCGAACACCCCCCTCGCCGACGCGCTCGTCGGAAGAGGCCCACTTACCCTTTCACCCACCCTCAGGTGCTCTCCCGAGGTGCCACGGAACTGCACGCGACAGTATACTATGGAGGCGACGGAGCTTTATCTGTGAGATCACGTGCTTAATGGTCTTAGTTTTAAGTCGCGTAAATTTTACTATGTAGAAAATAATCTTCTCAAGGCAAGGTCCCGTAACGTACCAAGACGTCTACAAAAGTGAAGGGAGGGATCGTTTGAATGTGTGTATTTGGTTGGGAAAATTATTTCTTGGACCCATCGTTTCTATTTATTTTTCGGAAGACAAAATTACACACACACACACACACACACACACACACACAGAGCCCCACCCGTCAACCGAGTTAATTAGGAGTGAAGCGGGGAGAAGGGGGCGTCGTCAGAAAGACTAAGGATCAACGTCCATCGGTTCTGGGAACGTCTCTTGAAGTATAAGTGAAAGTTATATGATAGCCTGTTTGCGAAAGTTGGCAGATAGATCCAAGGACGAACTTCCGCCTTAAAAGAAGGGTGATCAAGCTGGTCAAGGACGCGCTCTCATGTCTGGAATTTTAAATCTTATCCCTTGCCTTTTTCTGGGACTGTAAATTGAACATTAGGACCCTGGAGAAGGCTCGTATCTTTGGTGGACACAAAATCAGCGAGTCAGCACAAGTTGAGAAACGCTGGGGTACCCGCCATCGTAAGGTTCGAGAGACAGGTACCTTAAGAGGTCCGTTCTTATAACCTTACCCAACGGTAAAGGAAGAGGTCCCCTAGAGGGACTGGGTCCCTAGCTTGGGTCCAGAGACTCGGTGGTCTCTTCGGATTTTTTGGAGGGCCCAACGGATAATTTTACATCTAAATAGGAGGACTTTAACACTAAATCATCCCCACCCCGTCGCAGGTCTTTATTCGTAAAATTGTTAGCGGAGATCGCTAACGCCTCGTCTTTTAGACCCCAGTCTAAACTCTTCGTGAGAAAGAATTCGTTACGTATAAACCCACAGTATCCTTAGAGAGCAAAGGGGGTTTAAACCATCCGTCAAAATACTCATACACGTAAAGAAGACATTAGAGTTTCCTCAAACTGGATTAGTAACGATTCTGAGTAACGAAATTCTTAAAGAGATTTGTGAGGTTGTAATTAAACCCCTTTCCCTTTCTAATATTTGTCAAAGGAGGGGACTTGGGAAGACACCAATAGTTCTTACACGACAACTTGACTTATACATTATAGTAATATATGAGTCAAGTCAAACGGATTCCCAAATGTCAATTTTTTTTTTTTACTCACGTGAATATAATCGACAAAATCTCGAAGATTTCTGGTCAGTGTCTTTAATGATAAGAATAAAATATTTACTTTTGGCCTCCGAGTCACGGTGTTTTAGTAAACGGGCTCAAGTGTGTCGATTTTACGGTCTCTGTTCTGAAATTATTTAGTCCTTGAGGTCGATCTTTATAGGGACGGAGAGGGGTGGGGGTTATTCCCTTCGATACAAAGAACCTTCACAATGGTTCTACACGCTAGAAAGTCGCGGAGAGACGTTTAACAACCTGACTTATCAGTTTAATAAGTTTATATACGTATAAGAATCTCACAGTGTGTAAATCGAAACGTGGAGATAGTTGAACTGTCATATGTACTGGTCGTGTTTGATGGGATGTCGTGTCTACCACTTCATATAACACCTTATAAATTACATACACTTTATATGTCCGATCAACCTTCGTTACTTCCTGTCTCCAGTTCTTCGGGTCGGACCGGGGGAGTTTTTTGGAGACATACTAAGGGATCCTATAGGGGTTACCGAGTCACCATTACTTAGACGGACGTCACGTCCTCTGAACCCAAGTTAGGGACCCAACCCTTCTGGGGACCTCTTCCTTTACTGTTGGGTGAAGTCATAAGAACGGACCCTTTAGGGTACCTGTATCTTCGGACTGTCCGAGGTACCCTAGTGTTTTCTCGATCCGTGTTGAATCACTGATTTGTTGTTTAACTAAGGATCCCCACATCCGACTCACGTTTGGGTTAAAGAAAATTATACCGTTTTGTCAAACTCTCCGATCAAATATTTAA